>CM021103.1:547510898-547790510 GCA_007115665.2 Sequoiadendron giganteum | reverse complement strand
AACTCCTATAACCTCTACTCTATAACCTATTATTCCCTCATCCCTAAACCCTTAAACTCTAACCCATAAATCCTCTACCCTCTACCACCAATCCTATACCCTTTACCCTCAACCCAAATCCCCCAACCCTTAAACCCGCTTAGTAAACCCTCTACCCTAATCCCTCAACCCTCTTGACCCTTAAACCCTCAACTCTTAAACCCTTAAAAACTCAACCCTAAACCCTCAACCCTCAACCCTAACCCCTTAAACCCTAAACTGTTAAACCCTTTACCCTCTACCCTCTAACCTCTACCATCAACCCAATACTCTCTACCCTAAACCCTAATCCCTCAACCCTTAATCTCTCAACCCCTATAACCCCTACCCTATATATTGGACCCTCAACCCTAATCCCTTGACCCTATACATTAAACCCTCAATCTTTAACCCTCAACCCTTAAACCCTCTACCCTTTACCCTATACATTAAACACTCAACCCTCAATTCTCAACCTTCAACCCTTAATCCCTCAACCCTCAATCCTTAAACCCTAAACCCTCTACCCCTTACATTGGACCCTGAACCTAATCCTTCAACCATATACCCTCAAACCTATACCCTAAACCCTCTACCCTCAACCAAGTAAACCCTTAACCCTAAACCCTTAACCCCAAACCCTTCAACCCTAAACGCTTAAACCTTAAACCTTCTACCCTATACCCTCCACCAAATACCCTCTACCATCAAACCTATTCCATCAACCCTCAAACCTTAAACCCTAATACCCTAGAAACCATCAACCCTATAGGTCCTCCATCCTAATCCCTCAACCCTATACCCTCAACCCCTATCACTTTCTCTCTATCTATACATCTCACCTCTCCCTCCTTCCCTCCCTCCCACCCTCTCTAATTGTCTCTATCTACCATCTCCCTCTTTCTGCGTACCTCTTGTTCAATCAATCCCTACCACCCTCTCTCACTCCCTCTCTCTCACACTCCCTCTCACTACCTATCTCTCAAGTCTCTCCCTCTCACTCTCAAGTCTCTCCCTTTCACACCCTACCTACATAACCCTCTCTTTCTCTTTGTCTCTCTCTCTCTCCCTCTCCCTCAATTCTCTCTCTCCCACCCCCCTCTCTCTCTCTCCCTCTCCATCAATTCTCTCTCTCCGACCCCCCCTCTCTCTCTCTCCCTCCCTCTATCCCTCCCACCCTACCTAGCTAAGTCCCCCTCAATCCAACCCCTTCTCTCCCACTCCCTCTCTCTTAAAATCTCACTTCGACCCCCTCTCCATCTCTCTAGGCTCTCTCTAAATTCTCCCTTCGTCTAAAGACATACATAAATGCATACATACAAGCATAATACATTTGTACATATAATCTTACATCCATACAAGCATACATACATACATGTACATAAAAATATATCAACATACATTAATAGATTAGCATTTAACATAAAGTAAGACATAACGGGAGCGTGTTATAACGCACTCATGTTATGTGCTAGTAGACATGTTCCCTGTAGAAGCAAAAACCATGTCAAAAGTGAGATATAACGTGAGCGCGTTATAATGCGCTCGTGTTATATCTTGCTTTGAGAATTACCAAACTTTAAGATTGGTATTGCCTTGGAATTCCAACCCAAAGGCTTGGAGGTCATTCCCAACGACCAGAGACGTGTTTTTGAAAAATCCACCATATTTCTCATAACCGAGTTCGTGCTCACCGTCAGGATTGCACGTGGTTCAATATCGAAAAAATCGAGTGCATGGGTAATGTTGGGTTATCTCTTAGCTATCTAATGATGTAATTTTTTTCACTTTGTGAAAATGTTAAGTCTTTCATCCATAAATTATTTTATCTGTATGTCTTTTTTTTTCCAAAAAGGAGTGTTTGGTATTTTTTTCATTATAAATTAACCGTTCATCAATTTTTCAAATAAATTACATTTTGAAAAACTAGACTCCATTCTACAAAATTAAAAAATTAAAAAAAAAAAATCAATTATTTTCCAAATTTTGTAGGGGTAGCACGACTAAAATTCTATTTTTAGGATATGTCCACTTCGCAAATTAGTAAAAAATCAAATATTCATTAAAAAATTATCAGAAAAATCGGCCATCAACTACATACTGTTAGCTAACTTCTGACCATTGCAATTTAAAAAATACTAATAAAAAATGTTCACCGTATGAAGGTCGTACAGGAGTTGCTATGTTATGTTTTTCTGATAAAAAAAACACCAATTTGTGTACGTCCTCATTTGAACCCCTTAATCTCAATCATTTTCAAAATAAATTAGTAGTTTAGAAAGTAGACTCGGAGCACTTAAATCCTTCTTTTTGTTCCATCTCAAAATTTTGAGTCTAAGTATCCTCAATTTCACATCCAAGGTCAGTATTTCCTAATTTCAGAAATAAACTGTCCACTTAAGTCCCCTCTTTGGGAACCATCTTCGTGCACTTACCCCACAAATATGTTGGAAATTTTTTTCAATTACAAGTGTTCATATGTGAAGAATGATAGAAATAAAGAGATATTTAAAGGTTTGATAAATGTGACTAATATTGTCTCATAAGACATTAAGAAAAATGGAAAGATATAGATAGCAAGAAGACATCCAGTTTGAATTTTTGAAGATCAAAGTTTGAAATACTGCCGCAATAGTTGAAAAAAAAACTTGTGAGGTTTGGTAATAAGAAGATCCATAGATCTTGAAGATGGTTTGATTTTATTATGTTGATTGAGTCTGAGGAGTTGGTTGTAGAGTTGAAGATGAAGGTGCATGAAAACACCAAGTTCAATCACCATCATCGATGATGGGATAAAATTGAGTTCTTGTAGAAAAATGCAGTAGCATGAAGAAGAGTACTTTCCAAAAATGAAGAAATTGAATTGGAGTTTCCCACATTAGAAGATCGGTTGAAAAGTAAGTTGACAAAAAAAACTTTCAAAAGGAGAATGTTTCACAGATAGAAATTTTAGTATTGTGAATGCTAAATCATATGTGTTTTGATTAAGGGGGAGATCTTGGAAAATATAATCCCAACTATTCCAACAGTTGTATTAGTATTGAAGACAATTCAAGGAATGGGTTTGAAAGGTCTGTCTAGCAACCAAGTGTTGATGTCTTTGTAAAGATTGTGCGTGTTAACATAAAATAAAGGATGTCTTTTCTAATCATTGAAAATTTAGCCACACTTGAGGTGAAGTGAAATCACAAATAGATAGGGGGAGATTGTAGAGTATCTTGCCAAAGAAAAGAGGTGAATAGTGTTGCAAAACTAAAAGGATAAGTGTTAGCGCAAAAGAAGGCAAAGATTAAATTTTGCAAAATTGTTCTAGCTAGTATAAGGAACCATTGTAGTTGAAAGAGAAGAATCAGTGAAAGAAAAAGATACAACTGCAACTATTTAAGGAGAAAGCATGAAAGAAAGAGTGACGACATGTGAAGCTACCGAATGAAGAAATTGAACGACTGTTGTAGTAGTTGTAGGGACTTCAAAGGAATAAGATCCATAGATCCAAAAATTAGTTTGAAGGTATTATTTGAGTAAGTCTAAAGACTTTTTGCAACCACTAGAGAGATGAAAATTTGAGAATGGAAAAATGTTGAAGCATGTTGGTTGAAATTAAGGGAGAGTGTTGAAATAGTCTAATTTCTCTCAAACTATTTAGATTAAGCAAGACACAATTTTCTATTATGGATGAAGATAAAAAGAGAAAATATTGAAAAAGGCCATGTCATGCACAGTTTCAAGTATTTCTTTAGAATAACTTGTATTTCAGATTCAAATGAACTTTAAAATAGAGATCGGTTTCCAATCCAATAATAGTTTGATCATAAAATAGACATAGCATTCCAGACTGAGGTAGTGTTCTATGAAATTTTAAAGAAAATATTTCCACTAACTAAGAAAACTAAGGAAAAATTTTCCAATGGGAAAACTTCACGAACCCTTTCATTATGCTACTATTTTCAATATATAGCCACCTAGAAGAGAAAAATAATGATCTCGTCCAAAAGCAATGACTGCTAGACATCCAAATCTGATAGCTTGGAAATATGATTCTACATATTTTTTTATGTCACTAGAATCCTACTCAACAACTTTCAGCTACTATATTTATGTCATTTAGATATTTCAATAGCAATAGCCCTTATAATCGCTCTGATCCTAGAAGTCTAGAAAAAGTCTTATCAATCACCCAAGTAGCTTTGGTGGCACTGACTCAAATCTCATTCTGATAGACTCTAAGTGAACATTCCCAAGATACAAATTCATAGCACAAAGGGATTATGTGTCATAAGGGTGGATAATCTTAGATTTGTGAAAAGAGAATGCAAGAAAACTTCCACTAGGTTGACAAGTCATCCAACATCCAATAGAGGAGAAAATGATTATTAGCACATGAGCAACCACCATGTGGCACATTGCGCGTCTCTCAAAGATACAAACTCCTTGCACATGACTCACCCTGAAGATGAAAATAAAGATGAAAAAAAAGATAGACATAGGAAAAAATTTGCTTCACAGTTATGGCAACTCACATGGCTTTGCTTGTGAAGGCACAATCCTATACCTCTATCTATTCTTGGATTTTAAGAAAGGTGGAATGAAAAAAATCTCCCAGTCTACTTCAGTTGATCGGTCAAGGCTATAGAAGGCTTTATATGCCTAATCCAACTTGAAGACCTCTTTGAAAGAAACAAATCGCCATATCACTAAATTGAATCCTAGGTGATAGTAAAGAGGAGAAAGCTAAAGAACCTCATTCTCAATATCATCTGCTACTGGTGCTAAACTTGGCCTTAGAAGGCCTATAGAAGTTAGAACCTTGTCTTTGATCTCTTCTATAATTTGCTTGACTGAAAATAGATCTCCAGTTGTCAACAAGAAGGGAGGAAACCAATAACCATATAAGATCCCAAAATATTTCTTGATTTCATCAGCCCTCTTATTTAAAATCGTCTGGTTGTTCTTGGTTCAGGATACCACATTATGTAAGTAGGTGAATTCAATTGATTTACTAGAGGAAACCCTCCAATCTATAATACCTACACCTCTCAGGGCCTCATATGTTGCCACATAGAGCTTAGAGATCAAATTTTGTGATTCAACCAATCAAAGAGTATATTCCTGAAGAGTTTGATCAACCAATGGGACAATGTTTTCATTTATTTCTCAAGCATCCATTAAAAATTGTAAGGCCGGTTTTAGAATGACAAGTGAGACAATGATTCACTAAAAGTAGGTGGATTCCAAATTATTCTTTAGAAGAAGGGTTGTGGACCTTTGCGCAACAACTAACTCTTCCTACACTTGAGCCTCTTTTTATTTCAATCTCTGATCCATTTGATCTCTCTTCTTGAGGGCTTCTCCTAGCTCTGAAACCAAATTTTTGATCTCTTGATTTTGAGCGTGCAAGGCAGCGTTGGCTCCTCTTTTTTCATCCTTTGGCTTTTTGATTCAAGGCAGGCCTTCTCCATCTCCTCAAAATCCTGAGCTTAGATGATGTCTGGTTCCTTTATATTTTCCCGAACACATTGGTTCTCTACAAAAAATTGGCACTCAAATGCAAGTTTACTCTTCAACCTATCTACTTTAGTGTAAAGTTAGATCCACTCATCTTGGAGTGCTACAAGAGATCATGTGGCTTCATTTTCCTTGTCTTGCATTTGCAGTATGTAACTTATTTCATCATTTCAGGCCCTCATCTCTGACTACAAATGGTTCACCATCTATTTTACATTTTCCAATTCATTCTCGTGCTTTCTCAACCTTTGATCCAATTGCTCATAATCTGCATATACCACCTTTTGAGTGGTCTTTGCCAAGTCTACCTTGTCACATGGATGAATCTCATTCAAATCAAAAGCCACTGCTTGAATATCATAGTCCTCCATCTGCATCTGTCCTTCGGTTCAGGTTGTGAGTGGCTTCATGGTGGTGATCCACAAAGAATTTATTTCTTCATTAAAACATGTTTAGATCTTCTTGGAGCCTAAGAGCTCGACATTCTTCTCTCTTCTTTTTTGCTTTCTATTTTTTTGGGCTTGCCTAGTCACATCAAGATTCTTCTCAAGAGTCTATGGGGTATCAATACTATGTTCCACCATAGAAGCACTAGGGGGCAGACATAAAAGAGTGACAAAAGGGGATATTTCAGATGTATGGGCATGTGGGGAGGAAAATGGAAGAATAATCATTGAGAATGGTGGAATGCCAAATTTGGATTGGGTACTTGGAGTACCAATCGGAGTAGAAAGAGTAACATATGAGGCAGGAATTTTTGTCCAAATGTGGATGGGCCTAGGGTAACAAGTAGCATGGGTGAGTTGGATTTCTCTATGGGGGCCCTAGATAGGGTGATTAAAGAATAAATGGCAACTAAAACAAATACTTCTTGGTTGGCACGAGGTGGCACATCACTTGATAAATTAAAAATGGTAGGGGGATCATTGAGAAATAATAGTTCTCAAGGTTTGAAGGTGGAGGATTATTTTCAATAGGAAAAGGTAAAGGATTAACCAAAGATGCAGAAGCAAGAAGAAGAGGGGGAGAAAGACTTACCTAAACCATGACTGTCTGAACATTCTGCAGAGTGGACTTTGCTTCTTCAATTTCGATGGTTACATCATATGCATCCAAGTCTTGGACTCACCGTAACTTTTTCTATCTATAATTAGAACGTCTTTACCCCTTTGCAGATGATCTTGCCAAAGCCTAGTCTTCTTGTTCCATAGTTGATTCTCTTGGGGAGCATTGGATTCTCTATCCTCTTCTTCGAACACTGGTGGAAGATACAACATGTGAGTCCTTTTTCTTAGAGATCTTCCCCTTGTCAGACTCATGTGGTTGGGGAGCATGGCATGGAAGTCACTCCTTAGTTACTTCATGGCTAGACTCTGGGTTGCTATTATCGAAATTAGCCTCTTGGTCATAAATGTCCTCAAACTATTCATCATATGGCTAAAATTCTTCAATAAGCTTATGAGTGTTTCCAATTTCTTGACGAAACCTCTAGAAGTCTACTATTTTGCGTTCCAACCATCCTTGTTGCTTAATCTGATTCATTAGGGTTTTTCCTATCAAAATCTGCCTCTAATATCTTGCCTGTGGTGTATAGAAACTTAACCACTTTGGCCTCTTCATCGATATGAGGGCCAAGTTGATGTACAAATCTAGCCTCTCCTGAGTCGGGTTTCTCTTAGATTCCACATACGCCCATGCCTCATGCTTCAGAGGAAGTTTCTTTGATGGATTATAGTGCCATTCATCACATATGAGGACTAAGCACATAGTCGCAAATATGTTGGTCAATTCCTTTTGTACTTTATGCTTCTCTAGCACTACCTTGTTGTTTGCAATGTAGAGGTGAAGCAGATATAACTTTGTTTCATTCCTTCCTCTTCCATACGTGTTTTTAGCAAGAGTTGTATGTTTACATGGGTATGTGCAGGATCATCATGGAAAAAACAGGCCCTTAAGTGGCAATAAAAAGACAAAAAATCAAAGTTAGAAAACTTGATGTAAAAATTTGAATAAGTTATGTATATTATTTCAAAAAAATGTAAAAATAGAATCTGTAGCAAACTCAATGCAGTTTCTAAACTACTAGACCTTTTTTTTTTTTAAATCTATTTGGTGGAAATTTGAAATTTGAATGCAGTAGTATTTAAATTCCAGTGTAAAAATAAGAAGTAGGTGTCTGTCTGACCACGCTAACCACAATAAAATGATAATATTTTTTTTATAGTATTTTAGATATAAGTCGAGGACTCATGTCCCAATGTGATGCATATTTTTTTATAATTTTTTTCCAAGTAAATAATAAATTATGATTTTTTTATTACAAATTTTTAAAAATATAAAAAGCTCGTCTGTCTAACCACCTTAACTTGGTTAAAAAATCATGAAATTCATTTTTTTTTTTTTAATCCTATAGTATGCAAAGCGTAGAATGTGACAGATGTTTCAAATTCAAAAAATGTGATACCATTTGAAAGTTATAGATGTTTTTCAATCAGCCTATCAATTAGGAATTTATTAGTAATTCTAATAGAAAATGAATAATAATTATTTATTAAATTCAAAGTAAAGCATAATTTATATTGGTGTAAAGCTGAGAATCTCCTCTAAAAACCCTTCTCATTTCATCAATTTTGGGTTAAAAAAAATTCGTCAGCCACATGGGTCATCATATGGCTTACATATCGCCACTTTTTGGCCCATCATGATCCTGCACATACCCACATGCCTCCAACATG
This sequence comes from Sequoiadendron giganteum, assembly GCA_007115665.2. Lineage (NCBI taxonomy): Eukaryota > Viridiplantae > Streptophyta > Pinopsida > Cupressales > Cupressaceae > Sequoiadendron > Sequoiadendron giganteum. The sequence continues at coordinate 547,782,252 of CM021103.1, read as the reverse complement.
AAGACTTGATCCATTAAAAACCTAGTGTGTCGAAAAGGTTCTCTAGAAAAACCATGATATCTGATAAATGTAAAATCTTCCCCAAAGAAGTAATCTGCCAGGGTTGATGATTTTTTTATTCATAGAAAAACTTCAGGAGAGAAGTTTTCATTGGGCCTTTGTAACAACTCTTGCAACACTAGTCTCAGTAAAAGGTGTACAAACCAATAATAGCTACTTGTTCTTGACAGGACATGGGTGTTATGCCTTGCATAACCACCCAATATTTTTGTTAGTGTAATTAATATTTAATTGCACTTGCATAACTTTACTTAGGTTTTTCTTAGGTAATAATTAGTTTACTTAATTAATAAGTAAGCTTTATTTAGTTGAGCTATTTTTAGGTCAACATTACGGTTGCATACTTTCCTTTTATAAAGCAATTCTCTTACTGTAATTTTTGAATTCTTGAATAATATCAATTTGCACATTTCATGCAAATCTCTACTTTTTCATTATTTCTCTCTTATGTTGAAGGTCTTTAGGTTTGCATGTCTGATCTTGGTTTCTAACATGGTATCAGAGCCTTGACATGCAACCCCTTCTCAAATTCTGGAGAAAATCATTGCAGAGTTCGTTCGGGGTTCCTCAAGGGTATCATGCCTTGAGTTCATTTATGCAGTGTCTTGGATCAGATTAGGCATCTCCATTGGATTCAGAGTGCTGGAAAAAGTCAAGAATGACTTTTATTTTTTTGATTTTGGTCATCGTTGAAGAAATCTATGAGGGTTTCAAGCTCGGTGGTTTTTTGCAAGCTCTGGAGGTAGCCTATTTTTCGGACCATCTTGGAGCAAAACGGACACCACCATTGCGTTCACAACACCCCAAAACCCTAAGATCGCACTTCGTTTTGTTGATTTTGGCAAAGTTGATCTAGAAGGAAAAAAAAATTGCCAAGGAGGTCGTACGGCCTCCCTAGCACGCATTCTGAGGCAGTTTTTAAAACAAAAATCGAGAATTTTTTTGAAAAATGCCCATTGGTTCCTGTGCCTTCAGTTTGGAGGACTCTATCACCGAAATACCACCTGGCGGCCACCAGGCGACCACCGAGCGGCCACCCAGTGGCCACCGCCACCAAATTTCGCCGTTGCTGTGTGCTCAACCCCCGTGGGCCTTCAAAGCCAGGTCGTAGTCCTATGGGGGACCAAGCGCTATGCGCCCAACCCCCGGCCGACCTCCCAGTGCCTAGTGTGGTCACATGGGTGACCAAGGGCTCCACCCCATCCCCTAGTCTGCCAGCCTCTGGTAGCCCACAAGACCAGGGGCTTATTTTTTTTAAGCCCCCTGAGCTGCCTGTAGGCCATATTGGCCATTTTGGAGCACCTTTGACTAAAATGGGTGTAACTTTTGCGTACTGAATCAATTTTTCACAAACGAGATATCATTGGAAAGCTGGTTTCGAGCCCATTTTGTTAGTGTGAGTTACTTTTCTTGTTAATCCTCTAGTTTTATTTTGCAGGTCCTTGAACTCAGATGTTGTTGTTTTCACTCCAGAGGGCATATCTTTTGATTGGGTGATCCTCTTTTTGCCATTCTTGCAGAATTTGAAAGATGGTTCACTCCTCTACATAGATCTGAGGTCTTTTTTTTTTTTATGCATGTTTAGGAATTATCTCCTTTTGCAATCATTGGGTATTGTAATAAATTGATTGATATAAAGTTCCATCGAGGGGGATATCTTGCATAATAATCTGATTAGAGTGTGCATACACTTTGATCTTCATTTTGTTTTGATGACAACTCGCATGGGTTATAATCTGGTTTCTTAGTTTCTTTTGGCCATATTTTGTCTTAGCTTGAAACATATAAGATTCATTTCAGATCCATCTCAGTTTGCGGGCCACTAAATTTTTGGTTAATGTTCCTGAGTCTTTATGGTACTTGTTCCCATGGAAAAATTGTAGTCTCAGTTTGGCATCAACATCGAGATTGACGGCTTCCAGATTCTATCATCATCATATCATCTACTGTTGCTTTATGGATTCCAAGGTTGTTCTAGTTTAGTTTTTTTGAGTGTTCCATGGCATTAGGTCTGTTGTTGCATTATTATGATTCTGATATGGTTTCTTGTAGACAAAAGTATCTTTCCTTTCTTGTTGGATTGCGGTTCCAGTTTTACTCCACAGTGTTCTTCCAGTGCTTCTTTATAGCAGTCATCGCATTATAGGGGGGTTTATTCCACTAGGTTTTTCTTCTCTACCTCATTATTGCATTTGTACATGGGCACCTAATCACGCCTTGTTTCTAAGATCCATTCATGCTTTCTAGCATTCATCTTAGTTTTAAGTGCATGCTTATTTAGTCTCCCTATGTTGCTCTTATGGGGGGGTGTTAGTGTAATTAATATTTAATTGCACTTGCATAAATTTACTTAGTTTTTTCTTAGGTAATAATTAGTTTACTTAATTAATAAGTCAGCTTTATTTAGTTGAGATATTTTTAGGTCAACATTAGGGTTGCATAATTTTCTTTTATAAAGAAATTTTCTTATTGTAATTTTTGAATTCTTGAATAATATCAATTTGCACATTTCATGCAAAGCTTTGATTTTTCATTGTCTTTCTCTTTTGTGGAAATTTTTTAGGTTTGCATGTCTGATCTTGGTTTCTAACACTTTTTCCATGGTCAAAATGGGTCCCCCTTTTTTTTTCTTGTTCGTGGGTCTTTTCATAGAGTTTTTGGAATGGTTCTTTTCTCCAAGACTTTGTGTTTGTTCTTTTTTTCTTTGGCAGATGCAGAACCGGAACCAAACATCAACTTGGAACTCATCTGAATTTAACTTCCTAATTCAATTCTAATCCTACTCCTATTTTTTCTTTGCATGTTTCCTTTTTTAGTCCTCAATGTTTTCTTTTTGTGGGACCGGATCCAAAAAAAATATTCAATTCAGAACTCTATAAAGTTCTGAATTTTGTTCCCTTGCCATCTCCACCCTCGCCATTTTCTTTTGTCCATTTTGTTTTGAGGTTGGTGCTTCTGGTCTCATTTTTGTGTCATTTCTTTTATCTTTGTTTGTTCCCTTCATTCTTCTGGCTTTATCAGAATTAGAATTGGAATCAATATCAAACTTAGAACTTTATAAAAGTTCCCTAATTTATCTCAATCCTGATTTCACTCTCGCTGCCTCATTTTGTTCGCCACTTTACTTCAGTTGCACGATGGTTTTGTACCTATTCCCTCTATGATCCTATGCCTGACCTATGATATTAATGGCATTAATTGCAATCTCCTCACACGTATGAAATCAAATTTTAACCTTAATTAAGGTAAATTCACTTTTTGTTATTATTGTTTAAACAGTGAAAACATACCGGAGTTGAGATAGAGTAGAGGAAGCAAGATTTGATTAGAGATCAAGCATTTTGGTGCATGATTTTGGATCATGGTCCAATCAGTTGGGTTGTGTGTTGAGGTAGGGTTTCTTTTCTCCTTTGTTTCCTTTGTTTTGTTTTATTTTTTGGTTGGTTTTGGTTTGTCATTTTTCCTAGGGTTTGTTGGGTTTTTCTTCTCGAATTCCCATTGTGTATTTTCCTGTTTATTATTTCTTGTTTTTCTTTATTTATTTTCATTTCACTTTTCAGTTCTTTTCTTTGTTTTTATTTATGTTTTTTAGTTTCTTGTTTATGTTTATCTCAATGGTCATTTTTTCTTTTTTCTTTTGTGAGCCCATACCATTGTGCCCTAGGTTTTTAGGGTGTCATTTTAGAAAGGGATTCTAGGCTTTTTAATGATCTTTGATATGTTATTTGACCTTTCCATCCTTTTCTTGTGTTGACATGCTAATTTTGAGTAGGGTGTTTAGATTCCCTAATTCCTTAAGTCGACAATTTCAATAATCTAGGGTTTTTGCGCATCTATGTTAATTTAAAATTATGCCCTAGTCACTGGTTTCCCCTCGGTCATATGAGGGATAGGTTAGCACTATTATTTTAAGCCTTCTAGGCTTATTAGGTGACTTCATTTAAATAATAATGTCATTGGATGAGCTTTAAACCTTCTAAATAATCACATCACATTTGATCTTAGTCGAAGTCGTATCCAGAAATGGTTATATTCATAAACCTTATTTTTAATACATGTCTAACTCTGTCCCCGAACCCGCTTCCAAAGAACTTTCGATTATAAAAATACCTCTTATTCCAATAGAAGTAGCACCGGAAGTGAAACTACAATGAGATATGGATTTGTAATTTTCTCTAGTATCGAGTCTGATTTCCATTTCGATCCCAGTCTCGATGACCATTCTGAATTTTTTCTTGATCCCGCTCTATAGTTTGTTTCTAACCCTAGTCTCCATTCCATTTTTGGTCCTAAAAGTGCTTTAAATCCTTCTAGGGACACTCTTTTTCTTAGTCCCACTTCCCGTGGGTGATTGACCTTTCTAATTATGAAGAAAATACATAAAGCACAGAGTGACATGTAAGGTGAGCTCTCTGACATGGTTTCTATACTTTCTATAAAAAAATTATTTCATAGTTCTGGCGACTCACAAGGCTTTGCTTGTGAAGGCACGATCCTAGACCTTTGTCTATTTTTGGAGTTTAAGAAAGGTGGAATGCAAAAAATCTCCCAATCTACTTCAGTCGATTGGTCAAGGCTACAAAATGGTTTATATTCCCGATCCAACTAGAAGACCTCTTTGAAAGAAAGAAATCCCCATATCGCTGAAATGAATCCTAGGTGGTAGTAAAGACAAGAAAGCTAAAGAACCTCATTCTCGATATCATACACTACTAGTGCTAAAATTGGCCTTAGAAGGTCTAGAGAAGTTTGAACCTTGTCTCTGATCCCTTATGTAATTTTCTTGACCAAAAATACATCTCCAGTTGTTGATAGGAAGGGAGGAAACAAATAACTATATAAGATCCCAAAATATTTCTTGATTTTATCGGCCCTCTTATTTAAAATCGTCTAGTTGTTCTTGGTTCGGGATGCCACCTTATGTAAGTAGGTGAATTCACTTGCTTTAATAGAGGAAACCCTCCAATCTATAATACCTACACCTTTCAAGGCTTCATATGTTGCCACATAGAGCTGAGTGATCAAATTCTATGATTCAACCAATTGAGGAGTGTATTCCTAAAGAGTTTGATCGGCCAATGGGCTAGTTTTCCATTTATTTTTTGGGCATCCCTTAACAATTGTAAGGTCGATTTTAGAACGATGAGTGAGACAATGATTTACTCCCAGTAGGTGGATACCAAATTCATCTTTACAGGAAGGGTTGTGGACCTTTGTGCAACAACTAAATCTTCCTACACCTGAGCCTCTTTTTCTTTCAATCTTTGATCCATTTGATCTCTCTTCTTGAGGGCTTCTCCCATCTCTGAAACCAACTTTTTGATCTCTTGATTTTGAGCATGCAAGACAGCCTTGGCTCCTCGTTTATCATCCTTTAGCTTTTTGATCTCATGTCGGGCCTTCTCCATCTCATCAAAAGCCTGAGCTTAGATGATGTCTAGCTCCTTTATATTTTCCCGAACACACTGGTGCTCTATAAAAAATTGGCACTCAACTGCAAGTTCACTCTTCAACCTATCTATTTTAGTGTAAAGTTGGATCCACTCATCTTGGAGTGCTACAAGAGATCTCGTTGCTTCATTTTGTTGGTCTTGCATCTCCAATATGCAACGCATTTCATCATTTTAGGCCCTAAGCTCCGACTGCAAATGGTTCAACATTATTTTACATTTTCCAATTCATTCTCATGTTTTCTCAACCTTTGATCTAGTCGCTTATAATATGCATATACCACCTTTTGAGTGGTCTTTTCCAAGTCTACCTTGTCACATGGATGAATCTCATTCAAAGCCACTGCCTGAATATTATAGTCCTCCATCTGCATTTGTCCTTTGGGTCAGGTTGTGAGTGGCTTCATGGTGGTGATCTATAGATAATTTATTTCTTCATTAAAACATGTTTGGATCTTCTTGGAGGCTGAGATCTCGACATTCTTCTCTCTTCTTTTTTGCTTTCTATTTTGTCGGGCTTGCCTAGTCATAGCGAAATGCTTCTCAAGAGTCTATGGGGTATCAATACTCTATACCACCATAGAAGCACTAGGGGGTAGACATAAAAGAGTGACAAAAGGGGATATTTCAGATGTATGGGAATGTGGGGAGGAAAATGGGAGAATAATCATTGAGAATGGTGGGATGCCAAATTCGGATTGGGTACTTGGAGTACCAATCAAAGTAGAAAGAGTAACAGATGAGGCAAGAAATTTTTGTCCAAATGTGGATAGGTCTAGGGTGACAAGTAGCATGGGTGACTTGGATTTCTCTATAGGGGCCCTAGATAGGGTGATTAAAGAAAAAATGGAAGCTGAAGTAGATACTTCTTGGTTGGAAAGGAGTGGCGCATCACTTGATAAATTAAAAATGGTAGGGGGCTCATTAAGAACTAACAACTCAAGGTTCGAAGGTGGAGGATTAATAGGAAGAGGTAAAGGATTAACCAAAGATGCAAAAGCAAGAAGAAGAGGGGGAGAAAGACTTACCTGAACCACGACTGTCTGAACATTCTTGACAACGGACTCTATTTCTTCTAAAATTTCAATGGCTACATTAGATTCATCCAATTATTGGACTCACCATAACTTTTTCTATCTATAATTATAACGTCTTGACCCCTTTGCAAATGATCTTGCTAAAGCCTAGTCTTCTTGTTGCATGGTTGATTCTCTTGGGGAGCATTGGGTTCTCTATCCTCTTCTTCGAACACTAGCGAAAGATACAACATGTGAGTCCTTTTTCTTAGAGCTATTTGCCTTCTCAAAATCATGTGGTTAGGGAGCATGGCATGGAAGTCGCTCCTTAGTTACTTCATAGCTAGACTCTTGGTTTCTATTATTAGAATTAGCCTCTTGGTCATAAATGTCCTTGAACTATTCATCATATGGCTGAAATTATTCAAGAAACTTATGAGTGTCTCCCATTTCTTGTCAGAACCTCCAGAAGTATGCTATTTTATGTTCCAACCATCCTTTTTGCTTCATATGATTCTTTAGGGTTTTTCCTATCAAAATCTGCCTCTAATATCTTACCTGTGGTGTATAGAAACTTAACCACTTTGGCCTCTTCATTGATATGAGGGCCAAGTTGATGTACAAGTTTGTTCTCTCTTGAGTCGGGTTTCTCTTATATTCCACATACTCTCATGCCTTGTGCTTCAAAGGAAGTTTCTTTGATGGATTATAGTGCCATTTGTCACATGTGAGGACTAAGCCTAGAGCTGCCAATAGGTTGGTCACTTCCTTTTGTGCTTTATGCTTCTCTAGCACTACCCTTTCTATTTGCAATGTAGAGGTGAAGCAGATATAACTTTGTTTTGTTCCTTCCTCTTCCATACACGTTGTCAGTAAGACTTGTATGTTTACATGCCTCCAATGTGAAGACTCAATCCATCAATAATGGAATTCCCTTGCGAGTCTAGACATTTCCTAGTAGCAAGATTGAAGGCTCTAGGTACTATCATTATTAATTCAGGACACTGGATTGATAGAGGAAATACAAAAACATGCACCAAATCAAATTCAACAATTCTTTGAGTCTCCTTGTTACCTCACAATGGAATGGGCCCAAATTGGTATCAGTTATATCCACCCAATTAGAACCCCCCTTAGAAGTAGTGATGATAGGACCCTGATTCTTATATTTTAAAGTATAAGGGATTTGTTCTACCTTGATCTTTTTAGGCTTAACTCCCTACTTTGAAGTCTCTATCGGTTGGCTCCTTTGAGAAGCCTCCTACTTCATAAAAAGGATGCTGATAATTTGATTGAGATGAGGAATAAGGTGCAAATGATGGATAGATGGATTGACAAACACAATCAGGGGGTTGGTAAGGTGTTGGTTGATAGTTTTGAAATCCATAAAGAAATAGTTGAATTGGTAGAAGAAACGAGTCATCATGCTGAAGTCCTAGGAAAGTAGGAGGAAGAATACAAGGGATATGTCAAGAATTTGAAGGACATAAGAAAAATACCAATGTAAAATATTCTAGAGCAGTCAATCCCTAAAGAGGATAATACACATTTCCTTGAGAAGACTAGTCATCTAATCTAGTTCAGATCTGATTTCATCTATAAGCATAAGGATGAATTTCAAGATGCTTGCAAAGACTTAAATGAGAAAACTGATGAATTAGAAGCTATAGTGGTTATTATAGTCAATATGGATATTCTGGTTAAAGAAGGTATGCCTTTAGATAAGTTATAAAGAAATGGAATGATAATTTTTAGGAAGTAATGCAGAAGAAAGATGATGGAGGAGATTTTTTGTTAGACAAATTGATGGATATTAAAGAAAAAATATAAGGTGTCAGGAGGCAATTAAGAAAATTGAAAGATATGTAGGAATTTGCCTCAAAAAAGTTAAAGAGAATTAAATTTGAACACAACTGGGTATATAGACCTGATGTGGACATCCTTCAACAAGTGTTCTCCAATTATGATTAATATCTCATTGAGCATCAAGCGCATGAGTAAGTTGGCAGAAATTTTTTCTTTCTTTGATATGCAACTTCCTCTTCTCTCCTAGTTTGTAGGGTTTAATATGGGCTGAACTAAAGGTTCCCATCAGCCAGTTCTATCTTCTTCCTTGGGTGTCATATTTTGGATAGTAGGGCAATCACCCTTTCGAACTAAAACTAGTTCATTTTCTTCTTTAGTTTTGATTCCTTGATTTGTGGATTTATATTTGTAATTGAGAGAAACTTATGCATTGTATGTCTATATGTACTTTTGAGCTCTATGTTGTAAAGTTTGGTTGATTGAAGAAGTTTTAGCCACCTAATATGATAGCAGATAGGAAATATAGTCTTAGATATTTTTATAATTGTAGCAAGATGCTTTAAAAGTTTTAAATTAAAATCAAATACCTATTTATAGTCTCACGTTGTTTTCATGTTATTTGTTGGAAGTGAATCTCTTTGATAAGGTTAATGAATAATAAACAATCTATAAGCCAGTGAGTTTTTTGTGCCTAAATGTTTTCTATTTGATGAAAATCAATAGGGGAAACTAGATTTTAAGATTATTTCATTAAATTATCTATGAATGGAACTAATGCATGTCTATTGATCTATGTTTTAGCAATGAGTGGGTGATCTATTTTGAATCTTAAATTCTTTAAGTAAATGGTTATGATAATTGAATTATACACTATGAATGTATGTAATGGCATAGGTTAGTCTATGGATTACATCATGTTGTGGTTGTAGGTTTGTTAAAGGAGACACTCATTGTGGGAATTCATGCCTAGATGTTAAGAAGTTTATTCATATTTTAATGTTGTATGCCTTAATTGATCCTTTTTCTATTTATCTAAACCAACCATTAAATGTAGATTGATGAATCTGATACATTTTGTGTTCTTTATGACCAGCAAAGGCCCCTTGAATATTATAGTTACATTGGCCATTGAGTAACATCATCATAGTTGAGAACCATCTACCAGAACCTTGGAAGTTCTAGATTACTATATGTTGTCTCTCTTTTTCATGTGAAATAGGGTAGAGATATTCTATTTTATGTTGTTGTTCTATTTTGACCATCAATAGATCTAGCGCTAGAAGGAGGGCCTAAAGGAACAAGATGGCTCAAATTGGGTTATTCTCATAGGGAAAGTATGGAAGGATTCTTTGGTCTTCTACGAACCTTGAACCATTAGTAGAACTCCAAACCCTCAATAGATATAAGCCCTAAGCTCATAGAGTTTTGATCTCACCATTGTCACCACCACTTACTCCACCTGGATTTCCACCAAATCCATCTTTTTCACCTCAACAAACTAATACACCCACTCCACCACCGGTTAGACTAGTATCATCACCACCCATGGTCTTCTTTGTGAATAACCCCTCTCCATTGGGGAATATTCCTGGTGGTATACATAATCTTCCCAAAACTTCAGAAAGGTTTTGCCCCAAATATATGCATGGATAATCAATAAGTGTCAAGGAAAACATGCAAGCATTCAAGGATGCATGTACTCATGCTCAAGTAGAACATCAAGACATTGTATGTAGGTTATTCCCCTAATATTTAGGAGATATGACATACAAATGGTATCAAAATCTGCCCCAGGGGTCTATTCTAGGTTGGATAGATTTTCAAAATGCTTTTATAAACTAGTTCAGGATCCATGTAGATCCTACCATTTTATATCATGAATTCACTACCATAAGAAATGATCCTCATGAACCATTTCCATTATTCAACACGAGGTTCCAAAGAATGTACCATAGGTTACAAGATCCTTAATTAGTCACTGAAAATATTGCCATTTTGGCATATTTAAGGGACGCAGACCCTTTGATTGGTTTATTTTTGCAGAGGACTTATAATGCAGCTAGCATTGATTCTTTGTCTAAGGTTTATCACCTAACCATCAAATTGCAACAACAGAGAAGTCTATAATTTGGAAGTTTAGGAGGAGTTCTTCCCTCTATGGGTTATCAAATTCCTAATCCTCCTTTGTTCAATATGGTCCTCAAAATGTCTTAATCCTAATATGGACCTATTTCAGAGTTACAAAACTCAGCCCCCTTACCATTCTTCACTAATGGTGTTCAAGATTCTTCCCAAAAATCTCAAAACTACCATCAAACTCCATCTGTAGGGAAGAATGTGCAAAGTGAACAAAATGTTCAACTAAATAATGAGGTGGAAACTCTCAAAAAGACCCTATCATAAATGTCCAATGATATGGAACACCTTAGACATAAATCCCCTCAAAACCAAAATTATAATTTCTAAAATTAGGGAGGTTATAACAACCAAGGTAGTTACTCTAATCAGAATTCAAATCAGAACACCAATTGGAACTTCTAGAACTAAAACTCCTCTAACCAAAATTATCAAAATCAGAATAGAGGATACAATTAGAGGTCCAACAACAAAAATAGACAATGGAATACTAGACCTAATAATGGGGGAGTTTCCCATAATTATCAGGCAAGTGGTGACAAGCCACACACTGCAAATGTGGTAGATATGACATTTATGACAAATTGGTGTAGATTGCATGACACTGCAACTCATTCTGAGGTTAACTACCCAGAAATGGAGAAAATGGTTAAGATTGCACCAGATGATTCTCACCCTCCACCAAGAAATTCCAATCTAGAGGGTGGACCAATGAATACATCCATGACCTTAAAAACCATTGATGAACAATATCAATTCCCTATGTAGGGAGAAAACTAGCCAGAGGAGGATATATACAATGATCAGGCTTTCCAATCCAAAGGTGGTCATTTATGAGAAATAAAAATAAGTGACCTTTGACCACATCTAATCCTCTGAATGCTATGGTTCCACCTAATTTGAATGTAGATAATAATCTTCCTCCACCAAGAGGCCCACTTGATGTTCAAAATAAAGGTAAATCACCTTTTATTCCCAAATATTCAAAGAGTAATGAATCATAATTTGATTTCATCTCAGAGATGCAGAGATAAAAGACCTCCCTATCATTCTTCAATATCCTCAAATGGTGCCTTGCACAACGAGACGTTGTGTTAAAGGATTTAGACGAATTATATCCATCAAAAGGGAAAAATAAGGTGACTCCAGCAACTGCCATGAATGCTGCTATATATAAATGTAAGATTGGAACCCCGCCATTTATTTTAAGTCTTAGAATATTTGGGAAGAATTTTCATAATTTTCTATTGGATTCTAGGGCATCAAGTAATGGTATTCCTTTTTCCATCTACAATAAGTTAGGATTAAGTGCTGCCCAGACTCATAAGAAGGTGATTTAGTTGGAAAAAACTGAGGTAAAAATGGTAGGAGAACTAAAAAATATGCATTTGTAAGTTGGATTAGACCCAACGATCTAAACTTACATAGATATCTAGGTATCATATATCCTCGAAACATATGGTATGGTGCTAAGTCATGAATTGATGAAAAGTATAGGGGGAAACCTATACTTAGAATTTTCCCATATGTGGTTGCCATGGAAGAGGATTGCATTACAAATTAGGATTGAATGTGAGCCTCGCCTCAAGCATATGATAGCTGAGTATGAATTTCCTAATGAGGTTGCATTCTTTGAGACTAAAATGGGGGTATACAAAAGTGAGGAATTCATGAATTTCTCGATATTTGATCCTAATTGTTCCCAACCCCAAGAATCTAGTAACCCTATGAGCATGATTAACCAACAAGTGCTGATTAGAAAACTACAACATGATAGGTTGGTTCTTCAAAATCAATTTGATCTATGGAATTTATTACTCCTGAATTGGTGCTGGATTAATTATGAAGGCCATTTGGAAAGAACATGCCAACCATAGGAAGATTTTTCTCATTGTTAGCAAACTGAGGCTTTATGCTCTGAAGTCTAAGAAGAGACTGAGATATCTCAGATTTTCTCTACAACACCCACCCCGGATGCCCTTCCAATGCCTAAGGCAGTGATGAAAAATGAAATTGATGGTGATCTAATCCAAGGTAATGTTCAAGAAGTAAATTCTGAACAAATTTTGAATATAGGTGAACCTTATAGTGAATCTTGCCCTTAATCACCTTTAAATCTTGATGGCCAACAATAGTCTGAGCCACCACACATCTCAAGAAAATCATCCCCTATCATCTCGAAGAAGAAAGAGCTCCTAGCTAAAGATAAATTATGGAGTCTTAAATTTGATGGCTCTAAATCCAAATCAAGAAGTGGAGCAGGGATTGAATTAACCTACCTGAAAGAGAAGACTTACTTTGCATGTTACAGGTTGCAGTTTGGCTGCATTAACAATGTGGCTAAATACAAAGCACTTGATCATGGACTTATATTTTCCCATCAAAAGAATGTCATTTCCCTCATGGTTATGGGGGATTCCAAAGTTATTATAAAATAGGTATGCAACCAATATACTTGCCACAATAAAAGGTTGGTTGCATACAAAAAATAATTTGGAATCTAATTGAGGACTTTGATGCCTTTGGGATCATTTTGATTCCTATAGAAAGAAATCAGATTTCAAATTCCTTTTCCATTACTCCTAGCACCTTGGAGCCTACGCATGATTCCAAGTTAAAAAGGTTTTCAATTGAACTAGTCTCAATCCAAGCTGTCCTAAATAATGTCCAAAAATTTTAGGTATTCGATGATGACCAACATATACTTTCCTTCTTGGCAAGTTCAAATGTCTTCGAAGGACATATAATTGATGAATCTAAAATAGATCAAGGAGACTAGGATCCTGAGAATTCTGACACAAAAGGAATACTAGAGTTGAAAAGCAATATTATTCCAAAGGGGATGGTGGCTCTAGAGAGAATATTTGACTCTGACCCATGGGCTCATCAAAGGGTGCCAACAGGAAGGGATAGAGGGAAGTATGAATCTATCAATATAACCCACTCAAGTACTAAAGGGAATTTTCTCATAGTTAAGACTTATCTTGAAGAAATTAAAGAGAAAGTAATCAAAGTTTTGAAAGATAACATTGCAGCCATTTCCTGGGGGTATGCATATTTAAAGACCTTTGAGAGTTTAGTAATTACACATACCATACCCTTGAAGCTAGAAGCTAATACCTTTCGTCAAAAAAAGTGCCCAATGAATGCTTTAATTGAGCCCTTAATCTAGAAAGAGGTGCAAAAGTTATTATTTGCAAGTATAATATTTCTAGTACAACATTCTATGTAGGTTGCAAACTCGGTCCCTATGTGCAAGAAAAATGGAAAAATCAGGTTATGCCTAGATTTCAAGAACCTAAATAAGGCCTCTGGGAAGGATAAGTATCCACTTCCTTCTCTCGATGAGGTGTTACAAATAGTCAATGGTTCCCAAATGATGTCATTTTTGGATGGCTATTCTGGGTATAATCAAGTGCTTGTCAATCATGAGGATAGAATGGAAACTACCTTCACCACCAAGTGGGGCACTTTTTCCTATTGGAGGATGTCATTAGACCTTATCAACATTGGAGCTACCTTTCAGTGTGCAATGGATGTAGCATTCAAGGATTTAATAGGTAAGTGTATCATTATTTATGTGGATGACTTAACTATTTTCTCTAAGAACAGAGAGGACCATGTTGTAGATTTAGAAAAGGTACTCAAAAGGTATATAAGTTGTGGTGTCTCCCTTAATCCAAAAAATTGTGTGTTTGGAGTATCTGAAGGGAAACTCTTAAGCCATATAATATCATAAGAGGGGATATCCATAGACCTAGATAGAGTAGAGGCCATCTTAAAGCTAGCAACGCGAGGAAGTAAAAAAGAGATGAGATCCTTCTTCAAAAGGATTTATTTTGTGAGAAAATTTATAATGAGGTTTGCCAAAATTGTCAAACCTCTTAATGAAATGATGAGAAAAGATGCAAAAATAGAATGGAGAAATGATGCTAAATCTACTTTCTCACATATTAAATAATCAATATTAGAGGCACCAGTTTTGACTAGCCAAGATTATCTAAAGCCCTTCAATATCTATTCTTTCACATCTAACCATTCATGTGCAACTATTTTAACACAAAGAAGAGGTGAGGGAGAGAAAAGGCCTATTGCCTTAATGAGCTCCTTGTTTAAAAATTTAGAAGTCAGGTACCTGCCCCTTGAGAAGAAAGCCTTTGCATTGGTTCGAGCAGTAAAAAAATTTAGGTATTACATTCTTCAGAGTTAGGTTATAGCCATAGTTCCTGATCCAGCTGTAAAGTCCCTCCTTATACAGAGTGAGTTAGGGGAGAGAAGAAGAAAATGGATGGCTATTTTACAGGAGTTTGATCTAGAAATTCATCCAATGAATCTCATTCGAGGATAGGGATTATCAAAGGCTATGGTGCAGGTTGATAAGGGTATCACTTGCCAGCAGTACATAGTGCAGCCATTCACCAAGGATCCCTGGTACATAGATATGATATTCTTCCTCCTCAGTAACTGGTGCCCAGAGGGGATGAATGCTACTTAGAGGAGAGAATTGAGTATGAAGAGTGCTCATTATATGATCAAAGGGGGATCTCTATACAAAATAAATTTTTAAGGAATGTACCTATGCTATTTGGATCAACAAGAGGCCAAACACACTATTGCTAAGTTTCATGGAAGGTATGGTACAAGACATGGATCTGCAGATGCTTTAGACCATAAAATTCTTAGATCAAGATATTACTGGCCTCATGTATTTTAGGATGCACACCAACATGTTTAGACATGTCATATATTCCAGATCTTTGCACCTAGGGAAAGGAATCCAACAATGCCTTTGTAACCAGTGTATGAGCTAAGACCATTCGTTCAATGGGCACTAGATTTTGTAGGTGTCATTAATCCAAACTCCTCTATAGGTCATAAGTTCATCCTGACTATAACTGACTATTGCACACACTTGACCGAGGCTCATCCTTGCAAAAACAACACCGCAAATGTGGTTATCAAGTTTCTAACTGAAAACATCACCACCAGGTTTGGAGTACCATTCACCCTATTATGTGATAATGGCCCTACTTTCTCTTTAGCTGAATTCATTCAATGGGCTTATGAACATAAAATTATTCTGAAGTATTCTTCTAATTACTACCCTCGGGGAAATGGATTAGCTGAGTCTACCAACAAGAATCTCTTGGAGGTAATTAGAAAATTGCTAGAAAATAATCCTACGGACTAGCACACCCAACTGATTTTTTCCTTATGGGAAGATCGAACTTGAATCAAAGATGCCCTAGGGAATTCACCTTATAAGCTAGTCTATGACCAAGACCCAGTCTTCCCAATTCATTTGCAAATACCTATTCTCAAATTTATGTAGGAATTGTACATGAAGGATGGCCAGATTGAGGTTAGACTAACCAATTTTGTAAACATAGAAGAACAAAAAGATTTTGCTTTGTAGCAGTTCTCCAGACACCAAGTTGTCGTCTAATGTTGGTTTGAAAAGAGGGCCCAGGTAAAGGCCTTTAGAATATCAGATCTTGTGCTACTATGGGACAATGCTAAAGAAAAAAAGGGAGACCACTAAAAGTTTGATAGACTTTGGTTGGGTCCATATGAAATAGTTGAGATACTAGGTGAGAATGCTTTCTAATTGAGTTCCTTGATAGGAAAACCTATTCCATTGCCAGTTAATGGTCAATTTATTAAACATTACTTTGGCTCATAAGGGTCTTATTTTTTTGAATAACTATACTATATGTACCATATGTAATTAGTTGTTTTTTTTGGGTGTTGGGTCTCTTCCTTTGTTTCTTTTCCTTTCTTTCATTTTTATTTTGTCTTGTTCATTGGGGATCTTCATTTCTATCCATTCCAAGATAAGAGGTTGTTATTCAAAGTATGTTGCAAGAACTAGGAGAGAAATTGATTAAGGTATTTTGAACGAGCTTCTATTGAAGGATTTCATCTTAAACTCATGTGTTGTGACCATTCTAATGTGGGTTTGAAAAGTTATTAAGGATAAGATATAGTGTAAATATTTGTTGAACTATGATTAAAGTTTATCACAAAATAGATATAACATATTCTTGAGTAAAATGATTACTTATCTTTGGGTTGTTGTATCTCTGATTCAAGTGAAAATTTTGATTCCAAAACTATCACGAAGTTCATTGTAGTTCTCAACCCACATTTCAAATCAATTACATCTGAGTATTGAGAAGTTCATAAAGAATTTCCACAAGTAAAATGTTAAAGGAAAATTAAAAGAGAAAATAAAATTGTTTAAAGAAAAGGTAAAACTCAATATCAAATGGGTGATTCAAGTATATCTTTTGGGGCTATGGATGCATATCTAGTAGTAGAGAAATAATTTGAGAGAAGTAGAGGTATCTCTATCAGAGCTATGGACACCTTACTAGCAGCTGATCAATGCCCATAATTTCATTGCACGATAGTTCAAGGACTCAACCTAGGTAGCTTGGATCTTAGGTGTGGTTATTCAAGGGTGGGAAAAGTTTTTATAAATGAGGATGCACCATATATGCACACACTTAGACTCAAATTAGTTCATGACAACATACATTTGATATTTATCTCAACCTTATCTTGCATATCTAATCATATTTCAAGTTAGCATGTTTCATCAACCAAAGGTTCTAGGTGACTGAATTATTCAATATCTTGAAAATGGGTAAACCACTTGTCTAGTTGAGTCACTATTTTTTTATGCCCTGCATAACTACCCCATCTTCTTCCTTGGTCAAAATGGGTCACCCTTTTTTGTTTCTTGTTCATGGGTCTTTCCATAGATTGTTTGGAATAGTTCTTTTCTCCAAGACTTTGTGTTTGTTATTTTTTTCTCTAGCGGATGCAGAATCGAAACTGGACTTTGACTTGGAACTCGTCTAAATTTCACTTCCTAATTCAATTATGATCCTTCTCCCATTTGTTTCTTTTTGTGTTTTCTTTTTTAGTCTGTGGTGTTTTCTTTTCGTGGGGCCAGATCCAGAATAGATATTGAATTCAGAACTCTATAAAGTTCCAAGTTTTCTTCCCATCCCGTCTTTGCCCCTACCCTTTTCTTTTGTCCATTTTCTTTCAAGGTCAGTGCTTCTAGTCTTGATTTTGAGTCATTTATTTTCTCTTTGTTTTTTCCCTTCGTTCTCTTGTCTTTGTCGAAACCAAAATGGAAATCAGAATCAAACTTAGAACATTACAAAAGTTTCCTGATTCATCTTGATCCCAATTCTTCTCTCGCTGCCTCATTTTGTTCGCCATTTTACTTCAGTTGCACGATGGTTTTGTACCTATTCCTATTGTGCTCTCGTGGCTGACCTGCCACATTAATGGCATTAATTTTTGGCTCCTCACACATATGAAATCTAATTTTAACCTTAATTTAGGTTAATTCACTGGTTAGTATTATTATTTAAACAATGAAAACATACCAGAGCCAAGATAGAGTAGAGGAAGCAAGATTTGATCAGAGATGAAACATTTTGGTGCATGAGTTGGGATCGAGGGCCAATCAGTTGGGTTGCATGTTGAGGTAGGGTTTATTTTGTCCTTTCTTTCCTTTGTTTTGTTTTGTTTTTTGGCTAGTTTTGGTTTGTCATTTTTCTTGGGGTTTGCTAGGTTTTTCTTCTCAAATTCCCATTGTGTCTTTTCCTATTTATTATTGCTTATTTTTCTTTGTTTATTTTCACTTTTCTTTTCGATTCTTTTCTTTGTTTCTGTTTAAGTGTTATCATTTATTTTATTTTATTTTATCTCAATGGTCGTTTTCACTCTCTTTTTTTTGTGCGCCCGTATTGTTGTGCCCTATGTTTTTAGGGTGTCATTTTGAATAGGGATTCTAGTTTTTTTAATGATCTTTGATCTTTTATTTGACCTTTCAACCCTTTTCTTGTGTCGGCTTGGTAATTTCGATTAGGGTTTTTGGATGCCCTAATTTCATAAGTGGATAATTTCAATAAACTAGATTGTTTGCGTGTCTATGTTAATTTAAAGTTATGCCCTAGTCATTGGTTTCCCCTTGGTCATATGAGTGATAGGTTAGCACTGTTATTTTAAGCTTTCTGGGCTTATCAAATGACCTCATTTAAATCATAATGTCATTGGCTAAACTTTGTACCTTCTAAATAATAATGTCACATTTGATCTTAGTCAAAGTCAGATCCAAGAATGGTTATATTCATAAATCTTATTTGGAATACATGTTTGACTCTATCCCTGAACTTGCTTCTAATGAAATTTGGATTATCAAAATACCTCTTACTCCAGTAGAAGCAAAATCATAAGCGGAATAGGAATGGGATATGGATTTGTAATTTTCTCTCGTATCGAGTCTGATTTCCATTCCAATCTCGGTCCCAATGACCATTTTAACTCTATTCCCGAACCTGATCTATAGTTTGTTCTGACCCCAATCTCTATTCCATTCCTAGTCTCGATAGTGCTTTGAAGCCTTCTAGGGACACTCTTCTACTTATTCTCGCTTCCCGTGGGTGACTAACTTTGCTAAGTATGAAGAAAATACATAAAGCATAGAGTGACATGGAAAGGTGAGCTCTCTAACATGGTTTATATACTTTATATGGATATGATATTGGGTTTTTTTGCAAGATTAAGAGATGCCAAGAGCATCGAGTGAGGCTTCTCGATGGAGCCAACCGACAAAAAATCAAAGTAGGGAGTTAAACCTAAAACCATCAAGGAGAAACAACTCTCGTATACTTTAGAATATAAGCATTGGGGTCCTACCATCATTGCTTCTAAGGTGGATTCTAATTGGGCGGATATAACTAATACCAATTTGGGCCCATTCCATTGCGAGGAGTTGTCTTTGGAAAGATTTACTAAGGAGGTAACAGGGAGGACTCAAACAATTGTTGAATCTGGTTTGGTGCATGTTGTTGTATTTCCTCTATCAGTCTAGTGCCTTGAATTAATAATGATAGTAGCCAAAGCGTACAATTCTACTACCAGGCAATGTGTGGAGTCATAGGGGAATGTCATTATTGATCTAGCTCCATAAATGATCCAATTCATGTTTAATGTGCCCAGTCCACATAGTCCTAGGAAAATCAATGAGGTGGAGGCCTTAAAAATATATAGTAACAATAAGGAGGCTAAAAAAACTCATTTGAACAAATGTATGAGAGCTAAGATAAAGCCTCTGGTTAAGCTTCTACATTAGCCTAAAAGGGTAGAATTTTATAGGGAGATTGGGGACATCATAATGATGCTATGTAGAGTATTTAGGAGAAGATATGCCTTTCAGTTCAAGGAATGGATGTTTCCATTCATTTAGACTATCCTAGATGGTAGGAAACAATCTAATTGGCCTATGATTGTATCTAAATGCATACATAACCAAATTATTAGAGTAAGAGAAACCAAGATTTTCTTCATGACCTCTTATGTGATTTATGTAGCAGCAAGAAGAGGCATCTTTCCTAGGTTAAATGTAGTAGGGATATTGGGATAATCCCAAGGATAGAATAAGGTGTGGAATCATTATGATCAGCTCACCTTATAGACTTCTGAACTACATTACAGAAGGGTTAATGATGTATTTCTACATGTCATTATTAACTAGCTCACATGAGATGCAAGATACAGATTAAGCCAAGAAACCATGGCATTTATTACGGAATGGGGACATTGGTTTATACAATACTCCAAGTTCACTTATTTTAGGCTAGTTGGATTTGATGGCCACCCTCACCTTATCCCTAGGTGTTTCAACCATAGGATTTTCTTGATGGAGTTCATTTATCAAGCCTTAGGGGCTAACTCAAAATTTGGTATGAAACATAAGACCGGTTGTCACAAATTCCCCAGGAAGTTGGGTGAATATAGTTTTCCACACCTTGTAGGAGCCAAGTTAGTGTGTAATGAGTTGATGCACTTTAAATTGGGCTTGTACACTACAAGGAAGCATTATGATCCTAAAAAGAAGATGAATTCTTTGCTTGCTTCTATTTTTTATAAGCACTAAAATTTGTTGGAGGAATTTTGGAGGGATCTTCAAGATTATTATGACCTAAGGAAAATAAACTATGAAAGGTTCTCTATCCCACTCATGGTGGAGTATGGGTTAAAGGTGGAAATTCCCAAAACATTGTTAGAATATGGGGTGACTTTGGATTCCCAATATGATGCACAAAATATAGACACCAAAGACTTGGATCCTATGGATTGGAGTGTAGAAGAGTCCATAGATATCAAACAGATAGCAATGTCGGTATTGGATAGAAGCATCCAATGGGTTGTTCTAAGAACCAAGGAACTTGAGGCTCAGACTTCCAAAAAGAGGAAAGGTGTAGGTACCACTCAAGGGTACAAGAGGACTAAAAGAAGAATTCCTCCTAAGGAGTTGTTGGAATTCTTCCCTCCCACTATAGAAGAAATTGAACTTGAAATTCCTACTTAGGACAATATTGAAGCACATGAAGAGGAAACCACAATAGGGCTTGGGGAGTCAACATCTATGGTAGGTAATCCATATACTCAAACCCTTCTTATAGAGCAGCCAATTGAAGAGATGCCTAGGGGAATCCTTCACAAGGAAGTTGAATCCTTGAAAGAAAAGGATCTCGAGGTTGAAATTCATGATGTAGAGATAAATTCTAAGAATACTGCTTCTGATAAAGAAACACATCTAGAGGTATGTCTTGATGAAACTAAGGATGCCAAAATTGAACATGTTTTGACAAAGGAAGACCAATGGAAATTGTTTGAGGAAGCTAAGAGAGAATAAGATGCAAGGGCACAAGCTGAGGCATTAGCTAGATAGAAGGAGATGGATGCAAAGGCCAAAGTTGATGCACTATTCGTACAACAACAATTAGAGGCTAAAATAAAAACTAATGAATTGGATAAGCAACAAAAAAAGGAGCATGAACTCAAAATAAAGGACGAGAATGAAAAATTGGCATATCTACAAAAGATCCATGATATTGAAGAGGAAAAGGCCAGACAAAGAAGAGAAAACGAAGCCCTTGGGGATAAATTTAAGATCATTGAAGAATCATATAGGAAAAAAGAAGAAGAAGAACACTTATTAAAAGAAAATGAGGCTAAAGAGCATGCCAAGCATGAACAAAAGGAAAAGGAGGTTGCTTGAAGAAAGGAGGTTAGAGGAAGAACATTTGAAGAAGGGAGTAGAAGATAAAAGGCTGCAAAAGCAGAAAGATAAGGAAAAGGTTGAGAGGGTTTCACAAGAGGAAGCATAGAAAGAAAAACATAAAGTATGTTAGAATGGAAATTTCCCATTAAAAAACTAAGGGGTTTACTCATTTAAACCCATCATTTTCCTATCTTTTCATAAAAAATTCATTTCACCACTTTTCAAAAATTAAAATACCCTATAATCATTGCCATATTTCTCACTTTTCATAAGCCAACACCTTTTACTACTATACCACGACATTTTTCAAAATGGCTCATGGTATCATGGTTAGCAACAATCATATAACTGTTACTGCCACACCACAGATGGTCAGAGTGAAGACTGCGATTGCGTGGTAAGCGGTGAAGTGACCAAGGGTGGAAGTTAGAGAATAGTTACTACAATACCATGTAAGGTTAGAATGCAGACCACGATGATCACGATGGATAGTTAGTAAGCGGCAAGGCAGTAGGCAAAATAGTTAGCGCTACATCATGCATGGTCAACACAGTGACTGTGAAACTACGGTGAGTGGTGAGTAGCGAGCAGTTAGCGAAGAGATACCATGGTACCGCTGGCAGTTATCATAGTGGCCACAGTGACCATAGTGGACATCTAATGTGACAGTGGGTAATGGATACCACGATACCACACATAGAAAAGATAGAGACCGCGGTAAGGTGGTAGGAAAGACAAAGTAGTCAGTCACCATGATACCACAAAATGAGGAAGTTGGGACCACAATAAGGTAGTAAGAAGAGGTCAAGACCGGTGGATGAAGCAAAAAATTCCAGACACCGCAATACTGCAAGATGAGGAAATAAAGGTCGTGGTTGAGTGGTAGAAAGGAATGGGGGACTAGTCAAAGTAAAAGCCTCGTGATACCATGGTAAGATAAAGGGTTGGATGTGAATTTGACTGTGACGGAGTGGATAAAGTATAAAGTTAAAAATAAAAGGCAGCACAATGTAAAAAATATTTAATTTTTCGATAAGGCAAGTTAATTAAATATTTTAATTTCTGTCAAACTGTTCTAACTGGAAAGTGAAGGGTCGTGAACCTTGGATTTTACTATATAAATATTTTGAAAAATCATTTTGAGAGAGGACAACAATAGTTAGAATAGGTAGATTTTTCAGAAAATGAAGACTAGGGAATGTAAATAATGATTGATTTTTCTTGAAGTAGAATCAATGGAGATACTAAATTTTAATTGGTGATTTTTTTCTGGTGTTCAGTTGTTGTGATGTATAAAAATAATATTTTTTATCTGGCTGTCTCCAACTTGAGGTCTTTAATCATTTAAATTAGCATATCAAGTATATCTATGATTTATCAAAGTGTATTCCCATTTTGTGTGATTCAATTAATTGGTGTCTACAAGTCAGAATTAGATTATTTTAACTAAGTCATAGTGATTTTAAGATTTCTTTTGGATAGTTAAAGAAGAACCAGGTTAAGAAAAATTCCAACACAATTTATGCAAGTCATAAATTAATGAAGCTTTATGCCAGTCATATAGTTTCATTTTTCAAAGTTCCTAGCAACTTGAATGAAGCCAAAGAAGGAAACACACATAATTCTCTATTTTTGACTCCATTGCCCATGTGGATAGAAGACACTAATCTATCACAACCCGAAGAACAGATTTCATATAAATAATATTTTCAAATCCTTTCTTTTGTGTAGTAGGAGTAGTTGTAGTGATTTTTTTCTATCCACTTCCATTTTCCATTGTAGGTAGATTGTTTGAGCAGGATATATATTTTAAATCTGCAACATACACATAGGTGCACTTGCCTAGTTTTAGAAGAGCCTAAAGAGAAGAAGGTGCAATTTCATCAATTGGCCTTGTACATTGGCCAAAAGCATTATGAGAGCTTGAAAACCTCTCGTGGTTCAAACCTGCATTTTTGAGAACCAACAGTTTGTCAAATCCATTGGGGACAAATTCAGTAAGAATTTTCTAGCCTTTCCATTTATTGAGTCAGCAAAGTCTTACATTTTTTTTGGATATTCCACTAGGGCAAACCAAACAATATCATAATAATTTTCATTTTCCTACTTTTGGGAAAAGTAGGTGGCAACTTTGTTTTAGTTTGATAAATAATGCATAGATATTATGGAACAGTAACACTTGGTCAATTTTCTTGTCAAGATGTCAGAAGAAGAGAGAAGGCATTAGTCAATAAAAGAGTTGAAATAATTGGAGCAACAAACACTACAATGGAAACAAAAGATACTACAATGACTATTGCAATTGGGAGTCAAAAGTGTTCCAAATACATCACCAAACAGGCCTTCATGCAGTGAGAATGAATACACAAATTCCAGTAGATCTTGGACACCACAAATGCCCCATGATACAACTGAGAACTTTGGTAATAAAGGTAATATACTCTATTCACAACAAAACACTTTTGATGAGTATATTCAAATTCAAGAGAGAGGTACAAATATTGTGGATGCATTTTTTGAAATAAGGAGATACAAGGGAGAATGTGTGAGTTCTTTATACAACAGGATGATAGACATATGTATGCAATTACCTCCTCATTATAGGCCTACAAGACCCACATTTGTTGCACAATTTCTAAGAGCATTAGAGCCTGAATCAGTTTATTGGTCAAAATCATCAAAACAGTGTGCTTTTGTTGTGGTGAATAAAATTATTGATTCCATACTTGGGATGAGGTATGTGGATACTACCAACAATGCTTCAGAAGTTGCAACTGAAAAAGGTACCATGCCATCCAACAGTGAATATATGGAGAGTTTATCTTGCATAACTAACTACAGTTCAAATTGTGAAGATGAAATTGTGGATGTTGATCTGCAACAACTTGATTATTGTAGTTCTTATGAAGGTCAAGAAGTTGGAGAAATGGTAGAAGATTTGGATGAAACATGTTCAGTCAATAGTGAGCAGGTTTCAGATTTGTGAACTCTTGAATATCAAAAACATGCACCAAAAGATGATTCTTAAATTTTGGCTCCAGCCTATATTTGCTTTGACAGTGAGAGTACTGAGTGTACTGATTCATACGACTCCATGAGAATTTCTCAGACTGATGAAGATATCTTTGAAGCTGATCAAAGATCCATGTTTGTCCAAGAAGAGGTATGTGACTTGAACAATATTTGCCTACAAAAGAGAGATGTTGCTTTGCATGTTATTGGTGATGAGTGTTCAACTTTTATTGATTCAAGTATGTATAAGGATGACTGTATGGATCAAAAATGTGTGTCAATGCTAACTAGTTATTGTTGTGCCTTTTGCACGCACGCCCCATTCGGAACGGGGACCCTCTTTTCCCTCTTTCCTTTATTGGCTCCTTTCATTTCGCCTCATTTTGTGTACCCCATTTTTGTGCCCAAACTCGAGGGTAGTGTGTTTCCCAATGTCATATTTTGAGTCTCGGGCTTTCAGGGTTTTCCTTCTCGAAATTCTAGCATCTATGGAAATTTCTGGGTTTCCCCTTCTGGGTTTCCCCTTTCAGATTTCCTCTGCCGGATTGCCTCTACTGGATTTCCCTAGTCAAGTTTCCCCTCGGGCTTTGCTGTTTCATAACGGTTGTCCCAGGACGGCTCCCCGGACCTCGGACCCCGGACCTCCCGCCGCCGCTGTGTTTTTCGAGCTCACCAACCGAACCTGCAAACATACGGAGGAGTTAATGCCAAATTAATGGTTGTCTTTTGCTATAAAATTGAATTTTTCGGCTGTCATTATCAAAAGGCTCGAGTGATAGAGAAAGATTGAAGAGCTCTCGGTGAATCTGGTTTTCCTCCTGTTGGATTTCGAAGTGTTTTCCCGATGATGCCCGCGCATCCGACAGTTTGTTCTTTGAATTCTCAAGGTAGGTTTTCCATCCGGGCGCCCTCATTTTTGTTTCACAATTTTTTGAATTTTCTTCGGGGTAAATTGCAAAATGAGGCCCAAACTAGCTAAATTTTCCCCCTCCGCACATAACCCATGTTTTGGAAATCCGGAAATCCACGGTTGGATCACTAGAAATTGATCCGAAACCTTCTCGCATCGTGGTTGTTCTTTGGAATGGCGCTGGCATCTTCCGAGCTCGGGTCTTCCCGCAGCCATCCGTACCTCCATCTTTCGAATTTTCAATCTTGCCCTTTTTCCCCTTCTTCGTATTTCCACCTCTGGAATTCCCTTAATGGGATTCCATTATGTCTCTATCATTTGAAACAGCCCCGTCTGAGCATCTTCCCGACCCTCGGATCCCAAACCCTCCATTTCCATCTAAATTCAAACTTCCCAATTCCCTTCAAATTCGTCCTTGGAATTCGGTTTCTGAAATTCTGTCACCGGGATTCCGTCCTCATTTCGTCGTTTCAAATGGCGTCCACCTTGTGGCTTCCTGAACTTCATTTCCCGGTCACAAAATATTCCTTCTCCCAATAGAAACCCGTCATTTTCTTCCCCTCAGAATTTCACCTCCGAGATTCCCTTCCCAGGATTCCGTTGTGATTTCGCTGTTCCAAACAGCCCTGTCCGAGCATCTTCCCAGATCCCGGACCCTGGTCTGCTGTCGACCGGAACCCGAAGCCTTTGGTATTTTTTCTCTGATCTTCTTTCGGATTCTAAATGTCAGAATTCCTCCCCCGGAATTCCTTTCCTCCTGCACCGTTCTAAACAGCGAGCATGGAGTGTCTTCCAGACCTCCGGGTCTCGGTGTCTCGTTCGTCGTCCGTTTGTCCAGAGCCCTCTGGTTGCTTCTGGAAACTTCCTCCCGGGTCTCCTTCCCAGGGTTTCCTCTTGTGTTTCACCATTCCACACGGCTGACCCGTAGCCCCTTCCCAGTGACGGCAATTTGAGACCCAGATTCCGTCGCCCGGAATTATGTTCCCTCTGCGCTGTTTCAAATGGCTTCCCTACAGATGATGCCCGAACCTCCAAATGGGGCATCAAATGACCTCCAAATCCAAAATGGATTTCGACCCACCTGTTAGAATTTGGTTTTCTTCCATTTCCAACCTTAAATCTTCAAATCTAACTTTGGAAAGTACGTATGGGAATTCCATTCCCATTTTGCCCTTTCAAACGACATTTTGCCAAGGGATTTCTAGCCTGGGAACTCCTGATTGTTTGTACTACCCTCTAAATGATGAAGTATCTAGCTTCCATGATTGTTAAGTATGAATTATGATCACCAGAATAATCCTGATAAGTAGGGAGATGTCGGTGGCCCTTGTATCAAGTCCATTATTGCCGATTCTTGTCTTTTGTGCAGGATTTATGGAATCCGGTCCAAAGACTTCTGATGCTTCCAGAAAAGGAAAAGGAACAGCCAAGCCACCAAGGGGCAAGGAAGATAAAGACCTAATGAAGTACAAGTTCCAAGGGGTCCCTATTCAATCAAGGATCACTACCCTTTGGAGGGATGTTTCAGATACCAACATCAGACAAGTCGATGTTGATGAATTCACACAGACGGTCAGAATGAACCCGAAAACTGCAAATGCCAAATTAATAAAGAGCAGTGGACTTGCTAAGGCTATAGGTTTCCCACCGGCCCTAGTGGCCCCAGAGCTAGTGATGGCATGTGTGGAGGCATACCAGTCTAATACCAGAACAATCGTGGATCATGAGGGGAATATCCTTGCGGATATGTCTCTGTCGGGTATCGCTGAGACCTTCCACATCCCCGCCTTAGAGAGCATGGAGGTCCCCACCTTGGAAGACTATAAGGAGGTGTAAGAGTAGGACCAATTGGAGTGTACAAGGCTTATCAACTAGTGCTGGTTGAAGGACAAATGAGCTAGTGCTGGGAAGCCCCCTCAGGAGCTCTACCGCAGCGATTTCCATGAAGACTACCATGACCTTGTAACTCTGCTCAGCCGAGTCATGGGCCTTCCCAGTGCAGTTTTCTTTCAAGAGTGGATGTTCTGTTTCATAGAATAGATTCTTTGAGGTAAGGACACTATCTTCTATTGGGTTGAGATCATCAACGACTACTTCCACGAGCAGTTTACCACTGTCAAGAAAACTAACAAATTCTTCATGACCTCTTACTTGGTGTATTCCCTCGCTAATCAACGACATTATCAAGGTTTGACAATGATGCCAAGTGATCCATTAGGGCCAGAGCTCAAACCATATGACAAGTACCCTCAGTTGCAGTTTAGGAATTTCAAGACAAACTACTACAGGGTGAATGACGCGTTCATTGCCCATGTAATCCGATCAGTAGGAGGATATTTTCATAGAAGGACATCCCACAGTGCCAGGGTCCTCCTCAGGCAATATGCCTTTTGGTATATTCAATTCCCAAGGTTCACATACATCTACGCCGAAGGCTTCTCGGATAAACCAAACAAGCTGCCCCAGTACCCAAATGACCAGATCATTCTCATGGAGCTAACTTGGTAGCTGCAACACATTCACAGTGTCTTGAGTGAAAAGCATCTAGCAGGCCCCGTCTACCCCATGAACCTTGGGCAGGGGATGTATAAGGTCCACACTTCCTAGTGCGCGGGATATTCAGAAAGGGATTTGGCAGAATATAATTTTGAACAATATATAGCAAGGCCACAGATGGATCCCTATGGCCATGTCAGAAAGGCACTGGGGCGCAGATATGCCCACCTCCACAACATCGAGGACTTTTGGGCCAACTACAGAGATGATCTTGAGGTATGGTTGTGATATTATATGCACATGACCGTCATCCATGTATGAAGGGTGAACTTATGCCCGGTACCTGATTAGCTAGAGGAGGATGAGGAAGCTATTGTGGATCTGGGTTACGATGCAGTTTCCAACCTGCCGCTGCCCGCTATCAACTGGGATGCACCGAAGCTCAATGATATTAGTGTGCTCACCAGGGCCGTCGAAGCTCGAACAAGAGCATGGATTGATGAGAAGGTGGAGCAAATGAAACAACAAGGGGTCATCCTACCATACACCGAGCTTGCAAGTGAACATGTAAGTGAGCCAAGTGGCTTCAAGGATGGGGAAGCCGTTGCTACAACTGGGGAGACATCTAAAGCCCCAGCACCTCAGAAGACCAAGAAAAGCTAGCCAATAGCTGCCCAAACCAAAGGTCTACGCCCGAAAGTCTTCTGAGCCAGACCCCTCTAAAAAGAAAAGAAAAAAAACAAGAAGCACGGAGAAAATGGTGATGCCCAAGGGTTCACCCCTCGGGATCACGAGAAAAGGATCTAGCTCGTTTGGATCTCCCCCCATTGTAATCACCGCCGCCACCCCACTTGCCTCAATTCCAACTTCTGCTTCCTCCCTACCTGCGGTGGATATCTCCGTCCACCTTGCTCCTACTCCTCCAGTAGTGCAGGTCATTCCCGTGGATTCATCATTCATTGCCACCTCACCAATGACCTTTTCCTCCATGTCCCCTTCCCTTCCTTTCGCATCTGCTGCCACGATGCTAGCCCCAAGCCTTCTAGAATCTTTTGTAAGGTATATGCAAAATGTGCCCTCTGAGCTTTCAGGGATGCTCACCAATCCAATAGTCCAGACTGCGATAGCTCAAGCTATGGCCTCCACTCCAACGACATCCACTTCTACTGAATGACCAAAGATGGAGGCGACCATACAGATATCAAACGAACATGAATGATAGCAGTTAGAGGCTGAGAAGGCATCGAAGTATGAAGAGTTTGAATATCATGAACATCCCTTGTTTGAGCATCAGAAGATTGATAAGCTGGCCTATGAGTCTTCAAGTGAGGGCAGTGAAGACAGTGAGGACTGTGATACTGAATTGATCCGAGAGTCGAATTACCCTGAGCTCAATGCCAAGTGGGGCAAACAACTGAAGGAAATTGAGGACAAGGAGGCCGAGGACCGGCTTGCACAAGAAGAGGAGACTGTTGCTCTAGAGACAGAAGGTAACAGATCTCCAATCGAGGAACATGGCCAGACTCTAGAGCATGGTGAGGAAACTTTCCTCCAAGAGAGCAAACAGGCAGAGAGCCCCGAGGAGTGTCAAGATACTTTAAGCAAGGAGGAGGATGTTGAAAAGGAAATGGATTCACCTAAGGAGCAACAACGTACTGAGTCCCCCACTAAACATGAGACATCCAAGCAAGGTTCTGATTAAGGAAAGGAAGATGCAAGAATGAATGAGAAGGCTCTTATTGTCAGTACTATCAAGCTCGAAAAGGAGGACAACAGAACTCAAAGTGAGGCACTAGGAAAAGAGCCCCAAACACCTAATTGGCTGCAAAGGCAACTCAAGAAAAAGACTCCCATGTCAAAGGATCCCAAGGAAAGGCTGGAAGCCATCATGGCTAGAGCACGAGTAAGCACTAGAAAAGAGAAGAAGGCGAGGGTTAGATTGAAGATAACCATGGATGCCTCGGGATCAAGAGTAGTGCAAATAGCAACATCGATGGTTGGGGAACATGGCGTAACTTACAATGTCTCCACCATCAACCTGGGAGTGGCCACAAAGGAGCAGAAGGTTGAGCATCTCCAGGAATCGGTCACCACAGTGGTGCACCTTATCCAACAGGATAAGATCTCCAAAGAGGAATTAAAGGAGCAGGTGGCTGACCTAACAACTTATATTCAGCAATGGTTGTCTCTGGATGATCAGCCTACAACATCATCGGCCCCGCCTCAGTTGCTGTCCAGAGAACAAATTGACAAACTAGAAAAGAGGCGGAACTTGGACAAGACTACAAAAAATTGGTTCTGGCAAGTTTTGGACATAGGGAGCACAGGTATAAATGTGGTTGTTTGGGCAGAAAATAGGTTCCTAGAAGTTTAGAAAACTCTCGAGGACACAAGGTAGATTTGTGAGAAGTTCCCCAGGAAGTACGATGCAGCCTACTCGAAGATTAAGGCCATTCTCGCGTTGCCGAGTGATATCTGGGAGAAGGACCTTGCCTTCAAGGATGATGACCACTGGCTGGTGGATACCTGGAAGCAAGATTATAATCACCAAAAGAGGAGGCTGGAGCAGATTTTGGAGTGGATAGCACCTGACATTGAATGGGCAAGGGAGTCCAGGGAGGAGTGTACTTAGTACCTCAAACTGATGATGGGGTATGAGGTGCCCGCAATCGAGATCAATCTAAAGAACATCAAGCCCCACTTCTTGAAGATTATGGAAGATGGGATGTCCGCCAAAATCACCACTAATTTCATGTGTTTTATAGCCCGAGCCTTCATGCAATTAGAAGCTTGCAAAGAGAATGATGCTAAGTACGAGGCAGACTGGAAGAAGCTTGGCAGTAATTCCCAGGAATGGAGTTACCAAATCCTGAAATTCGACATCGTGGAGGTAGATAAGCTCCAGTCCCTAATCCTGAGTTTCATGGAGTATGTCACATTAAAAAAATGGGAAGGCAATCCAGTCATCGACGAAGAGTTCCTTGAAGAATAGCTACAACAAAGGGCAAATCACTAAAAGACAAATTTACTACAGTGTTGTCACTAGATGATGAGATAGGGAAGAAACAAGAAAGTATTTATAAATGTAATATATTTGGGGGTAGGTGAAACCCTAATGTAAAATGAATCTTGGCCACTCATTTTTTTTTTTGAAAACTATAAATAGGGCTCTCCTCCTCTCGTTTTAAGAGAGTTGAGTTATTGTAAAGGCATGCTACAGAAATAATAAATAGCAAATACAGTCATTTTTGGTGTATTTTCTGGGTTTCTCAATATGTTTCATGATTCCTCTCCCTCTTTATTTATAGTTTTTCTTTAAGTTACTTTGTTGTTCTAGCATCTTTAGATTATACTTGGTAGATTTAGCATGTTATTTCTAGTTTTGGAGATAGTTGATGTGTGTATGCTTTCCTTGTCCATACTTTTGGTCATTTGTTGAAGGTAGATGACTATCCAAAGTTAGCCTGGACTTTGATTCCTTTGTTGCTCATTAAAATTTATCTTTATTCATGTTTCCATAATGAATGAATGATGAACATCTGCAATCCCTACAAGATAGCACAGATTTCATGATATTGTGAGAATTTTGATTGAATGAAATCCAGTTTAGGGAAATTGTCCACAGCAAGAACCTCCATAATCACTGTTCATCAGTAGTTGCAGGTCCATGAAACATCTTTCTTCCTCGCCCTTTCCTTTTTCCTTTTTTTTTAGAAACAACTTGTGCCAAGGTTCATTGCATATTGTAAAGCCAAATCCAACGAAATGATGGAGTCTGAGACTGCTGCTTGAACCTACAACAAAGCATATCAATTCCAGACCTCTAGAACTCCATCCATCGACTCAATTCTCCTACAAATTAGACCACATAAGTCCACCTTGTGATTCTAGAAAATCACATAAATCAACTGAAATATTCCAAGCATCATCATGACCTGACATCTGAGAGACCTTGGGATAGTGTTCTGCAATCTGATTGTGGAAAATTGTCTTTCAAGAGAGGTAATGCACCTATGTATTACCTGTGTTGTGAAGTGCATAAGAACACCATCAACAATAATAGAAAATAAATGGAAAGTAGTTCTGATTTGATTGTTTCAGGACATGCTGATGAGATAGAATTTGTAGATTCCCATGTGAAGCATTCATATTTTCAGGTCCCAGTACAGCTACTAGATCATTCAGTAATATGTGATAATGAGCAAGCCTATGAATGGTTTTTTTGAATGTGGATACACTTTGTATCATGAAGGTAAAAAATATTTATATGATGAATTGCAGAGTGGTATGTGTCAGGTTGAACAAAATGACTTTCTGCAAGATCTCAGTGATAGTGCATGTTGCAGGGCAATTGGAATGGATAGCTTTAGAAGAAACCTGATGAGCTCTAAAGAGAACAAATTCTATGATAGAGGAAAGTGCAGGTTATTATTTTGGGTGGCTTGGGGCCATCATTATGGTTTGTTTTTCGAACGATATAAAACATAGAGGATTAAGGATTTCTAGTGCATGGACAATTCCTAACAAACCTTTTTAAACATTATTTTCCATTCACAATAGTTTAGGAATTTTTAAAAGGGTTGGGACTTTCCGGTACATGTACAATACCAGAAGTTCCCTTATTGAAAACATTATTTTCTTTCCATGTACAATAGTGTAGGGTTTTCCTCCATGCTTCATTTCCCATTGCCTTCATTTTTCATATACTTTACTTGGTCTGCTCTCCTAGTAGTTTTTGGATTCTTGTAGTGATTTGAAAATCACTCATCCCCCATAGGAGCCACTGTTAGAACCCGAATATTCCATTAAAAACCTAAGGGGTTTTACTCATTTAAACCCATCATTTTCCTATCTTTTCATAAAAAATTCATTTCACCGCTTTTCAAAAATTAAAATACCCTATAATCATTGCCATATTTCTAACTTTTCATAAGCCAACAACTTTTATCACTATACTGTGATCTTTTTAAAAGTGGCTCATGGTATCACGGTTAGTAATAGTCATATAATCATACCGCCAAACCGCAGATGGTCAGAGTGAAGACTGCGGTTGTACGGTAAGCGGTGAAGCAACAGAGGGTGGCAGTTAGAGCATGATTACTGCGATATCGAGGAAGGTTAGAATGAAGACTATGGTGACCATAGTTGATGGTTAGTAAGTGGCAAGATGGTAGGTAAAATAGTTACCACTACACCGCACATGGTCAACACAATGACCGCGGTGCCATGGTGAGCAGTGAGTGGTGAGTGGTGAGTGGTTAGCGAAGAGATACCGCGGTATCGCTAGCGGTTATCACAGTGGTCACGGTGACCACGGTGGACATCTAATGCGACAATGGGCAATTGCTACCATGATAGTGCACGTAGAAAAGATAGAGATCGTGGTAAGGTTGTAGGAAAGATAGAGTAGTCGGTCACCACAATACCATGGAATTAGGAAGCTGGGAAAATAGTAAGGCGGTAAGAAGAAGTGGAGACCGGTGGATGAAGCAGAAAATGCTAGACACCGTGCTACCGTGAGATGAGGAAATAAAGGTCATGGTTGAGTGGTAGAAAGGAATGAGGGACCATTCAAAGTAAAAGCCTCATGATACCATGGGAAGATAAAGGGGTGGAAGTGAAGTTGACTATGATAGAGCAGATAAAGTATAAAGTGAAAAATAAAAGGCATAACTATGTAAAAAATATTTAATTTTCCAATAAGGCAACTTAATTAAATATTTGAATTTCTGTCAAATGGTTGTAACTGGAAAGTGAAGGGTCATGACCCTTGGATTGTACTATATAAATATTTTGAAAAATCATTTAGGGAGAGGACAACAATAGCTACAATAGGTAGATTTTTTAGAAAGTAAAGACCGGGGAATGTAAATAATGACAGATTTTTCTTGAAGTAGAATCAATGGAGATATTGAATTTTAATTGGTGATTTTATTTCTAGTGTTCAGTTGTTGTCTTGTATAAAATTTATATTCTTTATCTGGTTGTCTCCAACTTGAGGTCTTTAATCATTTAAATCAACATATCAAGTATATCTTTGATTTATCAAAGTGTATTCTCATTTTGTGTGATTGAATTAATTGGTGTCAGCAAGTCAGAATTAAATTCTCTTAACTAAGTCACAGTGGTTTTAAGATTTCTTTTGGATAGTTAAAGAAGAACTAGGTTAAGAAAAATTCCAGCACAATTTATGCAAGTCATAAATTAATAAAGTTTGGTGCCAGTCATATAGTTTCATTTTTCAAAGTTCCTAGCAACTTAAATTAAGCCAGAGAAGGAAACACACATAATTCTTGATTTTTGACTCTATTGCCCATGTGGATAGAAGGCACAATCTATCGCAACTTAGAGAATAGATTTCATATAAATAATATTTTGAAATCCTTTCTTTTGTGCAGTAGGATTTGTAGTGATTTTTTTCTATCCACTTCCATTTTCCATTGTGGGTAGATTGTTTGAGCAGGAAATATACTTAAAATCTACAACATACATATAGGTGCACTTGCCTAGGTTTAGTAGAGCCTAAAGAGAAGAAGGTAAAATTGCATCAATTTTCCTTGTACATTGGCCAAAAGGGTTGTGAGAGCTTGGCAAACTCTTGTGGTTCAAACCTACATTTTTGATAACCAACAATGTACAAGAAGCTAATTCTCAGCCTAAGGCTACCATGTTACAACCATTATCTTATGCCACTTCTAACTCTTCCTCAACACAAGTGGTCAAAACTCCCAATGCTCCTACATGGTTGAAACTTGACTTGGAGAAGAAACAAATAACTCAACCCCAGCCTCTCAACTAAAATGAGATGATGAAGGAAATAGAGAAGAGAGACCCAAGAAAAGGGCTAGGTTTTTTCATTCTACCAAACTCACGGATGCAGGGGAAATCGATGTTTAATTTGCAATCCCAGTGGTTGATAAGGACAAGGAAGACATGCATGTAAATAATTACCAATTAGGTACGGTCAACCTAGGGAGACCTATAAGGAATCAAAAAATGAAACCTATTGATATTGTAGCCTCCTCCACTAATTCTAGGATGATCAAGGATAAGTAGAAGAAATATGAGCTTAAATCTCAATTGGATTAGTTACATAGGTTCTTGAAGGATGTCTCCACTTGAGTGTCTCAAAAAGTTACAGCCCTGGAAACCCCAATCCTCTTTAGTAAAAAGGATGTTGATAATTTGATTGAGATGAGGAAGAAGGTTCAAATGATTAATAGATGGATTGACAAACTCAATCAGGAGGCTAGTGAGGTGTTTGTTGATAGTTTTGAAATCCATGAATCAACACTTGAATTGGTAGAATAAATGAGTCATCATGTTGAAGTCGTAGGAAAGAAGGAGGAATAATATAGGGGATATGTCAAGAAGTTGAAGGACATAAGAAAAATACCAATGTCAACTCTTCTAGAGCAATCAATCCTTCAAGAGGATAATGCATATTTCCTTGAGAAGACTGCTAATATAATCTGGTTTAGATCTAATTTCATCTATAAGCATAAGGATGAAGTTCAAGATGCTTGCAAAGACTCAAATGAGAAAATTGATGAATTAGAAGTTGCAGTGGCTATTATAGTAAATGTGGATATTTTGGTTAAAGATGGTATGCCTTTAGATAAGTTAAAAGAGAAATGGAATGAAAGATTTCAGGAAGCAATGCAAAAGGAAGATGATGGAGGAGATTTTTTGTTGGATAGATTGATGGATATTAAAGAAGAAATACTAGCTGCCAGGAGGGAATTAAGAAAATTGGA
Organism: Sequoiadendron giganteum; assembly: GCA_007115665.2. Classification (NCBI taxonomy): domain Eukaryota; kingdom Viridiplantae; phylum Streptophyta; class Pinopsida; order Cupressales; family Cupressaceae; genus Sequoiadendron; species Sequoiadendron giganteum. The sequence continues at coordinate 547,746,517 of CM021103.1, read as the reverse complement.
AGATATGTAGGAATTTTCCTCAACAGAGTTAAAGTGAATTGAATTTGAAGATACTTAGGTAGATGGACCTAATGTGGACATCCTTCAATAAGTGTTCTCCAATTATGATGAATATCTCATTGAGCATCAAGCCCAAGAGTAAGTTGGCATCAGAGTTTTCTTTCTTTGATATGGAACTTCCTCTTCTCTCCCATTTTGTAGGGTTTAATATGGGCTAAGGGTATGTGAAGAATCATGATGGGCCAAAAAGTGGCGATATGTAAGTGATATGATGGCTGATGTGGCTGGTGACTTTTTTTTACCCAAAATTGATAAAATGAAAAGGGTTTTTAAAGGCGATCTTAGCTTTCCACCAATATAAATTATGCTTTACTTTGAATTTAATAAATAATTATTATTCATTTTCTATTTGAATTACAACTAAAGTCCTGATTGATAGGCTGATTGAAAAACATCTATATCTTTCAAAGGGTATCAATTTTTTTGAATTTGAAACATGTCTCAGATTCTATGCTTCACATACTATAGGATTAAAAAAAAAGAATTGAATTTCATGAATTTTTGACCAAGTTAAGGTGGTCAGAAGTACGAGTTTTTATATTTTTTAAAATTTGTAATAAAAAAATCATAATTAATTATTTACTTGGAAAAAAATTATAAAAAAATATTCATCACATCGAGACATGAGTCTTCTAATTATATCTAAAATATTATAAAAAAAATATTATCATTTTATTGTGGTTAGGGTGGTCAGACGGACACCTACTTCTTACTCTTTCCCTGAAATTCAAGTACTACTACATTGAAATTTCAAATTTTCACCAAATAGTTTTTTTAAATAAAAATAAACCTAGTATTTTAGAAACTACATTCAATTTCTAACAAATTCTATTCTTACATATTTTTGAAATAATATAGTTAACTTATTCAAATTTTTACGTCAAGTTGCCTAACTCTGATTTTCTTGAATTTTATTGCCACTTAAGGGCCTATTTTTTCCATGATGATCCTGCACATGCCCCTAAACTAAAGGTTCCCATCATCCAGTTCTATCTTCTTCCTTGGGCGTCATATTTTTGATAGCAAGGCAATCACCTTCTCGAACTAAAACTAGTTTATTTTCTTCTTTAGTTCCAATTCCTTGATTTGTGGATCTGAGTTTTTAATTGAGAGAAACTTATGCATTGTGTGTATATATGTAATTTTGAGCCCTATGTTGTAAAATTCAGTTGATTGAAGAAGGTTTAGTCACCTGATATGATAGTAGATAGGAAATATAGTCTTAGATATTTTCATAATTGTAGCAAGATACTTTAATTTAAGTTTTAAATTGAAATCAGATACATGTTTATAGTCTCATGTTGTTTTCATGTTATTTGTTGGAATTGAATCTCTTTGATAAGGTTAATGAATAATAATAAATATGTAAGCCAGTGAGTTTGTTGTGCCTAAATGTTTTCTATTTGATGCAAATCAATAGGGGAAAATAGATTTTAAGATTATTTCATTAAATTATCTATAAATGGAACTATTGCATGTCCACTGATCTGTGTTTTAGCAATGAGTGGGTGATCTATTTTGAATCTTAAATTCTTTCAGTAAATGGTGATGATAATTGAATTATGCACTATGAATGTATGTAATGGTGTGGGTTATTGTATGTATTACATCATGTTTTGGTTGTTGGTTTGTCAAAGGAAACACTCATTGTGGGAATGCATGTCTGGATGTTAAGAAGTTTACTCATATTTTACTATTATATGCCTTGATTGATCATTTTTCTATTTATTTAAACCCCCCTTATTAAACGTAGATTGATGAATCTGATACAGTTTGTGTTATTTATGACCAACACAGGACCCTTGAATATTACATTTATATTGGCCATTGAGTAAAATCAACATATTTGAGAACCAACTTCCAGGACCTTGGAAGTTAGATTACTATATGTTGTTTCTCTTTTTTACGTGAAATAGGGTAGAGATATTACTTTTTATGTTGTTGTGCTATTTTGACCATCAAAAATATGTCCATATATAAATTGGTTGAATTCAACCCCCCTCATCTAACCTAGATATAGGAAAATGTCTTTCTAGAAACCTGAAGTTATAATGTAGGATCAAATGGACCAAGAAAGAAGAATACTTGAATTTAGATTCAACTTGGTAATTTTTCAATTGCAGCAATATATTTGCAGCTATCACATCGGAAAAATCAAAATACGTTTTCTCTCGCTCATGCTTGAGTATCAGAGCCAAGGCCATCTAGATTGGATGGACTTTCTTGTCATTGTCCAAGTCAAAAACCTAGACTACCATTAAGAAAAGATCATGTGTGCTTTTTGGGAACTTCTTGAATGCCTAAGGAAAAAAAAATGGCCTCTAGGCAGCCTTTCCCCTATTTCACAATGATAGAAACCTTCCCTTTCATTTTATTCTTCCCAATAGGTCTCCATATCTTCTTCAATGAATATCTCGATATGTCGGTTGAAAGGGATACACACCATTTCTAGTATTGCTAGAGTAGAGATTGTGACCTTGATTTTGTTGTATGTTATGGTCCTGGTTTCTTCATCAAATCTTCTAGAGCATGCATCCACCAATTGTAGGCATAGGTGTATGAAAGGTATCATGAACTATGGCAACCCACAATTCCAAAGCCGAGAGGCAAAACCCTCAGGGGTACGATGATATTTCATTATTTGAAATGCCCCTTCTCTAAGATTTTTAGGGCTCCTTTCCAATCTTAGGTCGAACATATTGTTGGTGACATCTCGCACCACTTCTCTTTTAACATTCCTATCTATCAACACCTTCTTACAGATTTTGAAAGGTCGATCCTCGTGTACTGGGGCATTGATGAATGATGTTTTCCCAAAAAAATTGGTGAAAATGGACCTCCTTGGCACATATTCCACTCTTCTTCCAGTTGTTGATGATTTTTCCATGGTTGCTTCAAAAGTTGCAGAGAGTTTTACTTAAACAACCACCTGCTCTTTACTTCCTTTGGGAAAAATCTACTTTTTCGTGTAATTAATTTCTCGAAGAAGTACATGCAGTTAAGGCTATATCATTACCATTGTCCCATAAATATTTCCAATAAGGAGATATGTGTGGGTAGGGGATTCTTATCCCTCAGGAATGCCAAAAACTCTACAAAAATGGATTTAGTACATTCCTTTCGCCACCTCTATTCTCAAATAAACTTGTTGCCTTGGGAAGAGTATCCTTACTTATTTTAATCTTTCATTAGTGATATAAAGTACCTTTGAAAATATGAGCTCTAATTTCTTAGGCATTAGCACATTAATCCATGTACTTCATTTACATAAGCTAGCTGATGTTGATGATGGCCAAGGACAAATGTCAAAAAATCAGCATATACATGCATTTACTCCCAATGCCTAAACATTAATTTTGAGACCTTATGACAGATTTTCCATATGATTTATTCTCTATTCACCGATTGCTTTGATATTTTCTCATTATTGTCAAGCCAAAAATAGAACCTCCACTATTTAGCCATATCGACACCTCTTTTCTATAAATAGCTATGCCACCTCAATGCTATAATCATTCAAAAAAGTAAAACTTTAGAGTTTAGCTATCTTTTCTATCTGCATATTTTCTTTTGCTCAATTTATCTAACCATGTATGTCATCCTGGGTACTCCTATCCATCTTCTCTCACAAAGGCCACAATATGCCTTCACTGGGGAGATTACGGGTGAGAGAATTAAGCACCTGGTAAAGGGGTGTGACCACTTGGGGGTAATTTCTTTTCGATGGGTCGTTGGCATGGACTTCATTGAAGACAAGAACCAAATTTGAACCAATTGCAACATCCTATCCCAATTCGTGGCCTCTTTACTAGATTTTAATGTTTCCAAAACCAAGATAGTGGGGCTATATCACCATATGTTTGACATATCTCTGCTGGAAGGGCTTGGCGAAATTGTGAAATTTCCTATCCCTGGAGTCGTCATTCCTAGTGTGATGAGCCTCTACAAGTTCATTGATCATGGTGTGGACGTGCCTTGGCTTCCCTTTCTCAGCGAATTTTATACCATGGACCTGAATAGCCACCATGCCTTGTCTTTGCCTGCTGAAACCTACCTTGTTCGAGAGTATTCCATTGATGAAGCTCTGCAGTATGACTTCAAAAAGAAGTTTGAGCTCATCATCTTTGGTTGCACAGAATGAGGTCGACGTCTATGAATTGTTTTCCTACTCTCCTATGAATGAAGAAGAAGACAAAAAAATAAAATCGATTATGGGAAACAAGATCCTATAACAACGGTCAGAGGCCTTCTATTTTTTTTTGTAGAAATGCCTCTATTTTATTTTTCTTTTTGTATTTTGCTTGAATACCCTTTTTTGGGTTTTGCTTCAAAGAGCCTTTCTAATAGAATCTGAGCCTCGAGCTACCCTATACTATAGATTCGATTAAAAATACAATACATATAATATAGATTTTTGTACTTCTTTTGCTTCTTCAATTTATTCTTTAATCTAAAACCTAAAATATTTTTACATATGGAACATATATATGAATTGTTTTAAGATTTTTGTACTTTAATGGAATGGTTTCGGATAAATATCATTTACTGGTATCTCTAAAGAATTACCTTCCATATCTTCCAAATCGTATGCATTATTTTCTTTGCACACACTTATTTGGAAGGGGCCTTTCAACAATGCTTCAAATTTGGTGTGTTGTACTGGTTTTGCAGTGCACTCATTATATTTTAGCACCAAGGTTCCTTCCTAGAAATCTGGGTTCAAAGTCTTTTTGTCAAACCATCCCTTAACCATCTGTTGGCGGCCAATCATAGCTTCAAATTTTTTTTCTCTATTTTCATCCAATTTGAGGAGTTCGACTATTAGTACTTCTAATCCACCACTTTCCTATATTTCTAGGGCTTTCAGTAATTACAAGGCGAGGAGTTCCATAGAAATAGGTAATACTACTTCCTTCCCATATACTAATTCATAAGGAGATATCTTCAAGATTTGTTTCAGCATGATTTGGTCTGGCCACAAATTAGCCCATAGATGTTTGTGCCATTCCCTTTCTTGTTCAGACCCAATGTGCTTGATTAACCTAATTAGGTTTTTATTTGTCAACTACGCTAACCCATTCCCTTATGGATAGTAATTTAAAGAGGTCTTGAGGTAGATCCCATTCCTAATAGAAAAATCTAACACCTTCGAATCTACAAAGGCTCTAGCATTGTCAGATATAATAGTCTTTGGTGAACCAAACCTAGTCACCAACCCTTCTAGAAAGTTAACAATCTCGCCTTTTGTAGCATCTTTGAGGGGAATAGCCTTTGTCTATCTTGTGAAATAATTAGTTACTGTGAGGATCCACTTATGGCTAGCTCTAGAGATAGGATTTATCATTTCAACAAATTCTAATCCCCATTGAGCAAAGTGCTCTTCAGTTACAATGGGACTCAAAGGTAAATATTTTCTTTTTCTTTTTCCAACAAAGAATTGGCACTGAGTGCATTTTTGCACCAAATGGTGCACTTCTAAAAAAATTGAGGGCCAATAGTATCCCACTCACATAACTTTTAGAGTGGTGGTTTTAGCATCAAAATGTTTTCCCTCGAGTCTACTATTGAATTATGATAGAACCCTATCTAACTAGCTCTTGTCTAAACATCATAACAATACTCCATCATAGTTCCTTTTAAACAAAATTCCTTCAACCAATACATACTTGGTACCTTGCAACTGGTAGTATCTTCATTTATGGGAGGGGAGAGTTGTCAAGTAATATCCTTTTTGTATGTATAATGTTTGATCCACTACCCAGGATTCATCAGATTCAAACTGATTTGAACACACTTGATCATTCTCCTTGTTGGGTTTGGAACCTAAATCTTGTGCAAGATATTCGTACAAGCCTCTTCCCCACACCAGCTTAGTTGGGTTGATGTCCACATCATACTCTAGGATCTTAGTGATCCAATTGGCTCTCATTTTGGTTATTTCTCCCCCAGTGATGTATTCCTTTACACTTGGGTGAGCAACCAAAATGGTGATCTGATTGGACGACACTAGGTGTCGGTACTTTTTGAGACTCTTGACAATGGTAAAAGCCTATTTCTCTACAAAGTTATATCTAATTTTGTAACCTTTGAGGGTTCTTGAATGAAAAGAAATTCAATTCTCTCTAATATCCTTCTCGTCTTTTTGAGTCAGCACATAAGCTATGCTATGGTGACCGTTGTATACATATAAGAAGAAATATTTAGAAAAATATGGATTGGCAATTATCGGAGCAACGAAGATAGCCTTATTTATTTTCTCAAAAGCTTCCTTTCCTTTAGGAGTCCATTTGAAAATAAGATTCTTTTTAATCATTAAGGTGATGGGCCTTGCAATGCCTACAAATTCATAAATGAAATGACTAACAAAATTGATCTTTCCTAAGAAAGATTGTAACCCCTTTTGATTTACTGGTAAGGGCAGATCCATTATAGATTTTACCCTCTCAGAGTCTATTTCAATTCCTTCCTTGGACACTACAAAGCCAAGAAGTTTACCTTGAGGTACTCCAAAATCACATTTTTTTGGGATTTAAAGATTGAACCCAAACTTTTGGCACCTCTGAAAGACTTGTTCTAGGTGATCAAAATTATCAGCTTCCAATTTTGAAAAAATATTCAAATCATCCAAGTAAATACAAATGATTGGATTGATCAATCCTATGAAAGCAATATCCATGGTCTGTTGAAATTCGTGCTAGCATTTGAGAGTTCGAAGGGAATTTGAGCCTACGCGAACATACCCCACTTAGTGGTAAACATCATTTTATGTTGGTCAACATCTTTAACAAGTACTTGATTATACCCTAAATATTCATCAAGCAATGAGAAAATATCTGACCCAACCACTGTCTGGAAGATTTTCTCCATGGATGGCAACAAATAATGATCTTTCATCAAGGCCTTATTCAAGTCCCAGAAATTGACACAGCCTAATATCACAATTTTTCTTCTAAACTGGTACCAAAATAGACACCCAAGTTGAGTGTTTAATTGGATAAATGATTCAAGACTCAATCAGTTTAGTTAGCTCTTGTGCCATTAATGCTTTGGCTTTCAAATTAATAGGCCTTTTCTTCTATCGAACCGACTTCGACCCCTCTGCCAAGTCAATGGTATGTTGAATTATACCAAGATCGTATCTGCTAAGATCATCATAGGTCCATGCTATAACTCCTTCATACTTAGAGCATAGATTTCTTATCCTTTCTTTGTCTTCCCACAATACATTTATTCTAAATTGCATTCTTTTGTCATTCCTGACATCCAACTCTTCATAATCCTTTTCATCAGTTGTGAACCTTTTCTTGCCATTCCTCACATCTTCATAATTAAAAATATTCTCAACGGAAATCAAACCCCGAAGGAGCTTATTGCCCTTTAGCTCAATGACCTACCCTTTGAAAGGTTGAAACTCTGATTCTGAATGGTCAGAAGGTCCTTCTAAATTTTGAATGAAAGTGGGTATTGGGGTGTCATCTTCAAACACTTTCCAATTTTGATCATTGTTGGGAATTGACAGTCAGACAATAATGCAGACTGCACTTTACTTTGATTCAGAACCTAGCTCAAACTATGACCCAATGGAAGCCATCCGATCTGCTATATCATTCATAGATTGAGGAATAAATTGTACATTGAAAGATTCAAAACCCTCAATTAAGTCCCATATATAATTTCTATAGGTTTTCATCCTCATATTTTTTGTCATAGCTTGTCCACGGACTTGGCTTACTATCAACTAAGAATCTCAAAATACCTGTAGTCTTTTAACACCCATATCTACTCAACAAGAAATAGATCATGGATTAATGCTTCAAATTCCACATCATTATTTGAGCATGGAAATTGGGAATGATAGGCCTTGAGGATCTTAGATCTTGTCAAAGGAAACAACCAAAATCCTTCTCTAGAACCAGCTTTGCATTTAGCACCATCAAAGTACAAGGTCCATAGAAAATTATCCATCGGATCATAATAGATTACTCACTCTTTCATTAGTTTTAGATGGACCATGTCATCATAAAATATAACATAAGTGCCTAGTCCTGTGGCATGGAAATTATCAAATGGGTTAGAGTCGATGAACTAGTTAAGAAGAGCCTCCTCTTCGAGGGTCTTCTCACTTGTGTCTTCTTCATCCCCCAAAATTTCAATGCAATACCCCTCTTGCTTTGAAAAAGAAGTATGTGCTACCTCAAAACAAAGGACAACATTGTCTGCTATGTATTCGGGATGCAAAGATTCTGAAAGAATCTTCATCTTTGCTCCATGCTTGGTTCTTAATATCATATGGGACCAATCAAGTGCCAAATATCCACCCAACTTTGTGGTAAAATATCTAGAGAGACATGTTGATCATAAAATCTTGTGCCTCTTTGACAACCCTATAGAAAATTCAGTGAGGGGGGGACAATATGCTTCTCACTGAATACCTTTAGGATTTTTAGAGAAAGCTGACTCTTCTCAAAATCACAATATTTCCTCTATGAGTGATATAAGAGACACAAAACACCACTTCCCCTCATTGTCGAGAGGAGAACAAACAACATAGGCTCAATACAAGTGCAGATATAGTCATTCAATCAAACCTCAAGAAATGTTTATTAAGATCCAAATCAAGCATAGAAGTTCCAGATTTAATAGAAAACATTCAAAATAGATAGAAACTCTCCCTCTTAATATAGCATATCATGAAAAAATGATAACCTTACAAAGAAAATGAATAATTCTAAGGACATATTCTAGTCTCTAAAGATTAAGATTTAGTCATATACACAAACAACATGGAAATCCCATGACCAAAACTATTTAGATCAAGCAAGAAATAATGTTCTATTATGGACGAAGATATAAAGAAAAAATATTGATAAAGACCATATCATGCAAAGATTCAAATATTCCCTCGGAATAACTTAAATTTTAGATTCAAATGAGCTTTAAAATAAATATTAGATTCCAATTTGATAATAGTTTGATCATAAAATAGATATAACATGCCAGAGTGAAGCAATGTTCTATGAACTTATAAGAAATATTTCTATCAATTGAGAAAAATAAAGAAAACTTTTCCAACAAGAAAACTTTAGGAACCCTTGCTCCATGTTGTCCTTGTCAATATATAGCCACCCAGAAAAGAAAACACTGAACTCCTCCAGAATTAATGACTCCCAGACGTCCAAATTTGATAGCTTGGAAATCCAATTTTTGATCTTTTATTAGGTCGTCGAAATCCTGCTCATCAACTTTCAGCTACCACATTTATGTCATTTAGATATTTTAACAGGAGTAACCCTTGTAATCACTATAATCCTAGAAGATAGTCTAGAAAAACCCTGTCGGTCACTCCAAGTGGCTTTGGTGGCACCAACTCATATAATTTTCCGGAGAAAAGGTACAGCACAACCCGACAAATGCTTAATCAAGCATTCCCTTTCTATAGCTACATGGCATGAAAAGATGATGTGTCAGAAGGGTGGATAATCTCATATGTGCAAAAATAAGAAACAACAAAACGTCCACCATATTGATACATGGCCCGACTTCTAACTGTAGAGAGATCAATCATCATGACACGTGCAACCACTATGTGGTGCGTTCATCATAAATGCAAGTCTCTTGCATACAGATCACTCTGAGGACAAAATATAAAGCCAAAAAATAAAAAGTTATATAAAACCAAAAATTGCAACATAGTTCTGGTGACTCATAGGGGGCCTTCACTTGTGAAGGCGTGAACCCAAACCTCTAGTTATTATTGAAGTTTAAGAAAGGAAGAATGCAACATCTCCCAGTTTGCATTGGTCGGTTGGTCAAGGCTACTGAATTCCTTATATGCTTGATCCATCTCGAAGACCTCTTTGAAAGAAACAAATCCCAGTCTTTCCAAAATGACCCCTAAGTGATAGTAAAGATGTGAAAACTAGAGAACCTCATTCTCAATATCATCCACTACTGGTGCTGAACTTGGGCCCAAAAGATCTACAAAAGTTTGAACCTTATTCTTGATTTCCTCTATAATATGCTCAACTGACAATACCTCTCCATCTATTGATAGGAAAGGATGCAACCCATAACTATATAGGATCCTGAAATGTTCCCTAATTTCATTGACCCTCTTATTCAAAATCGCTTGGTTGTTCTTGGTTTTAAATGCCACCTTATGATAGTAAGTGAATTCACTTTCTTTACTAGAGGTAGCCCTTTGATTCATAATACCTGCACTTCTCAATGCATCATCTTTTGCCACACTAATCTTAGAAATAAAATTATGGGACTCATCCAATCAAGCAACATATTCCTAAAGAGTTTGATCAGCCAACGAGCCAACCCTTTCATTTATTTCTTGGGAATCTTTCAAGAATTGTAAGGCTAGATTTAGGACAATGAGTGAAACAATGGCTCGCTCCAAATAGGCTGATGTGAAACTTTTCTTTATAGGAAGGTTTGTAGACTTATTTGTATTAGCTAACTCCTCCTATATCTGAGCCTCTTTGGCTTTCAATATCTGCTCTAGTTGATCTCTATTGTCAAGGGATTCTCCCAACTCCAAAACCAAATTTTGGGTTTCCTCAATATGAGCATGTAAAGTAGCCTTGACCTCCCATTCATCACCTTTTAGTTTTTTGATCTCCTCTCAAGCCTTTTGCATCTGATCGAAAGCTCGAGCTCGGATTTTATCTAACTCCTTCTTTATACCTTCTCGAACACACTGGTGCTCTGAAACATATTGATGCTTAGTTGAAAGTTCACCCCTCAATCTGTCAATCTCAATTTAAATCTAGATACGCTCATCTTGGAGTGCCATAAGAGATCCTACTCATTCATTTCATTGGTCCTGTACTTGTAATATGCAGTTCATTTCTTCATTTTGGGATCTAAGATCAGACTGCAAATGGTTCACTATTTCTTTTACATTTTCTAGCTCACCTTCATGCTTTTTTAAATTATGATCTAGCCAATCATAATCTATGTATACCACCTTATAAGTGGTCTTTTCCAGATCTACCTTGTTGCATAGATGGATTTCATTCAAATCCAAACCTATTGCTTGAATCTCATAATCCTCCATCTAAATTTTTCCTTCAAGTCGTGCAGCGGGTGGCTTAATGGTGGTGATACATAGAGAATTCCTCTCTTCATTAAAACATGTCTCGATCTTCTTAGAGGTTGGTAGCTCAAAATTATTCTCTTATTTTTTTCTTTCTATTTTGTTAGACCTGCCTTGTGGCATCGAAAAATTCTCAAGAGTTTGTAGGGTATCAATATTTTTTGCTACCATAGAAGTACAAGGTGATAAAATAAAAAGAGTGACATAAGGGGACACTTCAGATGAATGGGCAAGTGGGGAGGTGAATGTAAGATTAATCATTGAGAATTGTAGGATGCCAAATTGGGATTAGGGACCTGTGGTACCACTCGAAGTAAAAAGAAAAATAGAGGAGGCAAGAAATTTATGTCTGAATGCAGATGAACCTGGATTAATAGGTATTATGGGAAACTTGAATTTTTCTATGGGGCCCTAGATAGGGCGATTAAAGAGTCAATAGAATCTAAAGAAAATATTGTTTCTCTGGCTCGTGGTGGCACATCACTTGGCGGAATAAAAATAATAGGGGGTTCATTTAGCACTAATAACTCAGGGTCTAAAGGAAAAAGATTATTTTAATAGGCGACGACAAAGGATTAACCAAAGATGTAGAACCCAAAAGAAGAGGGGGAACAAGACTTACTTGAATCATGACTATTTGAACATCATGAGGAGAAAATTCAACTTCTTCTACATTTTTTATGGCTAGATTAGATGTTTCTAGATCCTAGACTCAACGTAACTTTGTCCATCTTCAAATCGAACACTTAGATCCTTTCGTGGATGATCCTATCGAAGCCTGGACTTCAAATTTTGTGGTTGGTCCTCTTGGGGACTGTTGGGTTCTCTTTCACTTACTTCAAATACTGGAAAAAGAAACAACCTTTGAGTTCCTCTTCTTAGAGATATTTCCCTTTTCGAATAGTCGTGATCAGGGGACATGATGGGGAATTTGTTCCTTTGTTATTTCATGGCTAGAATTTGGGTTGTTGTTATCGGAATCAACCTCCCTATCGTAAATGTATTCAAACTATTCATCATATGGTTGAAAATCCTCAAGCTACTTGTGAGAGTTTCCAATTTCTTGTCAGAATCTCCAGATGTTTTCCATTTTGCATTTCAACCTTCCTCACCATTTCATGTGATTCTTTGAGGTCTTTCTATCGACATCTCCCTATGATATATTGCCTATGGTGTATAAAATTTCAACCACTTTGGCCTCTTCATTAGTATGAGAGCTAATTTGACATACAAATTTGGCCTCTCCTATGTCTAGTTTCTCTTACACCTTACATACTCCCACATATCACTCTTCAAGGGAAGTTTCCTTGATGGATTATAGTCCCATTCATCACATATGAGGACTAAGCCCAGAGCCACCAAAAAAGTGGTCAATTCATCTTGTGATTTATGCTTCTCTAGTACTACCCCACTATTTTCAATGTAGAGGGGGAGTAGATACAACCTTATTTTGTTCCTTCCCCTCCCATATGCATTGTCTACAAGAGTTTCTTGTCGACATGCCTCCAACTTGAAGACCTGATCCATCAAAAATCTAGGGAGTAAGAAAGGTTCTCTAGAAAAACCATGATATCTTATAAATGTAAAATATTCCCTGAAGAAATAATCCACCAGGTTCGATGAGTTTTTAATCCACAACAAAACCCTGAGAGACAAAAGGTCACTGGCCCGGGGTAACAAATCTTACAATATTGGTCTCGGAAAAAAGGTGTACAAACCAATAATAGCTACTTGTCCTTGATAGGACATAAGTCCATAAAAAAATTGGTTGAAATAAACCCTTCTTTTCTAACCTATATACAATCAAATTTATTTCTAAAAACCTAAAGTTCTGATGTAGGATCAAATGGATTAAGAAAGAAGAATACCTGAATTTAGATTCAACGTTGCAATTTTTTAGTTGTAGCATCATATTCGCAGCTATTACATCAGAAAAAGTGAAATACCTCTACTACCTCTCATGCTTGAGTATCAGAGTTAGGGCCATTTGAAAAGGGTGGACCTCCTCATTATTATCTAGACCAAAAACTAAGGCTACCATTGAGAAAAAGGTCAGGTGTACTCTATGAGAACTTATTGAATGTCAAAGGAAAAACAAAATGGCCTCTAGTTGGTCTTTCCCTCATTTCATTATGATAGAAACTCTCTCGTTCATTTGATTCCTCCCAGTAGGTCCCCATATCCTCTTCAATGAACATCTTGATATGTCGATTGAAAGGGGTACACATCTTTTGTATAGCTAGAGAAAAGATTACGACCTTAATCTTGTTATGTGTTATGGTCCTACTTTATTCATCAAATATTCTAGTGCATGCATGCACCAATTCTGGGCACAAGTGTATGATAGGTATCATGAACTGCAAAAACCCACAATTCCAGAGCCTAGAGGGAAAAATCTCAGAGTTATCATGATCTTTCATTCTCTAAAATGCTCCTTCTCTATGATTTTTAGGGTTTCTTGCCAACTTGGGGTCAAAAACATTGTCCGCAACATCTCGCATTGCTTCCCTTTTAATGCTCTTATTTATCGACACCCTCTTATAGAATTCAAAAGGCCGATCCTTAGGCACTGGGGCATTGGTGAACGATTTTCACCCAAAAATATTGGTGAAAAAAGGCCTTCTTGGGACAAGCTCATCTCTTCTCCTAGTCGTTGTTGGTTTTTCCATGATTGCTTCAAAAATTGCAAATAAATTTTACCAAAATGACCACTTCCTCTTTGTTTCCTTTTAAAAAATCTATTTTTCATGCAATTAATCTCCCAAGAAGTACATGTAGTTAAGGCTATGTCATTACCGTTGGTCCATTAAATGTTGCCAATGAGGAGATACATCTGGCTAGGGGATCTATATCCCTCAAGAATGCCAAAAACTCTACAAAAATTAATTTAGTGCATTCTCTTCACCACCTTTTTCTTCAAATAAATTTGTTGTCTTGGGGAGAGTGACATTACTTATATCAATATTCTCTTAGTGATACAAAGTACCCTTGAAAAGACAAGCTCATTAGTTTGTTAGGCATTAGAACATTAATCCATGTTCTTTCACCTATGCAAGTTAAATGATGTTGATGATGACCAAGGACACATGTCGAACATTAGACTATACATGCATTTACTCTCAATGCCCAAACATTAATTCTCAAACCTTATGACAAATTTTATGTGCGATCTATTCTCTGTTCACTGGCTACCATGATACTTTCCCATTACCATCTAGCTAAAAATAGAACCTTAGCTATTTAGTCATTCTGGCACCTCTTTTGTATAAATATCTATGCCACCTCAAGGCTATGTTCATTCAAAAAAGAAAAAATTTAGAGTTTAGCTATCTTTTGTTGTCTGTAATATTGCCTTTTGCTCTACTGCTCTAACCATGTATTCTGGTCTAGGTACTCCTATTCATCTCCTCCCACATAGGCCACAATATGCCTTCACTAGGGAGATTACAAGTGAGAAATTTTAGCACCTGGTGAAAGGGAGTGACCGCCTGGGGGTAATTTCTTTCTGTGGGTCATTGGCATTTACTTCATTGAAGATGAGAACCAAATGTAGAGAAATTGCAACATCTTGTCACGTTTCAAGGCTTCTCTACCGTACTTAAATTTTACCAATACTAAGATAGTTGAGTTGTGTCATCGTATTTTTGATGTCTCTTTGCTAGAAGGGCTCGGTGAAATAGTGAAATTTTCTATCCCTGGTGTCGGCATCCCTAGTGCGATGGACCTTCGTAGGTTCATTGGCCATGGTGTGGACATGCCTTGGCTTCCCTTTCTTAGGTACTTTAGCACCATGGGCCTGAATAACTACTATGCCTTGTCTCTACCTATGGCCACCTATCTCCTTTGGGAGTATGGCATTGATGAAGCTCCTACATAGTAGGACTTCAAGAAACAATTCAAGCTCATCATCTTTGGCCATGCAGAATGAGGTCAGTGTCCATGAATTATTCCTACTGCCTATGAAACGAGAAGAAGAAAAACAAAGAAAAATAAAAGAAAAGAGATTATGGGAAACAATCCCCTATAATGATAGTTGGAGCCCTTCTTTTTTATTTTTTATAAAAATGCCTCCATTTTGTTCTTCTGTTTGTATTTTGCTCAAATACCCTTTCTAGGTTTTCCTCGAAGTAGCTTTTCTGCTAAAATATTAGCCTTGGGCTACCCCATACTATAAATTTGATAAGTAATACACAATATATATAGTATCTTTTCATACTTATTCTACTTCTTCATTTATTCTTAAGTCTAAAACCTAAAACTTTTTATAATTTTTTTACATATGATACATATCTGTGAAATTTTTGAAGAAGGTCATACTTTAACATAATAGTTTCAGATGAATATAATTTACTAGTATCCCTAGAGAATTAACTTCCATATATTCTAATTCATATGCATTCCTCTCTTTGCATGCACTAATCTAGAAATGGCCCTTCCACAATCCCTCAAATTTGGTGTATTGTCCTGATTTTGCAGCATGTTCATCATATTTTAGGACCAAGCTCCCTTCTTGGAAATCTGGGTCGTAATTTTTTTTGTGGAGCCATCACTTGACTATTTTTTGGTGGTTGATCATAGCTTCAAAATACTTTTATCTTTTTTACTCTAATTTGAGGAGTTCGGCTATCTATACCTCCATTCCACCATTTTCCTCTATTTGTAGGGCTTTCAGTAATTGCAATACAGGGAGTTCCATAGAGAAAAAAAACTACCTCATTTCCATAGACTAACTCATAAGGAGATGTCTTCAAGATTTGTTTTGGTGTGATTTGGTCTACCCATAGAGCAACTCATAGATGTTTGTTCCATTCCCTTTGTCATTCGGACCCAATGTGCTTGATTAACCTAATTAGGTTTTTGTTTGTTGACTCTGCTAGACCATTCCCTTGCGAGTAGTAACTTGAAGAGGTTTTGAGGTAGATCCCATTTCTAATGGAAAAAATTGACACCTTTGAACCTACAAAGGCCCTAGCATTGTCGAATATGATGGTCTTTGGTGAACCAGACCTAGTCACCAACCCTTCTAGAAATTTAACAATCTTGACCTCTGTAGTGCCTTTCAAGGTGATGGCTTTTCTCCATATCATGAAATAATCGATCACTATGAGAATCCACTTATGGCCAAAAATAAAGATATGATTTATCATTCTGAAAAAATCCAAACCCCATTGAGAAAAACATTCCTAAGTAACTATGGGACTTAAAGGAAAAGCTGAATTTTTCCTATTGCCAACAAAGAATTGGCACTAAGTACATTTCTGCACTAAACAGTGTGCTTATGAAAACATTGAAGGAAAATAATATCCCACTCGCATTATTTTTAGAGTGGTGGTTTTAGCAGAAAAATTTCCTCCCTCGGGACTACTATGGAATTCTAATAGAACCCTATTCAACTGGCATTTATATAAACATCAGAGAAACAATCCATCATAGTTTCTTTTGAAAAAGGCCCCTTCAAGCAACACATACCTTGTAGTTGATAGTATCTTTTTTTATGGAAGGGGAGAGTTGTGGAGTAGTATCCTTTCTGCATGTATAGTGTCTAATCCATTACCCCAGGATTCATCAGATTCAAACTAACTTGAAACTACTTGATCAACCTCCTTATCGAGATTGAAACCCTACTCTTGTGCAAGATATTCACACAGGCCTCTTCTCCACACCAACTTGGTTGACTTGATGTCCACGTCATATTCTAGGATCTTAGTGATCCAATTGGCTCTTTTTTGTTATCTCTCCCTCGGTGATGTATTCTCTTACACTTGTGTCAGCGACCAAATAGTGATCTTATTGGCTGACACTAGGTGTCATAACTTTTTGCGACTCTTGACAATGGAAAAATCTTGCTTCTCTACAAATTTATATCTAATCTAATAACCTTTGATGGCTCTTGAATGAAAATAAATCAGATGCTCTCCATTTTTCTTCTTGTCCTTTTGAGTGAGCATAGAAGCTATGCTATGTTGGCTGATGTATACATATAACAACCAATATTTAGAAATATTTGGATTGGCCAATATCGAACCAGCAGAAGTAGCATTATTTATATGCTTGAAAGATTATTTTCCCTTGGGGGTCCATTTTAAAATTATATTATTCTTTAGCATCAAGATGATTGTCCTTGCAATGCCCGCAAAGTTAGAAATGAAACGGCTAACAAAATTGATCTTTCGTAAAAAAAATTGTAACCCCTTTTTGTTCACTATTAAAGGTAAATCTAATATACATTTGACTCTTTCAGAATCTACTGCAATTCCTTCCTTGGATACCACAAAACCAATAAGTCTACCTTGAGGTACTCTGAAAACACATTTTTTGGGATTTAAAGAAATCCCAAAATTTTGGCACCTCTGAAAATTCTTCTCTAGGTGATCAAAGTGATCAACCTCAACTTTTGAAAAGACAGTCAAATCATACAAAAAATAAGAATGATTGAATTGATCAATCCTACAAAAGCGATGTCCATGGCCTATTTGAAGGTCGCATAGGTATTTGAGAGTTCAAAGGTCATATTTGCATATATGAATGCCCCCCACTTGGTGGTAAACTTCATCTTGTGTTGGTCAGTCTCATTAACCAGTAGCTAATTATATCCTGAAAATCCATCGAGTAATGAGAACATCTCCGACCCGACCACTGTCTATAAGATCTGCTCCATGGATGGCAAAGGATAATGATCTTCTAAAGAGGCCTTATTTAGGTCCCAAAAATTGATGCACTGCCTGTTATCACTATTTTTCTTCTGAACCGATACCAGAGTAGACAACCAAGTTGAGTGTTTAATCAAGTAAATGATTTGGGACTCCACGATTAGTTTAGTGATCTCTTGCACTATCAGTGCTTCAACCATGGGGTTGACGAGCCTTTGCTTTTGTCGGATAGGCTTTGACCCCTCCATGAATTTGATGGTATGCTAGATTATGCATGGGTCGTATCCTCTGAGATCATCATAGGTTAATGCTATAGCTCCATACTTAGAGCATAGAATCTTTAGCCTTTCTCTATCTTCCCACTATACATTTCTTCTGACTTTTAGCCTTTTATTGTTCCTGACATCCTACTCTTCAAAAATCCTTTTCATCGGTTATGAACCTTCACTTTTCATTCCTCAAATCTTCACAATCAAAGAGATTCTCAAGTGAAATAAAATATTGAGGAAGTTTTCTACCCTTCAACTGAATGGCCTATCCTTTGAACTTTTGGAATTCTGATTTTAAACAATTGGTAGGTCTTTCAGATTTTCGAACGAAGGTGGCTATCTAGGCATCATCTTCAAATACTTGCTAGGTTTTGTCGTTGTCAGAAATTGATGGTCAGACAATAGTGCAAACTTCACTTTGTTTGGAGTCGGAAATAGGCTCAAACTATGACCTAATGGAAGCCATCTGATCCACTACATCATTCAGGGATCAAGGAATAACGCGTAAGTCGAAAGCTTGAAAGCCCTCAATCATGTCCCATATATGATGTCAATAGGCTTTCATCCATGTATTTTTTTCCACTTCTTGGCCACAAACATGGCTTACTACCAACTCAAAATCTCTAAATACTTGTAATCTTTTCACACTTGTCTTCTCAACAAGGGGAAAATCATGGATTAATGCATCATATTTTGCATCATTATTTGAGCATAAAAAAATGGAAATGGGAAGCCTTAAGGATCTCAGATACTATTAGAGACAACACTTGGAATCCTTCCCCAAACTAGGCTTTTCATTTTTTTCCCTCAAAGTACAAGGTCCACAAGCGATTATCTATTGGATCATTAGAGCTTATCCAATATTTTACCATCTTCTGATGGACCGTTTCATCATCAAATATGACATAAGTACCAAGTCCCATGGCATGAAAATTACCAAATGGGTCAGAGTCGATGAGCTGGCTAATGAGGACATCCTCTTTAGGGGTCCACGTACTTGTGTCCTACTTGTCTTCCAACATTTCAATGCAATACCCTTCTTTCTTTGAAAAGGAAGTATGCACAACCTTAAAATAGAAAACAACACTGTCTGCTATGTGTTCAGGGTGTAATGATTCTAAAAGAATCTTCTTATTTGCTTCATTCTTGGTTCTCAAAATTAAATGGGACCAACCCAGTGCCAAATATTTTCTCATATTTGCGGTGAAATATCTAGAGAGACAAATCTTGAACACCAAGGTAATGTTGATTATTACCACCTCCTATAAGACTCTCTAGCTTGGACATGAAAAAAGGGTAAAAGATAAATATTTTATCTGACCGACCATCAAAACCTTATTTCCATGTAATTACATGATTCCCTTCTGCAAAGGTTCATACTTGAGCATTAAGACAACAACCACTTACTTTGGCATGATTATCGTACTGGCTCCTGAGTCAATCATATTATTCTGTAGAAGTTTATCCCCCACAATTAATGGTAAAAAGAAAGGATTAGGATTTGGCTTACTTACCTCTCCCTCTTTTACTTTCTCCACATAATTTTTATAGGCTATGGCCTTTGGAATTTGATGGTCTGACGTGGGGATGTTCTCTCTATTCGGATCACATGATGAAGCTTCATACGTGTGCGATCCTGGTTCTTCATTTTTCAATGCTCCCTCAAGCAATGAATTTTGTTCTGGAATAGATATAACATCCCAGAGAGACACATTAGCGGGTCCCTTCTTCATCTAATCCACCACATTAAGCATTCTCACTAGTTGGATCTCTGGTCTAAACAACAAAATCTCCCTGGGCTTCTGTGGAAATCGATCCATCATGACCAGATTCAATGCTTTATCGGGAAAATTTTCAGGCACTGACATAATCTATTTCTATGGGGGCAATTGAATAGTCAGTTGGGGCCACTATCTCTTAGATGATGATGATTGATGAGACTAGGAATAAGGGAGAGACTGTGGCACATATTTCCCAAGAAGTCTTCTAGATTTTGACTATACTCGCGGAGCACTAGTTGTTTGGGCTTCGTTCGTAAAAACTACATCCTATTCTTCCATCCAAGAGAAAAGTGTTTCATAAGGTTCTATGTCCAACTCTTGTTCTATGAAAATTCCTTGTATTTTTTCTCTAAATCAAGCATTCTCCATCTCAAGACACTCCTATTCTTCTATGCTAGGTTGTACACCTGTATTCCTCTAATCCATTATTCTTTGTTGCAAGTTTCCTCTTAGAGAATTTTGAGGCATGTGGATATCATTTCAAGGGAAACACCATGCATTTTCATCATCCGCCAAGTTGTTCTAACCTGGTACCAACTCTTTGCATATGGTTGTCTTTGACCATTTGCAACGACATAGTCACCAGGACTATTTGGTTGGTGGAAGCTGCTTGTTGGCCTCCCTAACCTGAAGG
This sequence comes from Sequoiadendron giganteum, assembly GCA_007115665.2. Taxonomy (NCBI): domain Eukaryota; kingdom Viridiplantae; phylum Streptophyta; class Pinopsida; order Cupressales; family Cupressaceae; genus Sequoiadendron; species Sequoiadendron giganteum. The sequence continues at coordinate 547,726,016 of CM021103.1, read as the reverse complement.
TCCTTGATATGTACTCTATTGAATCTTTTGATAGAAAGGTCTACCCCCTTGATATGTATGATTTATTTGTTTTAGAGGATCTTCTTGCTAACGATTGATGAGAAATAGCTCATTAGCAAAAGATCTTATCAAGCTTTTCATATCATTTAGGTCCACCACCATAGAGGAAGAACTTGACGTGCTTGGTTGTGTCATAGGGTACACATACATAGATTGGGGTAGAATTGATCTCATCATCTGTGTCACTACAATGTTCAAGGAAGGCTCTGCTCAGAGTGGAGTGCTTGAGATTTTGAGGAAAATAGGAATTGGAGGTCACGATGGAATTTTTCCTCCATCTATAAAACTATTCTCCACATGAACTACTGATTCATAGGCATCAAGTAGAGTATCTCCTCCCATGGAAGTCATCAGGACTATGATATTTGAGTTGATGGCTTTCAAAAAGAACATGAATGTCATAGCAGCTAAAGGTCACACAATAGTAGGGATCCTCTACCAGGTTTTGTTAAACCTAGTGTTCAAGTTGTTCATAGCCTCTTGTGTGGCTCTCTTGATAGTAATTAGTTGATGCAACAATGGGGAATGATCTACTTTCTCCAAAAATCGTTCAAAGATATTTTCTCCAAGATTATCCCATGAGCTGATAGAACCAGAAGTCAGGGATTTGTACCAATATTAAGCTTTTCCTTTGAAAGAAGCAAATAAAAATATCATGGAAATATTTTCCTCTATGATATTGTACACCCTACATACCTCCTCCACATCTTACAGGTGTTTAGAAGGGGTTTTAGAATGTTCTCCAATTTTTTTTGGAATAGCCTTGAGGGCATTAGTGAGGATGGTAGGCCAAACATTAGGCGGAGCAGGTGGCTGTAGTGGACTACCACTGTCCCATGTTAAAAAATTTCTATGAGCAAGAGGAAGTACATGGGCCATAGAGAAAATATTCCTATGAATCAGATAAACTAGTATTCTTATTTAGAAACTTTAGCCTCCAAGCACGGTAGATAAAGCTCTAAACTCTAAACTCCTACTTCTCACAGGTGATACAAAACCTGCGGCTCTTCTTCTTTTTGGTACCAAGGTTTGTAACTGGGAGCACTAAAATCTACCCTTTGATGATGCTCTTGATTGAATTTTGGGCATGAAACTTCCAGTTTCCTTCCTCTGGTCTGATCTAGAGATATTTATGGCCTCTAATTAGGCTTTTGGAATGGGTCCCACTGGGCTTGCCAGAAAAAGAGTTGTTGATCATAAAGGCTTGTGCCTCTCTGACAAACTTATGGGAAATTCAGTGAGTGGGGGAAAATATGCTTCTCACTGAATACCTCTAGGATTTTTATAGAAATCTGGCTCTTTTTAAGTTTGGGGAAAAGGAAAAGGAAATGTAAGTAGTAAAACATGAAAAATGGCGATGTGTCAAAACTTTTACAACATTTCAAAACTGCAAACTTTCCTCTATGAGTGATATAAGAGACACAAATCACCACTTCCCCTCATTATCAGGAGGAGAAAGAATAGTAGAGGCTCAATACAATCATAGATGCAGTCATTCAATCAACCCTCAGGAAATGTGTATTAAGGGTATGTGTAGGATCATGACGGGCCAAAAAATGGTGATATGTATGTGATATGATGGCCCATGTGGCTGACGACTTTTTTTAAACCCAAAATTGATGAAACGAAAAGGGTTTTTAAAGGAGATTCTCGATTTTGCACCAATATAAATTATGCTTTACTTTGAATTTAATAAATAATTATTATACATTTTCTATTTGAATTACGACTAAAGTCCTGATGGATAGGCTGAATGAAAAACATCTATAGCTTTCAAATGGTATCACATTTTTTGAATCCGAAACATGTGTCACATTCTATGCTTCACATACTTTAGGATTAAAAAAAATAATTTCATGAAGTTTTGATCAAGTTATGGTGGTCGGACATATGAGTTTTTATATTTTTTAAAAGTTATAATAAAAAAATGATAATTAATTATTTACTTTGAAAAAAATTATAAAAAACTATGCATCACTTTGGGAAATGAGTCCTCTACTTATATCTAAAATATTATAAATTTTTTTATCATTTTATTGTTGTTAGGGTGGTCAGATAAACACCTACTTCTTATTTTTTCCCTGAAATTTAAGTACTACTGCATTGAAATTTAAAATTTTCACCAAAATAGATTTAAAAAAATTAAAAAATATAGTAGTTTAGAAACTACGTTCAATTTGGTATAGACTCTATTCTTACATATTTTTGAAATAATATAGATAATATATTCAAATTTTTATGTCAAGTTGCCTAACTCTGACTTTCTAAATTTTTATTGGCATTTAAGAGCCTATTTTTTCCATGATGATCCTACACATACCCTTAAGATCCAAATCAAGCATAGAAGTTCTAGATTTAACATAAAAAGTTCAAAGGAGATAGAAAATCTCCCTCTTAATATAGCATATCATGAAAAAATGATAACCTTACAAAGAAGATGAAGAAGTCTAATGACATATTCCAGTCTCTAAAGATTAAGATTAATTCATATACACAAACAACATGGGAATCCAACAACCAAAACTATTGAGATCAAGAAAGACACAATGTTCTGTTCTATACGAATATATAAAGAAATAAATATTGATAAAGACCATATCATGCATAGTTTCAAATATTTCCTCAGAATAACTCGCATTTCAGATTCAACTGAAATTTAAAATAAAAGATCAAATTCCAATCCAATAATAGTTTGATCATAAAATAGATATAACATGCCAGAGTGAAGCAGTGTTCTATGAATAGAAGAAATATTTCTATCAACTAAGAAAACTAAAGAAAAAATTTCCAACAAGAAAACTTGAGGAACCCTTGCTCCATGTTGCTCTTATCAATATATAGCCTCCCAGAAAAGAAAACACCAACCTCCTCTAGAATTAATGAATTCCATACGTCCAAATTAGATAGCTTGGAAATCCTATTTTAGATCTTTTATTTGGTCATCGAAATACTGCTCATCAACTTTCAACTACCACATTTATGTCATTTAGATATTTTAACATGATTAACCCTTGTAATCGCTCTGATCATAGGAGATAGTTTGGAAAAACCTTTTCATTCACCCCAGGTTGCTTTGGCAACACCGACTCATATCCTTTTAATAAGAAAAGGTACAAATCATCTTGATAGACCCTTAGTCGAGTATTCCCTTTCTACAGCTACATGGCATGAAAATATCATGTGTCGAAAGGGTGGATAATCTCATCTGTGCGAAAAGAAGAAACAAGAAAATGTATGCCATATCGACACATGGCCCGACTTCTGAATGCAAAGACATCGATCATCGAGACACATGTAACCACCACATGGCGAGTTGTGCATTCATCGGAAATGCAAGCCTCTTGTGCGTGGATCACCCCAAGGACAAAAATAAAGCCAAAAAAATAAAAATATATAAAAGAAAAAATTGCTTCACAAGACACATCTCGAAAATCAGGGGAATGTCAATTATTACTACCTCCTACAAAACTATGTGGCTTGGGCACAAAAAAAGTGTTAAGGATAGATCTTTTATCTGACCGACCATCAAAACCTTATTTTTGTCCAACTGCATGATTCCATTTTCCAAAGGTTCATACTGGAGCATTAAGGCATCAACCAATTATTTTGGCATGACTATCATATTGGCTCCTGAGTCAATCATATTATTGTGTAGAAGTTTATCCCCCACAATTAATGTCAAAGAGAAAGGAGTGGGCTTTGGCTTGCTTACCTCTTTCTCTTTTTTCTTTCTTTGTGTCATTCGTATAAGCTATAGCCTTCAAAATTTGAGGATTCGACATGGGAACTTTGTCTTTATTCAGATCACTTGGAAGAGCTTCTTCCGTCTATGACCTTGGTTCTTCATTTTTTAGTGATTTTTGTAGGAACATATTTTTATTGGGGATAGATATTACATCCCATAGAGATACATTTGCAGGTACCTTCTTCATCTGCTCCTCCACATTGAGCATTCTGACCGGCTCAATCTTTGGTCTGAATGGTGGAATCTCTATTGAATTCTTAGGAAGACAATCCATTGCGAACAAGTTTGATGTCTTATCAGGAAATTTGTTAGGTGTTGGTGGAATCTGTTGTTGCTGAGTTAGTTGAACAGTTAGCTGAGAAATTAGTTGGGGAAGTTGTTTCTCATGCGATGGTGGCTGGAAAGACTGGGAATGAGGCTGAGCCCATGGCACATATTCCTTGGGGATTATTCTTTTGGATCTAGTGTTGTAATCTTATTATACCTATAAAGTGCTAGTATTCAGAGCTTCATTCACAAAAATTGTGTCCTCTTCTTCCATCCAAGAGAAAAGTGCTTGATTAGGTGCTATGTCCAACTCCTGTTCTATGAAAATCCCTTTCATTTGCGCTTTGAATCAGGTGTTCTACATCTCAAAAAAATCGCATCCTTTTGTATTGGGCTACACACCTTTGTTCCTCTTCTATGATATTCTTTTCTATAGGTTCCTTTGGGGAAATTCCAATGCATATGACTATCATTGCAAGGAAAAAGCAATGCATTTTCATCATCCACCAAGTTATTTTGACTTGGTACCAACTCTTTGTTATGGTTTTCCTTGACCATTTGCAATGGCATAGTAACTGAGTTTATTTGGTTTGCAGAAGCTGCTCGTTGACCTCCCCAACCTAAATATTATTGATATGTAATCTACTGATTTTGCTGATAGAAGGGTCTGCCTCTTTGGTATGTCTGGGTTGCTTGTTTCAGAAGAGTTGCTTGCTATCACTTGATGATAATTATCTCATCAAAGAAATATCACATTAGGCTCTTCATATCATTAAATTCTACCACTACAGAGGAAGAACCTTGCATGCTTGGTTTTGTGGTAGGATACACATGCATAGATTGGGGTGGAATTGAGCCAATTTTCTATGTTTCAAGAGTTTTTGAAGAAGACTCTTCTTAGAGTGGGGTACCTGAGATTTCAAGAAAAATAGGCATTAGAGGTCATGGCAGAAGCTTTCCTACATCTATCAAAATTTTCTCTACACAGACTTCCAACTCGTAGGAATTAGGTAGAGTGTATCCTCCCATGGAAGTTATCAAGACCATAATAACCGAATTGATGGATTTCAAAAATAACATGAATGCCATAGCAGCTAGAGGTTGTGTAGTAGTTGGGATCCTCTGCTAGGTTTTGTTAAACCTAGTGTTGAAATAACTCATAGCTTCTTGTGGGGCTCTCTTGATGGTAATTAGTTGATGTAATAGTGAGGAATGATATCCTTTCTCCAAAAAATGTTCAAAATGTTTTTCTTCGAGATCATCCCATGAGCTGATAGAATCAAAAGTCATATTTCTATACTAGTCTTGAGCCTTCCATTTGAATGAAGAAGCTATCAATCTCATGGCAATATTTTCCTCTGTAATATTTTTCACCCTACATACATCTGCTATGTTTTGGAGGTGTTCGGAAGGGGTTTTAAAGTCCTCCCCAAAAAAATTTGGAATAGCCTTAAGGGAATTAGCTGGAATGGCAGGCCAGACATCAAGTGGAGTAGGTGGCTATAGTGGACTACCACTATCCTAGGTTACAATTTTTCTGGGAGCGGGAGGGGGTACATGGGCCATGGAGAGAAGATTACTATATATAGGGTAAACTAGTATTCTTATTTAGAAAATTTGGCCTCTAGGCAGAGTAGATAAGGCTCTAAACTTAGGACTCTTACTCCTTACTCTTCTACTTCTCATAGGTGATACATAACCTATGAATCTTTTTCTCCTAGGTATCGAGGTTGGTAACTGAGAGTACGTAATGTTACCCTTTGATGATGCTCTTGTTTGAACCCTGGGCATGAAACCTCCCATTTCCTTCCCCTGGTCTGATCTAAAAATATTTCTAACTTCTAATCAGGACTTTGGAATAAGTCCCATCGGGTGTTGCAGAAAAAGAACTATTGATCATAAAAACTTGCACCTCTCTGAAAGTCTTATGGGAAATTCAATGAGTGGGGGAAAATATGCATCTCAATAAATACCTCTGAGATTTTTATAGCAAGTTGACTCTTCTCTGAGTTTGGAAAAAGGGCAAAAGAAATGCAAATAGAAAAACATGAAAATGGCGATGCGCCAACACTTTTACAACATTTCAAAACCACAAGCTTCTCTCTATGAGTGATATGAGAGACATAGAACACCACTCCCCTTCATTGTTGGGAGAAGAACAAATAAAAGAGGATCGATACAAACATAGATGTTGTCATTCAATTGACCTACAAGAAATGTGTATTAAGATTTGAATCAAATGTAGAAGTTTTAGAATTAATAGAAAAACATTCAAAAGCAATATAAACCCTTCCTCTTAATATAGCATATTCTAAAGAAACTATAACCTTATGAATAAAATGAAGAAGTCCAATGACACAGTCCAATCTCTAAAGATAATAATATAGTCATATTCACAAACAACATGGAAATCTGATAACCAAACTATTCAGACTAAGCAAGAGACAATTTTCTATTTTGGATGAAGATATACAAAGATAAATATTGACAAAGACCATATCATGCATAGTTTCAATTATTTATTCAGAATAACTCATATTTCATATTCAAATGAACTTTAAAATAGAGATCAGATTCCAATATTTTAATAATTTGATCATTAAATAGACATAAGATTCCAAAGTGAAGCAGTGTTCTATGAAAATTTAAAGAAAATATTTCCACTAACTAAGAAAACTAGGAAAAATGTTTCCAACGAGAAAACTTCAGGAATCCTTTCATTATGTTGCTATTTTCAATATATAGCCACCCAAAAGAGAAAAACGCTGACCTCATCCAGAATTAATGACTGCCAAATGTCCAAACCTAATAGCTTGGAAATTTGATTCTAGATCTTTTATTAGGTCATTGGAATCCTACTCATCAACTTTCAGCTACCAAATTTATGTCATTTATACATTTCAATAGGATTAGCCCTTGTAATCGCTCTGATCCTAAAAGACGATCTAGCAAAAGTCTTGTCAACACCTAAGTGGCTTTGGCGGCACCGACTCATATCCCTTCATTGTAAAAGGAAAAGCGTATTCCGATGGACTCTGAGTGAACATTCCCAAGATACAACTTCATAACACGAAGGGATGATGTGTCACAAGGGCATATAATCTCATATTTGCGTAAAACGGATGCAAGAAAATGTCTGGGAGGACAACACATGGTTCAAATTTTGATTGAGGAGGAAGTGATTATTAACACACACACAACCACCATGTGGCGCATTGAGCATCTTTCAAAAATAAAAACTCCTTGTGTGTGGATCACCCTGAAGACAAAAATAAAGCCAAAAAACAAAGATAAACATAGGAATTTTTTTTCTTCACAATAATCAGTCAAATCTATTTGTATATGTTGTAGCATTCATTTTATCTTCTTTAGTTTGTCTCCTGATGCTTTTGTATTTAAGTAATTTTTAATAAATTGAAAGGTAGGTTAAATAATTTACTAATAAGAATAAATAATACTTAAGCTTTATGTAGTAAGTTAATCAATTAAGAAATCAATATCTTTAATGACCTTGACCTCTCAATATTTCAATGAAAAGATTTGAAGTTTTAACCAAATAAAAAAGTTGTTGATGCATTCCTTCTTCATACTCAAGCCTAGAGTCCCCTTCTTAAGAAAATGCCTGAAACTTTCCATAAACCATATGTCATGTCCATTAAATTTCAAACACAATATCCATGGATTAGATAGAGATGAAAAAGAAGCCCTTCACTATAGCCATGATCTCAAAATGATAACACAATTTTCATTTTCATTTGGTCCAATTCTTAAAACCATTAATGTAGCACCTCTATCAATAATTGAGTCTAGAATTCTAATATAAAAACCTTGACCCTCCTTAGCCAAATTTGAAGATAAAAGAAAATTAGAACATTGTTTACCTAAAAATACTTCAAACCAAGACTCTTGCAAAGGTTTCCCAAGACCAAATCCAACAACATCCACATTTTTTTATGCCTTATATTTGTCATATTTCTCTTGATTTGATACTATGCACTAAGAGACATAACCATCAACACTTGACACCACATTCCTTTATCAATTATATGCATTTTGAATACCAAAGAATCCACCCCAACCTCAAAACCATGCATACAAGAGGGACTAGTGGAAATATCATTTTCTAGAAATGAAAGAAGTTATCACCTTCTAACTTTTCTCATGGTCCTTAGTGATTGCAACAACTTATTTTGGAAGCCAAAGGGGGGTAGAAAAAATGACATGATTTGGGGGATGAAAATCCTCAAATATCCCTCCCAATAGGTGAAACCAACATTAATTGTTCATTGTCACATGATCTAGCATACTTGAATATGTCGTCTTACGATCCATAGAAGCAAAACTCTACTGGTCATTTAGCTAAATGTTTATTATTTTTTCTTCATACTCTTCAATGAATGGATGGTTCCATTCATCCTCAAGTTCCCCATCAAAATCTCTTCAAAATATCCATTGTAGTCTTTATCCTCTCCATATGTCTTTTCTCCTCCCAAGAATTTCCTATTTGAACTCTATTCAACACTTCATTTCCCATTGATCACCTTCATCTGTATCTTATTTTAAATTTTCAAAAAAGTTCCATAATTAATATAATAATATATTCATCTACCCTAAGTTACTCATAAATTACATATTTTTATTATCTATCAATCTAATTTACTAGCTCTCATATTCATGCCTTATTTATAAATTTATAAAGCCTGTGTAAAAACTTGTTTATGATGCTGAATAAGAGAGAAAATAATTACCCTAAAAATTTGAAATAGGTGACTGTAGGAATAAAAATATATTTTTTATATATTTTTCATTAGGATAGATACTCCTTCCAATGGTCATCAACATGGAATCCTAGGTACGTCGCCTCGTATTTGTGCTTTTTCTCTCATGGGTCCTCAATATTTTGACAATTATATATCTGTGTTTTGTTACTCCACGTTCCGCACAGTGGGCCATCTCCATAGATTTCTAGAGGTTCTTTTACAGGAAAATAAAATAAGATTGCAGTAATGGAAATTCCAAGGTTAATGGATAGAGAAATGGCAACAGATAGGTTGTCTGCATTATCAAATGATTCTCTTTTAACTCATATTATATCAAGGTTTTCTTATAGAGATTTTCTACATTTCTCCCTACTCTCTAAGAGATGGCGAGTCTTATGGAAGAAATTATGCTTTCTCAATTTTCGTTGCCAAGATTTTTGAGAAATAAAAAGATGACAAGATACTCAGAATAATTAGCAACACCTTGCTCCACCTAGATACTTGAATATTTGCTGCTTAGACCTTCAAGTTGCCTTTGATAACCCTAAGAGAGCCGATCTAAACAATTGGGTGTGCCTTGCAACTAAAAAATAGGTGGAACGAATGGATTTATAAATCTCTTATAGAGATCCCAAGACTGGTAAGTGTTGGAATTTATTGTTTGTTCCTGAGCCTTTCATTGCTTCATCTACCTATTAGGAGTTGTTTTCTCTTTACCGGTTTTGGGATCTCCATCCCTACAACTTCTGACTACTCAGAATTGAATGAGGTAGAGATTTTTGAATTCCCATTTAATGCTGGTAGGTAATTTCAAATTTTAGAGGGAATTTTTGTGAAAGACAAAAGGAATGAAGGCAATATTATTTTGTCAGTTGGAAATTTGGAAGAAGTCAGTTTTTACAGAAGCAAGTGATTTGCAACAAGAAGAAAAATTGCAGCAAGAAAAGAGAATGTTCTTAGAACATTTTGTAGAGTGTTTGCAGTGAGCACGATTCCTCTTGATCACTTTGTATTTTTCAAAGAACAACAAATAGTTCCTGTCAAGTTTTGACAGTTAGCTCTAAGTAGCTCCTGATTGTTTTTGATCTAGTTGAGCAGTTGATCGCTCCCACAAAGTTGTAATAGGTATTTTACAGTTTGTTTGAAGTTTCATGTTTTTATGTATTGGCATTTCCATCTCAGTTAATAGAAATAAGGAAAATATTCCATGCCCAATTTTTTGTTTGTCTCCTCTTGTTTATTATTCCACATTTGGGTATTTCTAGTTTTGTTGGAAACAAGAGCAGTAACTTTGTGTTTTGTTTTTGCATATAAAATTTTGACATGGTATCAGAGCTGTAGGCCCCATTTCCTTGTGAGTTAGGGAAGTTATTTTGTGTAGGTGTTTAATTTTTTTTCTGTAGGAGACATGGTTGGAGATGATGGAAAGAGTTGGCAGAAACCACCATCCTGTAATGGAAAAAACTATGATGTTTGGGCTAGGAAGATGAAGACCATTATGGTTGCCAATGATTTGTGGGACTCCTTGATAAATGGGTTTGTGGATATCACTGACCCAGCTACATTTGTAGCTCTCATAAATAACGAGAAGACCCAGTTGAAGGAGTAGAGAAAGAAGTATGTAAAATCTTTGAGTATGATCGAAGTAGCCTTAATAGAGGCAATTTTTCCTAGAATAGCAGCAGCTGAGTATGCAAAATAATCTTGGGAAATCCTCCAAACTGAATACAAAGGGACTGATAAAGTCAGAGGTGTGAAGCTCCAGTTACTTCGAAGAGAATTCAAAGTTATTGAAATGAAGGAAAGTGAATATGATTTAGATTTTCACACAAGGTTCTCTGGTTTGTTAAACCAATTGAGAGAAAATGGAGAAATGATAAAGGAGTAGAATATTGTTGAAAAAATCCTTAGGTGTCTACCCATGAGGTATGATGCACTTTTCATTTCTATTGAAGAGGCGAAGGACCTCTCTACTTTGACAATGGATGAGTCAATGGGTTCTCTTCAAACCCATGAGCAACACCTAAAGAGGTCTGCTACTTCTTCCCAAGAGAAAAATTTCAAAGCTTAGTCAAATGCAAGAGGCAAGGGGAGAGGTAGAAATGGCTCTCGAAGAGGTAGAGGTAGATCTGGACAAGGAAATGTTGGAGGAGAAAGCTCAAGATGAGCAAGAAGCCAAGAAGGAGTAGCATCTCTCAAAACAACTCCCAAAGAGGCATGCAGAAAAATAGTTTCAGTGGGAGAAGTGAAAAGAGCAACATTGAATGCTACTACTATCATAAGTTTGGCCATTATTCGAGTGAGTGTTAGAAAAGTCATGGTCCCACAATAGCGGTTTACAATTTTTTGCCAAACTAGACACTAAAATTATTATTTTTAACTAAATATTCACATTCAGGCACCTATAGCGGCTAAACCATCAGGAATTTGAAGATGATGAAAAATAGAGTCTCATCACATTTTGTCTGTAGATTCTAAAAATATATTTTTCAAAATTTTTGGAATAAGATTGCACTTATTTTTCCATCTCCCACGAAAACTGGTTTTCTTCATAAAGCAACATTTTTAAAAAGTGACACTCACCATATACAACATAACTTTTTTTTATGAAGGATAAAATTCTATTTTTTTCGAATTTAGATTTGTAACTACGATATCTAGCACTTTCATTTGGTCTCACAGTTTTTTTTTGAATATTTTTTCCTTAATAGAGTTTCGAAGTCAAATCAATTGTAATTTAGACATAGGCAGACTGTATACAACATAACATTTTTTGTATGTATCAAAATTCAAATTTTTTTTTAATGGACCAAGGACATCAATACCCAGCATGAACATATTTTAATTTTATTTTTTTTGATAATTTTCTATTTTTCACATGTGCAAAATGGAGAGCTTGATTTCCGGTGAAAAACCTATGTTTAACAAAACTAAAAAAACACATACATAATAAAACTAAAACATATTAAAATTATATTTATGGGATATCTCATTTCAAGGACTACCATAATCATTTTAAATGAATTCATTTGATTCCCGAAAAAGGTAAATCAAAAGTGATTTTTTATGAGCATTTTGATAGGTGTAAAGGAGACTCATTTATAGATATGGTTTAAAACTAGTGAGGTTCTATCCAAGGGGGTTTGATCTAAGGTGGTTTGATCAAAACCTCTTCAATTGGAATCCTTAAAATGAAACTTTTAAAGGCTTAAATAATTATATTTTCTAAAAATATGTGATTTCATCAAAAATTAGTTCCTCTCAAAATTGTAAACCAGCTTTGTGGGATCACCCTTAGCAAAAGTAGAATGCAAATGTGGTTGATTCAAATGTAGCTGAAGGAAATCATTCCATAGCCTTAATCATGTGCAACATTGGTGAAGGCAGCCCCCAAGTCTGTATTTGGACAATGGTTGCAGAAATCACATGAGTGGTAATGAAAGTCTTTTTTCTTTCATTGACAAAAATGTAAAGTCTGAAATTAGAATGCGAAACAATGGAATAGTTCTATTCAAAGGAAAAGGATCTATCATGATCCACACCAAGAAAGGTGAGAAGAAGGAGGTTCAAAATGCATTCTTTGCACCAAGGTTAAAGCATAACCTCATGAGTGTTGGAGAGATGATCCAAAATGGATACGAAGTACTGATGGAGAAGGGCCAATGCATCATTTATGACACAAATGATACGATGAAGGTGTTTTCAGTAGTTGCAATGACTAAGAACCAGATGTTTTTGTTGAAGATTAAGATGTGCTTCTCATATTAGTCCACTGCTGCACCTCTCATGGATGGAAAATGTATAGCAGTACAACAAGCAACCCTAAAGAGCACCATTGAAGACCCCTCCAAGCTATGGCATCTCAAGTATGGACACGTAGGATTTGATGGTCTAAGTATTTTGTCTAAGAATAGAATGGTTAATGGTGTTACAAGTATAGTAGAGCCTAATATTATATGTGAGGCTTGCATTTTGGGCAATAAACATAGGCAACCCTTTCAATTGAGAAACTCTACAAGGGAAAGAGCACCATTTGAGTTGGTGCACATAGATTTGGTAGGCCCTATGTAAATCATGCCTATTGGTAATAGCAGATTTTTTATGACCTTCATTGATGATTTCAGCCATAAGACATGGGTTTAATTCTTGCAGCATAAGTTTGATGCATTTGATAATTTTTTATGGTTTAAGGCCCAAGCTGAAAAGGAGATTGGACATTTCATCAAATTCCTAAGGTCAAATCCTGGAGAAGAGTATACCTCCAATCAATTTGTGAGTTTTTGCAAGAAAAATGGCATCAATAAGGAGCTTACAACTAGTTATACTCTACAACAAAATGGAGTGGCTGAAAAGAAGAATAGAACCATCGTGGAGATGAAAAGGAGCATGATGAAAGCAAAGGGACTCCCAACTGAATATCTAGGAGAGGTTGTAGCAATAACTATTTATTTGATTAATAGAAGTCCAACAAAGGCGGTCTATGAAAAGATACCTCAAGAGGCATGGAAAAAATGTATATGGATGGTTGAGCACTTAGGAGTGTTTGGTTGTGTGACTTATGCACATGTGCCTAAGAAAAAGAGGAAAAAATTGGATGATAAGCAAGAGAAGTGTATCTTCATGGGTTATTGTTCAAAGTCAAAAGACTATAGGCTATATAACCCAGTCAGCAAGAAAATTGTTATCAACAAAGATGTGGAGTTTTTAGAAGATTTGTCATGCGATGGAAAAGTCACTCTCAATCACTCCAAATTGCTCTTGATCATTCCTGATGTTGAAGAAAAGGAAAAAGAAGTACAAAATGATGATTTATTGGAGCCAACAGCTGCTCTTGATAGTTCCCTACGAGCTCCTGAAAATTTCAAAAATCGCTCCTAATCAATTATAATCACTCCTGATCTAAATAGACAGAAAGCCAAGAAGCCACAAACAACTAGAGAATGAGTCGCAAAAGTCACTCCCGATCGCTCCCAATCACTCTAGACCCAGCCTGTTCAGCAAAATAGCAGCAACAATGAGAATTCATACCCTACTCTTGCCTCCCTAATGTGAAGAAATACCAAGAGTCTAAGGGAGATCTACCAAGATGAAAGGTATGATGAAGAATTTGATGAGAACATGAATTTTGCATTTTTTTCTCATAGTGATCCAATTTATTTTGAAGAATCTATGAAAAAGGATAAATGGTGTGAGGCCATGGACAAGGAGATAGATGCAATAGAAAGGAACAACACATGGTAGTTAATTGATTTTCCTCCCAACAAGCAAGTTATTGTGGTGAAATGGGTCTACAAGACCAAGTGCAATGCCAAAGGAAGGATAGAGAGGAAAAAGGCACAATTAGTGGTCAAGGGGTACAAACAACATTTTGGGAGTGATTATGATGAGGCGTATGCCCCTGTTGCAAGGATGGAAACTATGTGGGTAGTCATAGAAATTGCAGCCCAACACAAATGGAAGGTGTTTCAAATGGACATGAAGTCTGCCTTCCTAAATGGAGTATTGAAAGAGGAAGATTATGTGGAGTAGCCATTTGGATATGAGATTCCAGGTGAAGAACATAAGGTGTATAGGCTGAAGAAGGCTCTTTAAGGGCTGAATCAAGCTCCATGGGCATGGTATAACAAGATTGACTCATATTTGATGAGCAATGGCTTTAGAAAAAGTGATGGTGAGCCCACTCTTTACATCAAGGCAACAAATGGTAATATTTTGATTATTATTTTATATGTATATGATCTTGTTTTTACTAGGGATGATGATTTCCTCATTGTTGATTTTAAAGAGGCCATGAAAAAAGAATTTGAAATGACAGATTTAGGTCACTTGAGCTATTTTCTAGGCATAGAAGTAAAAAAAATGCATGATTGCATTTTTATCTTTCAAGAAAAATATTCAAATGAGATCTTGAAGAGGTTTAGGATGCTTGAAAGATATCCTGCCCCAACACCAATAGCCACAGGTCTAAAGTTGAGAAAGGAAGATTGCAGTAGCAATGTGGATCTGACCATGTATAAAACCTTGGTTGGAAGCTTGATGTATTTGACAACAACTAGGCCAGATATAATGCATGGAGTGAGTATTATTTCTAGATTTATGGAGATTCCAAGAGACACCCATTGGCAAGTGGGTAAGAGAATCCCAAGGTATGTGAATGGTACGAAAGGATATGGCATGTTGTACATAGTAGAAAAAGAGTATGGGTTGGTTGGATACACTGACAATGATTGGGTAGGAAGTTTGGATGATAAGAAGAGAACTTCGGGCTATGTATTTCATTTGGCTTTAGGTGTTATTTCATGGCTTCCAAGAAGCCACCTTTTGTTTCCCTATCAACAGTTGAAGCTGAGTATACAGCAAAAAATGCAACAGCATGTCAAGCTATTTGGTTGAGAAGAATCTTGGCAGATTTGAGAGAAGAACAAGAGGATGTAACAATGATCTTTTGTGACAATGTTTCATCAATAGCCTTGAAAAAAAATCATGTGTTTCATGGAAGAAGCAAGCACATTTAAATCATCTATCATTTCATTCGTGAATGGATTGAAAATGATGAAATTAAAATAAAGTTTTGCACATTTGAGAAACAACTAGCAAACATATTCACCAAGCCATTGAGCAAAGATAATTTTGAGCACCTAAGGATTCATTTGCGTGTAGTTATTTTGGATCAAGTTTGATCCTATTTTGTTGGCGCAGGACAAAGAGGGAGTGTTGGAATTTCTTGTTTGTCCCTGAGCTTGTTGTTGCTTCACCTACTTGTCAAGAGTCATTTTCTCTTTGCCAGTTTTGGGATCTCCATCCCTATAGGTTCTGACTACTCAAAATTGAATGAGGTAAAATATTTTGAATTTCCATTTAATGCTAGTAGGTAATTTTGAATTTTAGAGGGAATTTTTGTGAAAGAAAAAAGGAATGAAGGTAGTATTATTCTATCAGTTGGAAAATTGGAAGAAGTCAGTTTTTGTAGAAGCAAGTGATTTGCAGCAAGAAGAAAAGTTGCAGCAGCAATAGTGAATGTTCTTAGAACATTTTGTAGAGTGTTTGTAGTGAGCAGGATTGCTCCTGATCGCTCTATATTTTCCAAGAACATCAGATAGTTCCTGTCAAGTTGTGATAGTGAGCTCTAAGTAGCTCCTAATTGTTTTTGATCTGTTGAGCAGTTGATCGCTCCTAGAAAGTTGTAATAGGTAGTTTATAGTTTGTTTGAAGTTTTTTTTTTATGTATTGTCATTTCCAACTTAGTTAATAGAAATAAGGAAAATATTGCATGCCTAGTTTTTTGTTTATCTTCTCTTGTTTGTTATTCCACATTTGGGTATTTCCTGTTTTGCTGGAAATCAGAGCAGTAGCTCTGTGTTTTTTATTGCATCTAAAATTTTGACAGTAAGACACTGATCAAATTTTCCATGGTGGAGCTTAGGAACTCTCTTTTCAGGTGTGAAAATATCACTTCCCTAAAACTGAAATTCATCAATCTTCCCAAGATATCCACTGATTTTGGGGTTTTCCAATCCCTTAAAACATTTTATTATTCCTATAATCTAGGAATGGATGATGCCACCTTTGAATAATTCATGGACATGTTTCCACATCTTGAGAATTTGCATATTTGCGGTTGTAATGGGTTGAAAAAATTGAAGATACATTCTTCCAATCTCAAGTACTTGAATCTAGGAGGTTTAAGCCTTCATATATAATTATAGATGGCTTTCCCTTAGTTGATGGAAATTTACCTCATGGATTTAGAGCGATATCAAGGGATTAGATTACTACAAGGAATTTTAGGAGTTGGAATCCAAATAATTACTCTTCAAAATTATAGTACAAACAATGTTGTCAATCCAAGAATCCATATTATTACTATTTTAAAGTGTTTTCCTCACCTTAAAGAGTTGACATTGCATGGCCTATGTTTTCAAGTTAGTATTTTGTGCATTGAAGTTAATTATTCTTAACTTATGATGATAGGTCTACATCTATATCGGGCCTTTTATGCATTGTAGAGAGTGGTGCTTAGCTTCTATCAATAATAATATATATTTGTGGGCAGTAATATTATTTCTTTCATTCTTCTATATATTATGTTTGATGCAGGAGATGATGTCAAATGAGATGGTAGAAGCAAAGGTGAAATTTCCATGTTTGAAGAGCGTGTGTGCCCATATTGAGACAGACAAGGGTGGATAGGCACTAAATTTTCTAGGCTTTCTTCTCAGAAAGAGTCCATCTATTTTAATGAGGGTTTTTATACCAAAATGCTGCCCTACAATCATGTGAAATAAATTGCTAGCTTTGGAAAAGGAGTTTTCAAAATCAAGATTATCCACTAAAACAAGAAGATGCCAATTGATTGGAATGAACTTTGTGAATTTTGTTTTGAAAAACCGTTGTAATCTAGAGAATCTATTTTTAGACCCAGGAAAGAACACTTAATCACTCGCTTCTAGAATTTTTGAAACATTAAATGGGGTGGCTTTGTTATTTGGATTTCATTTTGTACAAAGTAAAACGAAATTCTGTCAAACAGTCTTTTCCATTGTTTTTTTTAAAGATGTCCTAAGGACCTAATCCATTTATAAAGCAATATGTCATTTATGTAAATCAATATGTCGTTTATGTTTCAAAATTCACTTATGATTTTCTTAAAGATTTTGGTATCATGGTAACTTCAAGTACTACATGTATCCTAAAGAATAGGATGAGAAGCAATAAATCATAGTAGCTTAATTCTAAAATGCTTATGCATATTTAAAAGGATGATAAAAAATAAAAGTGTGTGTACACGTGTGAGTATGGGTGTTTGCTTTTTCTAAATTAAAGTAAATCAATATTGAAAAGCTTTAAATCATATTAACTCATAGTAATTTAAAAAAAATAGGTATAACTAATGAGGACAAAGGTATTCAAGTGCTCTAGAGTGGTAGTAAGCATGGAACATCATATCACGTGACCAAAATACAACATACATATACTATAAAAAAAAAGGAAACTATTAAAAAGTAACATATATGTATACTAGCATGTCTATCTTTTGAAATTCTATGTAAAAATTGTTGAGAAATATCATTATTAAGGTGCCTAGTTTTATCTAGCTTTACAATTTAAACATAATAAATGTCTTCAGAATGATATCTTTCAACATATTTTATATAAGCTTTTCAAAATATATATATATATATATATGCTAGTAGAAACATGTAAGATGCTAATTTAGTCCCCAATAGTATGTTAAGATAAGTAATTCTATCTACTTGAGATGGTTGAAAAAATATAAATAAATCCTTCCAAATTTCTAACAAAAAATTATATATTAATTGTTTGATTACTAAGCCTTTAGTAAGACACCCTTCCATGTATGATTATCACTACACTTATAAATAAGCATCACACCTACTTATATTAATGGGATTTCCAGTTACAATATAAACAATGAAGCCAAAAAACATAAAAGAGAATATTTTTTTTATTAAAGATCATAAACTATATATATATATATATATATAAGGAGTTGGAGCTCCCCAAAGACCAAATTACAAATAACCCATCCAAAAGAAGGATCAAAAAATAGTACTAAGTAGAAAATTAAATGAGATTATGGCACAATCAGTTTAGGATCAACATCTTTTACCACCCATTCAAATTTATTTCTAGTATCTCTTACAATTTTATCATAGTCCACATGCTTTTCAATCTTTTGTTTTTTCGAGGTGGAGGGTCTAGCTCAACTGGCTAAAGCATCCTATTGTAGGAAAGAATTCATGTGAATTTTTTTTACCAAATGCACTGCAATTTATAGGAGATCAGATATCCACAGTCTAAAAAAAAATCTTATGTTTTTTACCAACTCTTCTTTATTCAAGTTATTCCTCCCTTGTTGGAAGAAATGTGTTTAATTAATCTCTATTTTATATAGAACTATCAATCCCTCCTCCAATAGAATCATAAATTTCTCAGTAATAGAATTGAAGGATTCTATTATAGTTTCTCGTATTTTTAGGACAAAATTTGAAATGTGATAAGTAAGGATTTTTTCATAAAATTCAGCGTTGAGACAATATTATGTTCAATAATTACTTAAGCTCATTTAGTGAACAGTTCTCTTACCATTTAAGAGGATGGGAAATTAGTTTTTCAAATGTCAAATGATATGGTTTATGCGAAAATTATGGTTCGTCTAAAACATATTTGTTGGCACTTCTTCCTCCTCTAATTTGAGACAACAGGGACTGATGTTCAATGACTTTTCAAGAGGATTTTTTTAAGGGGGTTAAAGTTTGGAATATAGGAGATTTAAGTTCAAGAAATATTATATTTTTTTAAAAATATTTTCTGTCGAAGTTAATTATAAAATTAATTGAATTTGAAGGATTAATTTTAGTTTATTTTACGAGATTTAGGGGAGAAGACCCCGTATCCACCAGGGCTAACTTCGTGCAACCATAGAATGTGAATCGTGTGTCCAATCGGAAAAGAAAAATTATGGGTTTTTTTCACCTATGAGTTAAGAGCTTATAACTAAGCTTTTGGCTTTTGGGTAATTCGTTAGAGTGCGGGAGCATTGGATATGCGCAAGGTGGTCAAAAAGATACCTTTTAGAGGTGTCGTCCACTCCTCGCCACCTAAAGTCCCGGTACCTGCCACCTAAAACCACCAATAAATTTTAAAAAAAACACCTAAATATGTGACTAATAACATTTAAATAAAACTATTCTATCATCCAAATCCGCTCAAAAGTCAATGGGTCTAATTCATGTTGGCACCTTAGAAAATCAATTTCCTGCCCATTAAAAATCACTCCTACATATTAATCTCCTTACTTTAGCACCGGACACCAAACACATTACACCCCAATTAATCTTCATTTTGGGTCCGATTTAAGCATATGACTAATGTTTTTTCCGGTGGGCACCCCATTATTTACCATCATTTTACCGCTCATGCTCTATCGAAGGTTCTCACGGCAATGGAAGGTAGCGGCGACTATAGTCCATGACTCCACACACGCCCTCAGGTAGCATCAAACATCATTCTCATTTGAATATGCAAACAATGGTACTGGTAATCATTTTCTTCTGCATCTTTCGTGACCCGTGAATGGTTTATTCGATGTTTGAAAAAATATTACTGCTTGTTTATGAAATAAATCATGCCTCTTATGCGCATTTTTGTCGTGTGCTATTTGTTTTTGTTGGGAAATGGTGCTCCTATTTTACACATGGGTTTTTTGGGGTTAAATGATTTCCTCTCCTAAATTTGCCGCGCACTTTTAGGCTGGTAAAGTGGATTGTATCATGATTTTATCTACATAAATGATAGGGGAATTTCCTGGGTTTGACCACATATCTGCCAAAAATGACCATTTATGGTCTACATCAAGATTTTTATTAAAAACTCATGTGAATACGACCATAAATCGGCAAACCCAATTTAGTATACACCATTTTTGTGAAAACCCTTGCTTTGTTTTTTCAAATACGGGTTCTTTTGGGGTTAAATGATTAAATACGACTTGGCAAAGTCGATTGTATCATCATATTGGCTCCAAAAATGGTGAGGAATTTTTGGGGTTTTGACCACATGTCTGCAAAAAATGATGAATGGTCTCCATTGACCTTTTTATAAAAAACCCATTTACGATAGGGATTCCGCAAACCCATTTACTATACACCATTTTGGCAAAAACCCTTGCTTTGTTTTTCCAAATTCGGGTTTTTTTGGGGTTAAATGATTAAATACGACATGGTAAAGTCAATTGTATCATGATATTGCCTGCAGAAACGATGAGGAATTTCGTGGGTATTGACCACATGTCTGCAAAAAACTATTAATGGTCTCCATCGACCATTTTATAGAAAACCCATCTAAATATGACCATAAATCGGCAAACCCATCTTCTGCATCTTATTGAATTTGTAAAGGAATGTGTACAATGTTATACCTATAAAACATAGATTAAGTAGTGTCTTTCAAATTGTAAATGAATCTGTGCAATGTTTTATACATTAATTTACAAAATATGTGTATGTTGTCTCTTGTACATTGAGCGGATTCATATATATGTCTGTTTCCTTTAGCTATCCTTTGAAAATGCAAACAATGGTATTGGTTAATCATGTTCTTCTACATCTTTCATGACCCGTGAAGGGTTTATTCGATGATTGAAAAATTATTACTGCTTGTTTATGAATTATATCATTCCTCTTACACTCATTTTTAGTTGGGTACTTTATACATTCTACTTATAGTTATTTTCATGAACTGTGCATTTAACATTTATATCTATGCACTGTCTTCTTACTTTCATCAAATTTTCCTTTCACATTTATATTTATGCACTGTCTTTTTACTTTACTTTATAAGTAAATGAAGGGTTTTTTTGTTGTCTTTACAAGATGTGCAAAACAAATTCTCCTAAGTTTTGCAGCAATTCTTTTATATCGTTTACTATGTTTCCTTTTGTTGTCCAATACAACAGACTACCATTTGAATACGTTTCCTTTGGTTGTCCAATACAATAGACTAGCATTTGTCATTTTACATTTTGTGTCCCTTGTTCATTTAACAAATCGATATATATGTGTATCCTTTGCCTATCCTTTGGCAATGCAAACAATGGTACTGGTAAATCATTTTCTTTTGCATCTTATTTAATTTGTAAAGGAATGTGTACAATGTTATACCTATAAAATACACATTAAGTAGTGTCTTTCAAATTGTAAATGAATCTGTGCAATGTTTTATACATTCATTTACAAATTATGTGTCTGTTGTCTCTTGTACATTGATCAAATTGATATATATGTCTGTTTCCTTTAACTGTCCTTTGAAAATGCAAACAATGGTACTGGTTAATCATTTTCTTCTGCATCTTTCATGACCCGTGAAGGGTTTAATTATTCGATGATTGAAATATTATTACTACTTGTTTATGAATTATATCATTCCTCTTACACTCATTTTCGTTGCACATGCTATTTGATTTTGTTGGGTCATGGTGCTATTTTTTTCTCCCAAATTGCATGTATGTATGTATGTGCATGCATACATACATGCATATATGTATACATATATATTTATGTATGTATGTATATATATATATACATACATACATAAATATACATACATACATATATGTATGTATGTATATTTATGTATGTATGTATATATATATATATATATACATACATACATAAATATATATGTATGTATGTATGCATGCACATACATACATACATAAATACATATATATATGTATACATATATGTCTGTATGTATGTATATATAAAGTTGTTTGTCCATGGTGTGAGGTAACAACAAACATCATTCTCCTTTCAAAGTGTATGTATGTATCGGCAAACCCATTTAGTATACACCATTTTTTGTCAAACCCCTTGCCTTGTTTTTCCAAATACTGGATTTTTTGGGGTTATATGTGTATTTACATATTTATGTATGCACATTGTACACATTCTTTTAAAAATTCAATAAAATATAGAAGAACATGATTAACCAGTACCATTGTTTGCATTTTGAAAAGGATAGTTAAAGGATAGACATCTATATCAATATGCTCAATGAATGTATATATGTATGTATGTATGCACATACACATACATACATAAATACATAGATACATATATATATATATATTTATGAATGTATGTATGTCTATATGTATGCCCATACATACATACACATATACATACATATATATATTTATGAATTTATGTATATATATATATATATATATACCTTCCATCATCGTGAGAACCTTTGACAAAGCGGCAGCGGTAAAATGATGGTAAATAATGGGGTGCCCACTGAAAAAAACATTAGTCATATACTTAAATCGGACCCAAAATGAAGATTAATTGGGGTGTAATGTGTTTGGTGTCCGGTGCTAAAGTAAGGAGATTAATATGTAGGAGTGATTTTTAATGGGCAGGAAATTGATTTTTTAAGGTGCCAACGTGAATTAGACCCATTGACTTTTGAGTGGCTTTGGATGATAGAATAGTTTTATTTAAATGTTTTTTTTTGAGCAATTTTATAGATAAGTGTTACCAAAGGGGGTAACTCCCATGTACATTCAGATTTAGCTTTTACATGCCAAGAATGAGATTACAAACCCCACTCATTCTATCAGCAGAAAAATTTCTGCGAGGATGTCTCCAATCCTAGTCAACCGTTCCAAGTGGACCCCATTGAGCCAAGCCAAGTCGGATCACATGAAGTTGGAGAATGTGTCCATGTTGGCATTTTTGACTCCTACTCTAAATACTTCCCATGTGTCAATACAAAAATTATCAGTTGCAGCCTGGCAAGCACTTCCAGCATCTTCATCCACATCATCCTCATCATTTTACGAATCATTGGTTGCCATATTTAGTATTACTGGGTCGAAATAGTACTTGAGGAAGCTCACCCAGCCCTTTGCGCTTAGGTTCAGAATGGCATTGGATACTGCCTTAGCATTACTAATTTCTATGAATCTGACAAGCCACTCAACCATGACTTCCCTGGCTGCGGTTATGTCCACTAATGCGCATAGTATGAGCTCATAGAATTGGCCATCGTAGCAATACCGATCAAGATGCAAAATCGTAGATACCATGTCAAATACTGTATTCCTTATTGCTGGTTCTGGAATGTTAAAAATCCTTCTACACTGGGCCATTACTAGCTCCTTAGTGCAATGGCAGTCAACTCCGGACATGAATACCATCCTGCTTTTCTTGGAAAACTTGGAGCTATTGTGAAGAGGTAGAAATGGAGAACATACTGTCCCTCTATTAATAGCATTAATCTTGTAATGATAAGGATTGCTTGAGAATTGATCCAGTCGATTTAGGCCATACAAAATCCAATGTAAATATGTCCTTATGATTTCACACATGTGAATCCAGTCTTGATTTGAGGTTCACATGGTTTTTGGGATGAGGGATCTGGCATTTTGACTGCTGCCATTTCTGCCAAGTAGTTGAGTAAGTTCACATGATAGAGTGCCAAGGTACTTGTCCCTTGCCAATTTCGTAAGCTGTCACTGTGGGAGCATCGATTATGATACTGCCCAAGGGAGTCCCTGTGTGCAAATACGTTGCCTAAAGTAGATTCTACCCCCATAGACCAACACAAATTCTGTACCATCTAGTGTCTTGTTGGGATTATGAGTTGTTTTTTACTATTTCTTGATCTATTAATGCCTTGCAATGTTAATAGTGACACATTTAGGTGTTTTTTTGGCTTTGCAATGTATATCAAATATTTTCTGCAATGTATATGTATGTATATGATTATATGAATACATGCATGTATGCTTGTGTTTCTATGAAGGTTTACATGTATGCTTATGATTATATGACTGTATGCATGCATACAAACATACAATAAATCATAGATATATAAGGCTACCCAAATAAACATCAAATCTAAATATAATGCAGAATTCAGTCATATCATCTCTAAAATCCTACATAAGTGGCAGCTGCAAATTCAAATTTGGAACACAACAATCAGATTGAATGCATTCAATTGTCGGATTCAAATTTATAAATAAGAAGGACAACAGCCAATGACATTCACAATTAATCTCCCCTAGTAATATCCTCTCCATACTACAAACCATTCAATGGAATCCTTTACTCATTCCTCATATATCCAAGGTTGATGAGAAACAATGAATATAAGTTGAATAAATCTTGGTATACAATTCTATTAACATTTATATGTTTTCACATATATTTATCTATTCCATATGGAATTTATAATATGTTGAACTTGATTAATTATGTGTTGTTGTACATGCATTATTTCAAATGTTGTATGATGTTTGTATGTTACTAGCCTCAGTTGTGACTACCCGTGGTTGTAAATATTTTCTTGCAGGCACGAGAGAACAAGGAGAGGTGATGCTACAATGCTTAGGTTGGGCAGATTGGTAAATGTGTTTTTCAACACACCAAATAATTAAGGATTTTTTGTTCAAATGGCTCTATGTTTCAATTATTTTTCTATATTGTTCTATAACTAGTATGTCTTTTGATTTATTTCAATAAATATTGTCCATGTTTGTTTGTTTTGACAAACATGTAAAATGGCTAGGAGGTTTTAAAGAGCATGTCAAATCGCAAGATTACATTTTAGGTAAAGTCTTTCAAGACTTTACTTTGGTTGTGACCCAATAGACATAGTGTTCATTTATAATGCTCATTTTTCATATTCATTGTAACCTTACATTTAAAATTTACAATTAGATTGATTTCCAAGTGCAGGTGTTGAAAATTTTATAATTTCAAATATATTAATTTATGGATATGTTGCATATAGATGTATAGATATATGTATGCATATACTTAGTTGTGTATGCATACATATACATATGTATGTATGTATATATGTATATATGTATGTATGTATGTATGTATGTATGTATGTATATACATACATATATATATATATTTACATATATGCATGCATGTATACACAGCTAGGAAGGTTGTAAAGAGCATGTCAAATTATAAGAGCATGTATACTTTGGTTGTGACCTAATAGACATTGTGTTCATATATGATGTTCATTTTTCTTATTCATTGTAAAACCACACTTACAATTTACAATTAGATTGATTTCCACTTACACTTCCAGTTACAATTTATAGATATGCTACATATACATGTATAGTAATATATATATGTATGCATATACTTAGTTGTGTATACATATAAATATGTATATATTTATATTTTCAACAATGTTAGTTAGATGAATACAACAAACACATATCCAAAAAAATGATAGATGAATACAACCAACACAAAATCAATTTTGAATCACACAAGAATATATCATTAACTTTAAACATGATTAAGAAACCATAAACATGATGATTGAAAAGTTGGAAAGAAGACAAGGAGTCTTCAGTCTTACAAAAAAGACATTGGTATACATTAAAGTATATAGTTGACTACAAATTACCATTCAGTTCTACAAAATTAGATAGTAGTATCCTTTGGCTTTCCAATACAATAGACTACTATCCTTTGGCTGTCCAATACAATAGACTAGAATTTGGTTGAACAAAAAACACTCTAGCACACTTTGAGGTCAAAAAGTTGACAACAAAAAATCATAATCAGACATCCACATATTTGATTAAGAAGTGGTGTGTCCTTGGGGGTCAACTGACTCCGCATCAACTAGAGAAGATGTTAAGGACTGTAGATTGTTTTGTATGGCACTTACGATACAAGCAAGAAATGCATGATTTTCCTCTGGGGTGAGTTGTAACTATGGAGAGTAGCCTTCAAAAGACCCATTTTGTACGCTACTAAGAGCAGAAAAGGCTAGAGCCAAAATGTTAACCATGTCCCTTACAATCGGATGTTGACCTGGAAGAGGAGTTGTAGGAGTACTCTTACTTTTGTTTCTTTCTGTTCTTTCTGTCTGCTTTTGGTTTTCCTTCAACTGTCAAGCAATATTTGCTTGCTCCCTTTCAAGCTCCTTTTGTTGTCACTACCTTAACTTCTCCTCTGCAATTTTTTTTTTTTGTAGCACGCTCTAATCTCTTGGCCTCCCTCTCAACAAGGATTGCTTCTCTTTCTACCTTCTTTTCAGCCATTTACACCCTTTTCCTTTGTTGCAATTCTTGGTTTCTTCATTTATGTGCCTCTTGTTCATTCAACAAATTGAAGAAATCATCTGATGTCAAAATTTGAAACTACCTACTAAGGCGTAGGACCCCATTGCATCCTGTATTCGATGATTGGTGCACCCTTTTCATTGGGAGTTGCAAAAAACTACTTCTCCTACCTGCTCGTTGTTGATCATTGACTTCTCTGCATGGCACATAGTCAGCCTCTTCATCACTTGAGTCATTACCTTTGATTCCATCCTCATCATCATTTTCAGCCTCCCAGTTTCTCCCAGTTGTGAAGTAATGGATGAAATCTTCAGGATCAACATCTGGTGGTGATGTCATGGACAACCCTTCATCCATTTGACCAAAATTGAGATGTACCCTTAGATTCAAAGCTGCATCTTGAAATTTAGATTGTAGATTAAGACTCTCTTCATTTCCAGTTGTCTCATTTTTTGTTGTCTCATTGTTTTCTGGGCAATATCCTTCTTCATTTGTTGGATTTGGGGCTATGCTTGGAGAAAAGGTGTCCACAAATTGTCCAATTTGATCCTCATCCCAACCTTCTATCCCCAAACATGTCTCCACTGCCATGAGCTATACCTCATCATTAGTTGTATCACCCTTTGTTTTTGCTACCAATGTGGTTCCTTCCTCTTCACCTGCAAAAGCTTGGCTTGGCCCCATATCGAAGTCAAGTTCATGTACATCTAATGGCCAAATTTTCGTTCTTCGAAAACCACTTGCAATGTTATTAGAGGTCAAAGCTTGTGCAAAATCTTTGCTGGCAAGTGTTGCCAACTCTACCCTTCCAATGTCAAGTTGAGGATTTTCAGAGAGCCATATACTCCTGTGTTGTTTGAAGTAGTTCTTAAATGGTGAGAAAACACTAACATCAAGGGGCTGCAATTTGTGGCTACAATGTGCTGGAAGTGTGAGCAAATCTATTCCCATAGTCTTTGCTTCTTCAATCATTTTGAATGCAACATGGCTGCCATGACCATCAAAGATGAGAATTTGTCTGTTGGATGGTGAGACCCCTCCTGGGACATTTCTTGCAAATTATTTTAACCATTCCACAAATAATTCTTTGGTCATCCAAGCATGCTCTTGGATTGCCATGCATGCCCTTGGCTCATAGTTAACAATATAGTTTTTAATGTTCCTTTTGGACTTAAACAAATAGTAACTAGTTATAGCTTGACCTATTGCACTAACACAAGCTAGAATAGTGATCCATTCTATGCTTTTAGCAATCAATTGTGGAACACATTTCATCCCAATTTTGCAATAACTGTTATTGCATAGTTTATGCCAGCCTACACACCTGTTTCATCACAGTTCCATATTTTGTTGGGCCCATATTTATGTTTGTTGTAAAACTCCTCCAAGTTATCATAGAATGATGAAACTATTTTTGGGCGTAGCATTATAGCTCGATCTGTGTCCACTCCTTCGGGTGTTTGAATTGTCAGATCGGGATGCCTTTGACGAAACCCAACCCGCCATGACCTCCCTGGTATCCCATTTGTAAATGGGTTAGTCCTTTCTCAAACCATTTGGGCCACCATTGACTTAAGTTGTGACACTTGAAGGCCATGGCCAATATTAGCCATATCTTTACACCACTGCACAATTTCAGCTTCTTCTTCGTTAGTTAGGATTGTTCGGGGCCCCCTTTTTTTGTGGATGTCACACCATTGAGCCATGGCCGCAAACTGCTAGGCGGGATTCCCCAGTTGATCATTGAACCTCTAATTGGCATTCGCTTGTCCTCAACATTTGCAATGGATTTTTCCACGTCATCCATAAACCAAGTTTTCATGCTCAGATCTGGGGTTGTCACATGGTCAGTAGGTGGCGGTTCCATTTCTACCTCAGTATTATGAACAACAGGCTCAAAACCATCATTTTCATTGGTCTGTTGTGCATTTTCATAAATAACTTCCTTGTTCATGTTCATTGATGTCTCTTCATCAACAAAATTTGGAACATTGAATTTCACTCCACAAGGCACTCTAATCGAGCGCCTTCAAGACAGTCTTTTCCTCTTCTGCCTTGGTGCCATGATTGTCAGTGATCCTGTATGTTGTAAGCCATAAAGAGTCAGAAAAATGTGATCCTGGACATATAATTAGACTGATATACAGTGAAAATAGAAAATAGTGCTAAATTAGTCACTATTGACATTTAAATAAAACTATTATATCATTCAAATCCACTCAAAATTCAATGGGTCTAATTCACGTTGGCACCTTAAAAATTGATTTTCAAATCAGTTTCGTGCCTATTAAAAATCACCCCTACATATTAATCTCCTTACTTTAGCAGCAGACACCAAACACATTACACCCTAATTAATCTTCATTTGGGGTCTGAATTAAGCATGTGACTAATGTTTTTTTTTGTGGGTACCCCATTCTTTTCCATCAATGTTCAAAGCAAGGGTTTCATGAGATTAATTTGTAGAGATGTGGTGAAACCCATGCAATTCCTCATCATTTGTGGAGACAATATCATGAGACAGTTGATTTTACCAGGTGGTATTTAATCATTTAACCCCAAATAAACCCTTATTTGGAAAAACAAAGCAAGGGTTTTCACAAAAATGGTGTATACTAAATGGGTTTGCCAATCTATGGTTGTATTCACATGGGTTTTTAATAAAAGGTCGATGCAGACCATTAATCATTTTGTGCAGGCATGTTCTCAAACCCACAAAATTCCCTTATCATTTCTACAGACAAAATCATGATACAAACAAGGAGAGAAAATCATTTAACCCCAAAAAGATCCCTGTGTAAAACACCAACATATATATATGCATACATACATACATATATATATATACATATGTATGTATATATATGTATATATGTATGTATGTATGTATGTGCATACATACATACATACATACATACACTTTGAAAGGAGAATGATGTTTTTTGTTACCTCACAGCATGGGCAGACATTTTTATATATGCATACATGCATACATACATTCATATATGTATACATATCTATATATATATATATATATATATGTATGTATGTATGTGCATGCATACATACATGCAATGTGGGAGAAAAAAATAGCACCATGACTCATCAAAATCAAATAGCACACGGCAAAAATGCGTGTAAGAGGAATGATATATTTCATAAACAAGCAGTAATAATTTTTCAATCATTGAATAAACCCTTCACGGGTCATGAAAGATGCAGAAGAAAAGGATTAACCAATACCATTGTTTTCATTTTCAAAGGATAGTTAAAGGAAATAGACATATATATCAATCTGCTCAATGAACAAGAGACAATAGACACATAATTTGTAAATGAATGTATAAAACATTGCGCAGATTCATTTACAATTTGAAAGACACTGCTTAATGTGTGGTTTATAGGTATAAAATTGTACACATTCCTTTACAAATTCAATAAGATGCAGAAGAAAATGATTTACCAGTACCATTTTTTGCATTGCCAAAGGATAGGATCGATTTGATGAATGAACAAGAGACACAAAATGTGACAAATGCTAGTTTGTTGTATTGGACAGCCAAATCAAATGTATTCAAATGGTAGTCTGTTGTATTGGACAGCCAAAGGAAACATAGTAAACGATATAAAAGAATTGCTGCAAAACTTAGGAGAATTCATTTTGCAGATCTTGTAAAGACAACAAAAGAACCCTTCATTTACTTATAAAGTAAAGTAAAAAGACAGTGCATAAATATAAATGTTAAATGCACAGTTGATTAAAGTAAGAAGACACTACATAAATATAAATATAAATGTTAAATGCACAGTTGATGAAAGTAAGAAGACACTGCATAAATATAAATGTTAAATGCACAGTTCATGAAAATAACTATAAGTAGAATGTATGAAGTACCAACCTAAAATTGTAGAGGAATAAGCAGAGGATGTTTGTCGATGCTCTGAATTCTGCAGAGACAGTAGCTACTTTCCCCCTCTTATTTAGGAATTCGAATGTGGCAATTGAATGCATTCAATTTAGTTGTTTTGTTTGAAATTTGAATTTGTACATGCCAGTTACATAGGTTTTGAGATATGATATGAGTGAATGCTGCATTATATTTGGATTTGATGTTTATTTGGAGAGCCTTACACCTATATATAATTGTGTAGTTACCTACAAGAAATGAAGTAAATACATATATCTACTAGGGAGTGTGTGGAAAACTATGCATTTGAAATCCCATAGAGTTAATAGGAGATTGTGATAATGTCATGTAAAGCACCATTAAGTGTGCATGTGTAGTTGTAAATATAAAAAGTAATGAGGGATAAAATTTTGCAAGTGGGGGTATTTGTAATAGTACATGTTTTAAATTAAATTGTAAATGAGCCTTTTTATGTCCAAGTTGACTTTATTTATAAATGCAAAAGCATGTTTAGTTGTCTATTATGATTGGTGAGTTACTCATTGTGTTATGAGTAGCTATTGGTGTTGTTGTAATCTTTTATTTGTTCAAATAAAGTTTTGTAATGGGTCAAAGTTAAATTTGTTTTGGGGGGTGGAGTGAGCACGGAGGTGGCGGTTACTAGGTATTCTCCCCTAATAGTTTTAGAATAATCCATTGAGTATTTATTACAATAAAAATTATTTATTTGTGTTAAGGGTAATTTTAAATGTTTGATTATTATTTTTTATTTTTTAGAAAAATATTTACATAGTATCTTAATAGTTTGATAAAAGAACGAAATATTTTTTGACAAACTCACAACCACTTAACTAATTTTTATATACATTCAAAACATGTCTTAATGAAAATATTATATATTTTATAGAAATCAAATCTCCATGACTAGTTGAACAATAAGTTTTCATATTTTAGAGATTTGTTCCAATTTTAAACATATTGACAAGTCATTTGGAACGTCTTTAATTATATATTTACATAAAATTTCTAAATATCATTGTTCTATTCATTTAGTTATATCAAGAGGCCTTATATAATTATATTATGGATGTTAGAAAATCAACGCACATAAAAAATTTGTATTTAAATTAAATTTATTGATTTTTTGCACTTGTAAATTATATAAAAAATATTAATAAATAATTTATTAAAAATAATGTGAATAAATATGAAATACCTTTCTTAATCATATTGCTGTTTTGGTTGTTTTTTATAGGATAAGAAACATTTACAGGGTGCTGTACCCTTAACATAGAGATCCCAAAGGGCCAAAAGAAAGCATAGTTCAAACAAAACTTGAACTAGAAGAACCAACATAAACAACTGACTAGCAGTTGTAGAAAGACAACTGACAGACAACTGTCAAAAAATACTAGAAACCCCAGGAATAGAGGGGGAAGGACTCAAGATCTAAGGCTTCAAAATAGAACGACGAAGTCCCTTAATCCTTCTTAGCATAATGGACCAACAAGACTTTTCCACCGAGCGAGGAGAGAGTAGCGGATCCACAGTTACCATCAAGGGAAAGGATCCATCACATAAGGGAGACGACTATACAGGAGAGACAACAAGATCAGATGGAGGACCAACATATGAAACTAACATGGTTTGAACAGGCTCAGATATGACAATGTCAACATCAACAAAACGAGCCAACAAGGGCTTCTCAGAAGGGATAGTCAGAATAGGAGTCGAGCAGGAATCAAGTTCACGAGGAGCCAAAGGAGAGGTGTCCACCACAACAACAAGAGTAGAACCCATCATAAGATGCTCCAATAGAGAATCTTTCCATCAAGTAGTAGTGCCCTTTCTACAGGCAAGTGGGCAACACGAGGCCAAATGACCCATAGAGAAACAACTCGTACACCGAAAGGGGAGACCCTCATAGTCCAAGAGTTGCTTCCAAGGTCTGTCCTCCACTAAAAAAAACACATCACCATCGAGAGGTTTGGAGATGTCCATATTTTTTAAGAGATTGGTGTTTTGGTTGTTAATGACATGAATAGATGTAATTTTCAAGCTTAATGCACTTTCATGAATAAATGATGACATATGCTTAGGAAAAATCACAATTCCTCTTGAACCTCTCAAAATTGTAGACTAAATGTTATTCCAAAAATAAAGGAAACATCAACCTCACCATCATAGGGCATAGATAGTTCAAATAGAGATCATAAAATTATGGGTTTATCTATTTTTTAATATTTTTTCACTCAATGAGTAAAGATATATGTACTTGAAAGGAAATATGCATAGATCATTAACTATTAAAAAATTTCAGAGCTCCATTTTCATAAATTCAAAAAAAATGTTTAATTACCTTTAGAGTTGTTGATTATTATCTAAGAATCCTTAAAATGATATGCAATTTTTTTATGATGTATAAACATCTATTCAAACATTTTGATCAGTAATTAAAAAGTATGTTTCATAAATAAAATTAAGACAATTTGTAGATAGTCTCATCTTGATGGGTATATAATTTTGCATATAGTCTCATTTTGAACTATCTTCAAAAATAGTAATAAGTAAAGAGGAGGGTAACATATTTCAATTGATAAAAAAGTGGTATAATTTTGGAATAATTTTTTTTGAGGACATTGACTAGGAAATAAGGTGCCTAAAGATATAATCATGAAAAAGAATAGTAAAGCTCCCCTCAACATGGAAAGAATTATAAAAATAACTTCTAAAAATAAATTTTAGTATGATATATGTCCATCCTCTAATTAATTGCATTCAAAGGATTCAATAAATTAGAGGAATGAAGAAAAATATTTAATTATTATAAGGCATATAAATATATTTTAAATAATGGCAGCCAAGGAGAAAGAAATCATAGTACCAATAACACCTTAGTTTTGGTTGAGAATTTTTTATTTTTTTTATGATTTAAGCTTTATAAATTATTTATCTTCCTCTTCCAAAACTTATGCTCCTCTTTTATAAATATCCTCCATAGAAGTTGTTGACCAAGATAAATAACTCCCACAGAAATTTTATCATGTCACCATTAATAGCTCCTGATGCCTATGCCTTTGTACTAATTAAGTCATGGAATCCATTGATTAAAGTTGAACTCCTTTAAATTATTAACATTTCATATAACAAGATAATTTCTTTATTATAATGATGCCCCTATTTGGACATATATAGTTAAGAAAATAACATAATTAGTTATTTTAGTTTTCATTTATAAGAATGTTAAAATTAATAAATTACTAAATCACAATTAGTATGTATTATGAATAATGTATCCAAGATAATTATTATGGTGATTTTTAAAAATGATGACTAAAGTAGAAAGGCTATAACACATTGGAAGATAATATTCGATACACTCTCATTCTATCATGGATTCATGGTGTTGACAAGAGCCCTTTGAATTTAAACTTGAAGTGAGTAGAGGAATGTGCCTCAAAAAAATTATAAAATCTAGCATCATCTGATATTTTTTTATCGATGAATTGATTAGTGCATTGATCCATGGCAAGTAAAATGGATTTTTGTGAGGGATGTGACTTAATGAATTTTAAAAGATTTTGGGAATATCATGTTAAATTTTAAGTATCAATGTTTCAAAATTAATGATCAATTATCATAATGACACTTCATTTATTCTTTTGTCATCCTAGTTATGGATCATGGATTGACAAAAAATATTGATGATAAAAATATATTACATCATTTTTTTTATAAAGTTAATGCGTAAAATTTTATATTTGTAAAATTCCAATATTAATATCCAAAATTTTAACTCTATTATACACAAATGATTTAAATTGCATATTTTTTTAAGAGTATCAATAATACTTATAATTTTTTGACATATAAAATATGTCTTTCTAGAGCCTCGGTTGTAAGGAGGGCCTTATAGTCAAGAACAAATCAAGATTGATGTATTGAGTAAAATTATTATCGCGCTTTAACTCGTGGCTTAAAATTTGTATGTTTTCCCCTCCTCTCTTAGAGTTGGCATTTTTTGTGGAAGCAAATACACATTCTCAATTTTCACTGCCAAGACTTTGAGAAACACAAAGATGACAAGATACACATCATAATTAACAATGCTCTTCTCCTCTCAAAGTTCTAATGGAGTAAATCACACTGGATGAGAGATTTACTAGAGTATATGGGTATCATTTTGTTTTACTCAACCATTTGAGATATAAGGTTAGGGTTTCTTTCCCCTATTACCTGTTATGCTCTTTGAACAATAGCATTGAGGAGAATAGGAAAAATCCTGATAAGAATCTGGTCCTGCATGCTAGCCTAATACGACTCATTTATGAGAACTTAAAAAATATGTTGGGGGTCTCTAACCCCATCTCTGCCTCGGCCTCAAAGGGTTATGACACTGAGTCAAGCTCACTTGAAGATATCAAGGGTTTGAACCCAGACTAGGTGGAAGAGATTAATCCTTCTAGTAAAACAAGAAAGAATACACATGTTGCTAAGCCTTCAAATAAGAAAGATTTTTCTCAAAAAATTCCTCCTAAAGCATTAGTGTCGAAGGACAAGAGAAGGGATGAACCCCCTGTGGATAAATATGTGGCCTACTCAAAGGATTCTCTAGATGATGACATTGCAGAACCTTCTAGAAAGGATTTCTCCTTTGCCTCTTTCCATTCTACTGGCAGAGAGGATAGGCCCTACCTTCACATGGACCTAAACCCTGATGACCTAGCTTTTGAACTTGATAGGGAATTTCATGGTGATATTATTTCTCTGGCTAGAAATGGTGCAATTAATAACTTCAAAATTCTAAAGTCGGCCTTTCATGAAATTAAGGACCTAAACCTTAAAAACAGAGCTCTGACTGGTAAATTGGAAATTCTAGAAACCAAGGTGGCAGATAGAGGCTTTGTGGACAACAGACGAGAAGATGGCCATGGCAGACTACCTCCAAAAAGAGGTAGATTTTACTAAAATCATTAAGAAGGATGGGGAGATCCTTGGAAGAGAGATTGAGAAGATCGGGGAAGCTCTGAAAGCCACGATAGAACACAACCACATAATAGTTAAGAATAACTCTATTGTCTTGAGAGAATTGGCAGAAAAAATGGACAACACTTAGCAGGGACTTTTAATTATGGATGTGGATGCTGAGAAGAAACAAAAATAAATTTAAGGATTTGGGTCTTTCAAAGAGAACCAGGGCCAACATGAAGAAAATATAGGAAACTATGCATTTGGAGACCCAAGATATGAGGATGGTGGCCCAAGATATGGGCATCCTGGAAATGAAAGTGGCTGAGATATTGAAGTCTCTAGGTTAGTCTTGGTTGTATTTTTGTTGTCTCTGGTCTTTTGATTTTCTTTTGTTGGTTTTTTGCAAGTGGTTGCTACTCTTTTATGTTTATCTTTAATATGCAACCTCTCTTTCCCTAGATTTACTTTTGATCTATCTTTTCTTTGTTTGTAAACTTTGTGGTTTTGGGTCCCTGTAAAACCCGTTTTTTCCTCAATCAAAAACAATGCTCTTCTCCAATTGGATACTCGTCTTTGTCGGTTGAACCTTCAAGTCATCTCGGATGACCCTAACACTTCTGATATGGACAATTGGATTTTCCTTGTGGCTGAAAAATAGGTGGAACACATTTCTGTACATATCTCTTTTAGATATCCAAAGACTAGTAAGAGGTTTAATGATTTTTCCATGGTGGAGCTTGGGAAATCTATTTTTAAGTGTGAAAACCTCATTGACCTTCAATTGAAATTCATCAATCTCCCCAAGATACCCACTAATTTTTCAGGTTTTCTGATCCCTGAATACATTTTATTGTTTCGATATTTTAAATGAGGATGATGCTATGTTTGAAGGATTCATGGATGTGAGCTCACATCTTCAAATTTTGGGGATTCATAGTTGTTTAGGGTTGAAAAAATTGAAGATACATTCTTCCAATCTCATGTACCTGAATCTTAGAGTTTTAAGCCCTCATATATCATTGCAGATGGCTTACCCTCGGTTAACGGAAATCAACCTCATGGGTTGTGGCCAATACAAAGGGCTTAAATTATTACAAGGAATTTCAAGAACAAAATTTGTTAAAATAATTACTCTTCAGAATAATAGTATAGGCAAATCCATCAATCGAGAAGTTCATAATATTATTTTTCTAAATGGGTTTCCTCAGCTGGAAGAGTTGACAATGCATGGCCAATGTTTCAAAGTTAGTGTTTTGTATGTAATGTGGAGAATGGTTCTTGGCTTCTATCAATAACAATAGTATCCTCTTGGGGACAGTAACATTTTTTCTTTCATTCTTGTAAATGAATGAACCCATGTTATGTTTGATGAAGGAGATGATGTCATGTGAGAAGCTAGTAGCATGAGTGAGATTTCCAAATTTGAATCTATGGTGAGTGCCCATATTGGGCCATACAAGGGTGTACAGGCAGTGAATTATCTAGGTTTTCTTCTCATAAATAGTCCATTAAATGTAACAATAATTTTTCTGCCACAATTCTACTCTACAATCATGCAAAATAATTTTCTAGCTCTAGAAAAGGATTTTTCAAAATCAAGGTTATCCACTGCCACAAGAAGATGGACAATCAACTAGACAAAAGTTTGTGAATTATGTGAAAAATATTAGTGGTAGGCTAGCAGAATTTAGAGAACCCTTCTACTCTAGAGAATCCTTTTTATTAAAGCATAATAGATGAAACAACCATTTCTAAAATACTAAATGCAATCTCTTCAAAGATTTCTTAAGTTTTCTTGTCTAGAATTTTTTAATGGCCAGCATTGCTAAGCTCAAAACAAATGTATTTTCATTCATATATAAAATGGATGGTTATGCTATTTGGATTTTTAATATTATACTCTGTTATAACTTTAACGATTTTTTTAAAGATTTTTGTATCCAAGTTATTCTTTTAAATAAAAAAAATGGTTGAGCCACTAAAATCTTTTATAAACTATATAATAAAATTCATACAAAATCCTGGTTCAGGGGAGCATGCCGGTAGGAAAGAACCAGGGGAAGAAAACCTTCGGTTATAGCTCCATGCATTATTACAAAAGTCACACGAAATAATTACAAAATAAAACCCAAGGATCATTCCAAATAGAGATCCCAGATACAACCATTCTACCCTAAGAAAGAGAAATCCAATTGAAATATGGTCAGCGATGATCTTGGTCAACCCCAATCACCCAAGAACTTAAGCTAGCTTCATAATAGGATAGTGGTCATTTACAATCCAATGAGAAATTCTTCTTCATCTTCACAGCTGATGGAGGAAATCTGTCAGATCTTGCAACAACATCGAACAAAAAGTGGAGAGTAAGGAAAATATTTACCCCAGTGGACAAAACTAAAGGAGAAAGCTTATCGCTAACGAATTTGCATCTGAACATCATTTCTTCAAAAATATGATTCACAATCCCAAACCTGATAATCATCAAAATATTTCTAAACCAACTATTAGTAGCAAAATTAGTTTTTGAAATAAACCCAGAAATAGGAAAACTACCATTACCTAGCGAGTATTTATCCAAGGCCTCCTAAAGATCTAAAGCATGCAACAACTCAGGGTGTAAAAGTTTGTTAGAGAGCATATTTACTAACTTTTCAACCAGAAATACATCCATAAGAATGGTAAAAAGGCAAGATAAAATGTCAGAAAGAACAAAGTTAGAGTTTTCCTGGAACCATGAATTTCCAATCACCTTGTGAATAGCAAAAGAAATGACCTCATCAACAAGGATAAAAATATGACCAAGTCTTTCATTTTCATTAAGGAAGGATTCCTTACTTAATTTACCTTCCAAACTTACCACCACCCAATACCAGTTTTTTGAATGAGCCATTTCGAAAAGATACCACTCTACCTTTGTTATTTGAAAAAGACAGATGTTCCATTTACATAAATATATGAATATCAAAGTGCGAATGGAAAATATGACTCTAACAGCACTTAGAGAAGCCAAATGAAAAATAAACTATGATATAAACCTTCTCACAGTTGACACCAACCATGGATACCAAATTGTGAATGGAGAAGCCGACTATAAATGACACTTGGAAAAGCCAAAAGCAAGATGGAAAACCACAAACCACATCTGATATAAAGCTTCTCACAACCAACATCAACAATGCAAATAAGAAGTATTTTCAATGTAAGCATAAAACCATATAAAGAAACTTTGATGGGATAGTGAAGACATTGAACAATAATATATATATGGAAAAAAGAAACCACAACAGATGTCGATATACCATGGGGTAGGTGACCAAATAATAAGGATACAAGAACCATCCCCATGTAGAGAAGAAGAATAAGCACGCAGCCACAATCCCAGTAAGAAGGAAGAATACAAACTTTGCAATAGTAGATAGAGGATCAGATCACGAAACATGCCAAAAAAAGGTCCCACTTTGGGATATCATATATTCAGAGGGAGATCATCCTTCTTAAAAACTGTAAAATATGATTCCTCATCAATAGCTTTATTTTCTAAAAATTCAGCAAAGGTATTTGCTTCCCTGTAACAATATAGACTTTGCAATAGTAGCCAGAGGCTCAGATCAAGAAACATGCCAAAAAAAGGCCCCACTTTGGGATATCATATATTCAGAGGGAGATCATCCTTCTTAAAAACTGTAAAAGATAATTCCTCATAAGGAAGAATACAAAATTTGCAACAGTAGCTAGAGGCTCAGATCAAGAAACATGCCAAAAAAAGGCCCCACTTTTGGGATATCATATATTAAGAGGGAGATCATCCTTCTTAAAAACTGTAAAAGATAATTCCTCATCAATAGCTTTATTTTCTATAAAATCAGCAAAGGTATTTGCTTCCTTGTAACATTGGGATATTGAGAATGCATTGAACCATTTTAATTGAATTAGCACCTTTTCTAATAAATATTAGAGCTGCCAAACATAAGTTTTTTGATGTGAAACAACATGAAACACAACCATGGAGTCACCTTCAATTAATAAAGAGTTGATTTGAAGGGACCTTGCAAGATCCAAGCCCATACTAAGGGCTTCAAGTTTTAGCCATGTTATTTGTTCCCACCGGCAACATCTTACAAGCTACTTTAACAATTTTAGCATCTGAATCTCTTATAACTATTCTGGCCCCACATTTGCCAATGTTACCGCTTGAGGCCCCATCATAATTTAGTTTGAAATAATTCATCGGGGGAGATATCCATTTGGCCTCTTTGCGGGCCAATATCTTATCAACTTTATTAGAGAAAGATCCATGGAAGGGTAAGGTTTTGATAAGAGGCCAATTCTTGATTATGAATGTATCCCAATTAGAGAAAGATTTTAAAGATTCGATATTCTTGAAGATGAAGGATCTGATCCCTTCTGAAATTGAGGACTCCAATTGGATAAAAACCTCCTCAATATTAGAGCACTTACATTTAATTTTTTTGTTATTTCTTTCATTCCATATGCACCATAAAACTAAAGATGGTGTGGAAATCCATAGGCAGTGGAAAAAGGAAGTAGAATGAATTAAAGGCTAGGACTGAAATTGGATAGATATAGTGAGGTACACCATGCAAAAAAAACCTAATTTTGCAAAAAATCAATACCAACAGTGCTTTGCAAAAGGACAGTGTAGGAGAATATGATCCACAGTTTCTAAAAAATAACCACATAAGACACATGGGAAAGCAGTCACAAGACCTAGCCTATCTAGCCTCTCAACAGTTAAATCCCTACCGTTAACTTTAATCCAGGCACAAGTACCCACTTTAGGAAGACAAGCATCATCCCAAAAGAGAACATGTGGAAGGTTTGATTTGTTTAATGAAACCAAAAGAGAATTGTAACCTTCTTTGACTGAGTAATCCCCTGATTTTGATTTGGTCCAAATTAGGACATCATCCTTAGGTGCAAAGATAATGAACCTTCTGTCCATCTCCGTCTTGTAATATTCTCTAATAGATAGAGAAATATTTAACTTATCTAAAGATTTCAAAAAAGTTCTTGGAATGGAGTCAATATATTCAACATTAAAGTAATTAGCAACAAGAGGACACCATAAATTTTTTAAGAGCTCCTTAGATTCCCCCAGTCAGTAAAAGAAGAAAGAATAGGATATCCATTCCACCCATCATCCCTGAATTCAACTTTTTTACCATTATGGATCATCCATGAAAGGTGAGGGAGAATGGCTCACCTACATGAAGATAGGAAATTTTAGATTTCTGAGCCTTTTGGTAATGAAGAGGCCTTAAACAGTGATTCTCATGGGAGTGAATGAAGGCATTTTAAGAACATTAATTTCCCCCATCTTGATTGTGGATTTTGATATAGTTTCCAAGTAAGCTTTGCATGTAGGGTAGAATTTTGAAGTTTGAGATTTCTTATTCTAGCTCCACCAAGATATTTTTGTAAACAGACCTTACCCCAAGCTATGAGAGGTATTTTTTATTTGTCCCCAACATTGCCATTCCATAAAAAGGAGTGTAAGATTGATTTCAACATGTTTAAAGTATGATAGGGGGCCTCTAAAATAGAAATCATGTAGATAGGAATTACGTTAAGAACAAACTTCACCATTTGGATTTTCCGAGCAAAAGTTAGCCATTTATGTTTCCAAAGGGATATTCTATCCAATATCAATTTACAGATTCTTTCCTAGAAAGCATGGAGATTATTCCCAGAGAAGAATGGTATACCAAGATAGGAGCAAGGTAAGGAACCCATAGAATAGCCCCAAAATTTTATTAGTCTATTTTGAATGAAATTCGGTAAATTGAATAAAAATATTTCTGATTTAGAGGGATTAATTTTTTGACCCAAGGCTGATGAAAAATCTGTAATGATATTTTTTATTTCCTTAGCTTTAGGTATAGAAGCATGCCAAATAATAAAGTGTCATCAACAATGAGACCATGAGTTTGAGCTTCTTGAGTATTTGGGATTAGGATACCTTTCCAAACTCCTAAAGCATTTTCCCTTCTTATTGATCTGCTTAAGCCTTTAGTCATAAGAATGAAGAGATAAGGAGATAATGGATCACCCTATTTGATACCTTTGGTTGAAGGAAAAAAACAACAAGAATAGTTGTTAAGAAAAAATAAAAATATTGCAGTGGAGATGCAAGAGAAAATTCACTTGACCCATTTTTCTGAAAAACCCAAACTACGTAAAACAAACAACAAGATATTTCAATTAACCCTATCATAAGCCTTCATCATATCCAATTTGAGAATCATGGTTGGTATTTTGTGTGAATTAATCGAGTGCAATATTTCATGGCGTACAATAACACCTTCAGTGGTATCTTTCCCTGGTACAAAACCACCTTGTTCCTCTGAAATGACATATGGAATGATTGTCGCAAAGCGAATAGAAATTTCTTTAGTAAAAAATTTATAGATGGTGTTACACTAAGAAATGGGTCTGAAATCAGAAAAGGTGCTTGGAGAATCCACTTTTGGAATAATAGCAATGAAGGTGTTATTAAGTTCTTTAAGGATAGACCTTTTGTGTCTAGCTTCTTCAAGTGTCCGCCAAACATCAAAACTAATGATTTTCCAAGATTTTTGAAAGAAATTGGCAGTAAACCCATTAGGGCCTAGAGTTTTGTCAAGAGATAAATCAAAAACAATTGTTTTGACTTCCTTAATGGAGAAAGGGGCCATTAGCATAACATTGTCAATATAGGATACCACTGAGGGAATAGCCTCAAAGATAGAATTATTAATTGAAACAAGTTCAACATTCAACAAATTTCTGAAGTAAGATATAGCTTCTTTTGCAATTTTGCTATCATCTTTTAAGTGTGTTCCATCCATGCTTGTTATTGAAAAAATTCTACCTTTCTCCCTCCTAATTTTTGTAGAAGCATGGAAAAATTTGGTGTTTCTATCACTTTCTCCAAGCCTCATGTCATGAGACTTTTGTCTCTAGTAACACTCTTCTCTACGAAGAACTTCACCAAGTTCTCAAGTTAGAGATTTTTGAATAACATAAGATGTTGAATTTAGACAATTTACCATAATAGAATCATTTAAAGATTAAATTTCATTTTGAAGTCTTATTTTTTCTCTGAATATATTTTTGAAATGTTGTTGATTACACATTTTTATTTTCCCTTTTAGAAACTTTAGTTTTTTAGCCATCTAAAACATTCGAGACCTAGAAAAGAAGGGAGCATTTTGCCACCAGACTTTGATAAAAGGGATGAAGGAAGAATCCCTAAACCAAATTGGTTGAAACTTGAAGTGAATCTTATTAGCAGCTCTATTTTCAATGATATTAAAAGACAAATAGAAGTGATCAGATCCAGGGAGACCATGAATGATAGAAGATGTATCTAAATCGAAATCCAACTAGGAAAAAGAGAGTAAAAAGCGATCCAAACACTCATCAATTTGATAGAAATCCTTCCTTTTGTTGGTCTAGGTGAAGGAACCATTCAGTGGTTTACAATCATATAGATTATTTCCATAGACAATTTTTTTGAAGTCCCCCATTACTCTTTTATTCAGTAGTATACCACCTATCTTTTCAGAAAGATCCAAAAAAACATTAAAGTCACCACCAATCACAACCAAGGAAACCGAAAAAAGTTGCAGAACTGATGAAATAGAATACCACAAACGTTGTTTCTCACTACTAGATACAAGACCATATATATTAAGTAGCCAAAATTTGATATCAAAGAAATTGCTTTTTACACTTGAGCAAGGCCCCAATTAGAAGAGGAGCAAATTA
Organism: Sequoiadendron giganteum; assembly: GCA_007115665.2. NCBI lineage: Eukaryota > Viridiplantae > Streptophyta > Pinopsida > Cupressales > Cupressaceae > Sequoiadendron > Sequoiadendron giganteum. The sequence goes on along the minus strand of CM021103.1, from coordinate 547,682,894 downwards.
CCCTGAGAGCAACATTGTTTTCATTCCAAGGAAATGCTAACCCCCTAGAAACTCCTGAAACTGAATGTGAATAGAATTTCCATTTGGACCATTTTGAAAATAGTGAAAAATTAGAGCTTGCATTTATTTTAGTTTCTTGCAATAAAGCCACATCAAAGTTTATTAAGTCTAGTTGACGTCTAATTAGGCACCACTTGTTAGGGCCATGTAAGCCCCTAACATTCCATGATGTGACCTTCATTTTTCTTGAGGGGAGGAATCCTCTCCTCTCTTACCCTGAGTTTTTTTTTAGAAAGATTCCCTACAACAAACTCCAACCATAGGTTTCATTTAGCAACCCTAGATCTTGTCCTCAGGGGACTAAAAGTCCTCTTTTTTTGGTAGGTGAAATTAATGTAGTTTGAATACCAACATCATTCTCAAATTGAGTTTTCTTTTGCTCTGTCTTACTCCCCCTTATTGAAGGTGAAGAAAGGGGCATAGGCGGAGATAAAGGAGATTGAGAGATAGGTAATTTTCCTCTTAATGATGGGCTTATAACCATGTCACCCATACTGCACGGTTGAATTGGGATGACAGATCATTCTTATAGCTATAGTTCTTGTATAATAGGAATGGCAAGTTCTTTCTCAGCTTGGAGCATATCATTCTCAATGTTAGAGAAAATTTTCCCCTAAATTTCCTCATTGAAAATAGTCTTAGATTCCTTAACTACCTTATTAATTTTTTCAATTAGTTGCTAATCCATTAAAGACTGGTTTAGAGATTTTCTTAGGGATGATTGAATAGAAATTAAGCTAGCTAAGTCTGAACTTGATTGAGTTTTTCTTCTTAGCCCGATAGGTTCAGCCAGATCTTGATGTCTTTTTTCTAAAAGACTTTGCAAGGGTGAACATACCCTAGCCATAATGGGGCTACTACTAATCCGAGATTATTCCCCAGGTTTAGGTGTGAGAACTTGATTTGAGATGGGGGATATCAAATTATTAGATCCCCTCCTTGTATTGCTGAGAGGGCAATCTTCATTTTCCGCATTTATCTTAATTCTTGGCCCCTTATTAGACTTTGCAGCCATTATGTTTAGACCATTCTTCAAAGGTTTAGTGTAGTTACCCTTATTGCTTTTCCGTAGAGGGAGAGATCTAGGACTTTCCACTGAGACCGCTAATTTAGATGGAGGTAATTTACCATCAGATCTAGGGCCAAGATCAATCAAATCTTCAAAAAATAGAATTTCAAAAGAATTTCTAGTCAAAATTCCCTTACCATATTGAAGTTGAGTAATTGCATTCTGGTTTTTGTAAGGATTGAGCAAGCTGCCTAATATAGCTGTCTTTTTGGATGAGACTAGGAGGAACATTAACTTGGACATCCATGTCAGACTCAAGATTTTTGATTGGAGAGTTGGGCTTATCCAGCAAGGAAGAAATCTAAATTGCATATTTTTCTACGAGCATCTGAAAATTGGTGGTTTGTTTAGGCCCATTGCTGTCAGGAGGATGTTCCTTTGACACATAACGAGGATTGATCTCATTAAATATGAAAGAATTTAATGGATTTGAAAGTTTCTTGATCATGTTATCTAATTTTCCCAAAGATTCATTTGATGGTTTTGATTGTGAAAGTTTAAGCCGTTTAAAAAGAGGAGCATCACATTCAATCACTGCTTCTTTAAACCAGTCAGAATTTTTAATTATGGGTTGACGCTATATGCCATCCAAATATTTGAGATTACAAAACCTTGGAAAAGTCTTGCTTGGATTTACTAATACACATATTCTTATGAAGGAAAAACAATCAGAAATTTGCGAATCTGAAAGAAGGAATTTGCCAAATGAATTACCATTTTTTCCTAAAATATCCGGATCTGAGAATTCAAAGGGGAGCTTTGGCAAATGAAACCAAATTGGCAGAGTCTCAAATTAATTCATATCTGGTTGAAAGAGAGGATGCCACGGGAATATGAAAATTAAATTTTTACCAAACCCAACAAAATTGCTTTCGAAAACCTTAATTTTTGCTTCAACAGAATCCATTACCAAGATAAAAGTATTGGTCAAGATTACCTGAAAAAACAGAGTGCCAAACCACTGAGAATGAACTTGTATCCAAGTTATTCTTGCTTACTGATATTTTATTCTTTTAAAGATTTTGATATCCAAGTTATTCCTGTTTACTGATATTTTATGCTTTTCAAAACAATTATCAATATTTTTTTTCAAAGTATGTTCTCTGCAATTTGAGTAATGAACATTCAATAAAGAAAAAATAATAAATTGAATCTCATTTTCAATCATCGAGATTGAAATAAAATAATCACTAGAATGAACTTGTATCCAAGTTATTCTTGTTTACTGATATTTTATGCTTTTAAAGATTTTGATATCCGAGTTATTCTTGTTTACTGATATTTTATCCTTTTCAAAACAATTATCAATATTTTTTTTTCATAGTATGTTCTCTGCAATTTGAGTAATGAACATTCAATAAAGAAAAGTTAATAAATTGAATCTCATTTTAAATCATTGAGATTGAAATAAAATAATATTTTAACATAATTTTGACATTTATTTTCAACTTTCTATTATGAATAAAAGTATACATTTATTTGGCCAACTCTAAATCTATAAAATCCTTTAAAGAATAGGCTTCGGAGCCTCTCGCTTGGAGGACTACACTTTTAAAAATGAAATATTGAGAAGATTTAGCTTTTTTTTCCCCTTCTAGATCTGTTTTTTTTAATCTTAAAATGTATAAACCATATTACTCCTTTATAATTTGTTTTGTTGAGCTTCAAATAAAACATCGAGTGTTCTACCTTTGACTATGGAATCAGAGCATCTTAAGTTCTATGTTTGTAAAATGGTGAAGAAATGGCGTGGTGTTTTACAGAAGGCGATTATAGTACGTTTAAGAGAGAAAAATGGCGTATGTGGATTGTGGACAGTATTCCAATTTGTTTTCAAAATTTTCAATACATTGTATGGAATCAATATGTTCCAGACTCAAGACTTTCCTCAATAACTCATAGAACAAGAGCGAAAGATAGAGTTGAATTCAGAAGAAAATACTCATAGAACAAGACCATATCAATGCGATAATACACTTGAATAGCATTACTGATTTTTCCATATGTAGCTTTGATTGCTGTGGCAGTGCGAAGTTTAAAATTTATCATCAGGAAAATGGGTGAGAGATATTATTTAATGTAGATTGACAATTCAAATCTTCCTCATATCAAATTTTGTCTCACACAATGTTGATAGGCAAAGAAAAGGAGAAAATATTACTACATGTAGGCTAAGTAATTGCTTTAGATTGGATTTGATGGTTTAATGAGAACAAAAAATTGTTTGTAAGCTGATCACAAAGAACCATCTAAGGTAGTGTTGATTGTGAAAGCTAGTTTATGGTATCAATATGTACAAGAGAGTATTTGAGTGCAAGGAGAGGTTAGGATTTGGAAATAATATTGATAGTTTAATTTGGTGAAGTAATTTAAAGAATATTAAATTTTTAATTTTCTTTGATTTAAATAGTTAGGACTTGTTTGTGTCTAAATCTTTTATTTTTTTGTTGTGACTAAGTTTTCCTCTTTTCGCAAAGGGTGGGATTTTGATTTTTTGTTTTGGTCTTGGTATTGACCTTTGCACCTTAAATGTTGGTGTTACTTCCTTGGACCAACCTTGGCTTTTTCTTATCCCCTAGTTGGTTTAGTTGTTTCCCCTTCATTGGGGGCTTAGTTTCTATGTCTAAAGTGGGTTGTTGATTTTCCTCTGACACTTTGTTGGTATCCTCCTTATTCCATTATTGGGGGTTCTTTGCTTGTAGGATTCTTTGTCTGTTGTGCTTTTTAAGCCTCCTATATTGACTAGGTTGTTTCTTATTCTCGTTTCATGGGCTGTGGTATTTTCTGTACTTCTATTTGCTTTGCTTAAGTCCCAAATATGTAAGTTTTGGATTATGAAAATGTTACTTGGGTTTGCTATCTCTCTAGAGGTTGTTATTGCTCAAGATTTAGTCTTATTTGTGCTAGTTTTGATGCTCCAAATGTGCTTTCTAAAGGATCAAGGAATTTTATTTTCTTGGATTTTGGCTAGGGTGTTTTCAATAGCTTCCTTCACATATTAGAAGCCCGTGATGCCATGTGATGAGGTGACAACTCTTTCTACAAGAGTGTCAGCTTTCTGTTGGGTTTAACAGTTGGGGTCTTCTATGGAGGTGGAGACTACTCCTATAGAGGTAAATCCCTCTCCTATTAAGGTGGATTTTGATGTCGTAGTCATTGTGGGAAGTTCCATTTTCTTTTGTCGGTTCCTTTTCATGTGGATCCTAAATGAGCAAAACAATGGTGGCTCTTGTGGTAGTGGTTCTCATTTTGTCCTCTCCTATAAAGGGGAGCTCTCTCCTATTGAGGTAGACTTTGAGTTGGTTTTTTAGATGGAGGTGGTGCTTTAAGATGGCTATTGCTCCTCAGTGTTTTGTTGTGCTCTCTTACTTTCTCATTGAGTAGGGGAGTTTGGATGTGTTGGACCTACTAAAAAATAGGAGTTGGGGTTTTAAATACATTGCTATTTGGAAGGAGTTACTACATGGATATTCTTTCTTCATAGAGGTGGAGAGGCAAGTTGGTCAATGCCAATGGGGGTTCTCTCTCCATTAGTATTAATGTTGTTTTTGGCTCAAAATTGGGTTGTTTGAGTGATAGGTTTGATACAGGATATCTCTCTCCAAGAGTGTTGATGGGATTAACTCTTTCTCTGGTGGTTTTGGTTTTAGTTTCCTCTAAAATCTGCTTTTATTGGTTTGAAGTAAGGGTTGTCTTGCCCACCATTGGGATGGTTACTATTTATGGCTATTGTTTTGGTAGCTCGGTGGGTGGCCTATTGGCTTGGTATATTGGCCATGAGCCCCACTTTGAAGGTAGCATTAGTTTTAGGTCCCATTAAAAATTGCATGTAATGGTTGAAGTTTGCTTCGTTTCACGCACCCTTGGGGTGGTTACTATTTTACAACTTTTTGAATGGCCTTTTGGCATGTTCTATTGATAGTGATGTTTGTTTCTCTTTAGCTTCTCTATTTGGATCTAATATACTAGGAAAAAGGCCTATTTCATGTTGTTGTCTCATCTTGTTGATGTTCCTAGTCTTGTTCTTCTCATTCCTAAATATTTCTTGATGTAAAAGAGATCAGAGCCCTTTTAAAATCCCTACTTTTTTAATAAAAACATTAGTAATATCTAATCCATTATGGATATTTTTAGTTCTTCTATTGAGCATTCCACTAGGAGAAAGTTGTTGGGAAGAAATTTGATTCTAATTTATGATCTTCATTATTCCTCCCACCCATTTTGTAAGCTTCCCTCTTTCCATCCCTTGACCATGCCATTTTTTAAGAAAGTAGATACCTTCAAGTGATCCATTTTTTATTGAAGTGTTTTAACTAGGATCACCATGGTCTTGCTATTGATAGTTTTTTTATTTCTAGAATTTATGGTTCCTTGTGGTCTAGATCCATTCCACCTCTCTTCATTCTTCTCCACCACCCATAAGTGTTTCTTGATTCAAGACTCCTACTATAATCACAATTCTACATCTCCCTTGCTCTTTGACCTAGCTAAATTACATTCACTCTAGTAGCAAAGGGAGGGATCTACCCTTGGAAACCCTCAAATAATTTATGAGTGTCATACTTCAAAATTCACATTGAATCCCTTATTCCCATTTGTTCTTCTCCATTTCCCTATTCCATATCATTTATTCTCTGTGGTTCAATATATTTTGAGTCATGTCTCATATTTCCTGCAATATCCATACTAGTACTTTGGAACATTAGACCCATTCCACCATCCATATTTCTGATCAATTCTTGTGAATCCCTTGTTCCTCCATTTTCCACTAACCTCTAATCTCCAATTATTATTTCTCCCCCATTTGGTAATCTGCCAATTGTCCTTCCTTTCTCCAATCTCACTACTTCCTTGCCACTCGTTAGGATCCTTACCTTGGTAATTAATATTTTCTCCAATCTCTCTATATGAGTTGCCTCTTTGGGACTCTTTCGCCTTCCTTGGTTATCCCAACCTTTGTGGGTGCTCCTTTGTTGATCTCTTTCTTGCATCTTGCATTAGCAATTCTACATCCACCACAACTTCTCATGCTCCAACTTTTCACTCCATCTCTATATTGTGACAAAAAAATGTTGATGTTAAATAACCATTATATATTTTTTTTTAAATATCGATGATGTGGAGTTATATATGTGTATAATTAAAATTTATAAATGCTCAAAAGTTTAACTCTACTATATGCGTGGAAAATATAAACTATTTTTTTTTAAGAGAATTGAGAGTAGTGATAGTTATGACACACAAAATGTATTTAATGGTGGTGGGAGTGTTTTCTAGACTATAATATTTTTTTTTTTGAGGAAGTTGGTTTGAATTACTATATTTGATTTATGTATCAATGTTCTTACAAACCTCTAAACCTCCAACACATTTTCCTTTCTTGAACCTTGGGAGTCTTGCTTCTCCAATAATATCACTCGAGGAGGGCCTTATAGTCAAGAATAAATTAAATAGCCTTATTCATACCTTGTAACTAATTCATGGAATATCCTGAGACAATAAATAAACTAGTATATATCTAGTTTTATATAAAATCTATATAAATAATGCCGAAATATATATTATGATTAAAAAAGAATTAACCATTTGGGTAACCCTCCTACCTTTCATATTTTTCAATTGTAATAAATTACACCAAGCTTCAAGTGTATATCTAATTCCTCTAGCTTTCATCAAATTCCTTACCTTTCGAACATCACCTCGCCTACCTAATTATGCATAAATATTTGATAGAAGAGCATAAGGTTTATTAATGCAGTAATTTAAAGATATATATAGCCTAAGGGAATTGAAAGTCATCTTATCTTATCTTCAGTTAGTTAAAAATTGCATAACATGAATTTTGACAAGGTAAACAATTATACAAAAATAAAACAAAAATTGTTAAAACAATATACCAAAAATAAAACTATGCAAATTATTTCATAGTAAAAACAATATACCAATTTTTTTTGTTAAAATCAAATTATTCCTTATATACAAGAGTTATATAGGACAAATTCCTTATAATAAGGCACACTTGATCTTGCCAATGAAAGATGGGGTTTTGTGTTATGAAGAAACAAAAACCATTACAAATTTAAAAGATTTTTTTTGCATTGTGCTTTTAGCAACCGTTGCCACTATATTTATTTCGTAGAGGCCATGTAGTGAAAGCATAAGCAATTTATGACAGTGAGTCAAATGGTAGACTGATGTCCCTTCTAGTGTCATTTTGGAATGCATCTTCTACCTCTTTAGCCAGTAGTAAATTACTGTATGAAACCAAAAACGTTGTGATTAAGGTGAAATAGATATTATGCCACCAAATTTTGCTTCTTCTTCTTGTGCTAGCTTTTGGAAATAATTTACAGTCATAATGTGGTTCAAAATTTTGAAAATTTTCTAAAACCCTCCGCTTTTAATCTTTATCTGAATTAGCTCCATTTCTCATGTTCTTCAAATGAATTTTGAAGGATAGATTTGTAGTCTTTGTTCGAATGAAGAACTTTGGTAGTTTTTCTTTCCTTATTAATATGACCTGGGTTCAAAATACTCAAACTGCAATCAGGTAGTCCATAAGCCCAGCAGTTCTAAAACTATGCATCTCAAAAAATCCATGCCATCGATGGTGAAAACATCACTTGCCTCATTTATTGTGACAAGACTTTGCATATTTCCCAAGAATTGAGAGAAGAGGAAGTTGAGCTAGGAGGGGTAAAACTAGTTATGCCAAGCAGTGAGAAAGGGATGCACCCATTCTTCTTAAGATGGTTGGGCTTTAGAATTCATTGGATGAGATTAAAAAGGAATTCCAAAAAACATAGAAAAATACAAAAAAAAGGGAAAATAGAGCATTTTCCACAAAGAAAACCTAGAGTTATACTTTAATAGAAACATTTGATGAGTTCGAGGCACATTAAGCCTACTGCCTCAAACTCTGTGTTGTACAACCTAAATTCCATGCTTCAAAATCATCTTGAATGCCACTTATATTTTCACTAGACAAAACCTAAGCCTTCAAATGACATATCATTGTTGGAATTTAATGTTTCCTGAGCCTCTGCTCATCCGCCAATGCCCCTACAGCCTTCACCTACCTGTCAGGAGCAGTTTGCCAGTTTTGGGGATCCTCCTTGCAGCTCTTGACAACTACAAAATTGATTAAGGTAGTTGTTTTTGAATTCAACATTTACCGAGGTAGGTGATTTCAAAAATTGATTAAGGTAGTTGTTTTTGATTTCAACATTTACTGAGGTAGGTGATTTAGGAGGGAATTTTTGTTTTAGACAAAATGGATTGAAGGCACATTAGTTAGTAAGTCAGCTGGAGAAAAGAGTTGGGGAAAAGTTGGGAGAAGAATTCCGAGAAAAAGAGTGCAGCAGTAGACTGTGAGAAGAACATTCTCTTTGTGCTCCCAGAAGCTCCTGAACAACAACTGGTTGTTATTTGTAAGAGCGGTGATTTCTCCAGGTAGAGCTCTATGTAGCTCTTGATAGAGAGCTGTTGATAGCTCCTGATCATTACTAGTCTTGTTGAGCAGCTTCAGATTGCTCCCAAAAAGTTGTAATAGTTTCTAGTTCTTAGTTTGTTTTATGTTTTTTTAATTTCCAGTTGATTAATAGTGAATCAAATTTGCATGTCTCCTTTTTGTTTCCGCATTTGAGATTTGGGTATTTCCAGCTTGACTGGAAAACAGAGCAGCAGCTCTGTGTTTTTTGTTTTGCATTTGTGTTTTTCAAATCTCTACATGGTATCAGAGCCATAGGCCCCATTTCCTTGTGAGTTTGGGCATTTGTATTTTATGGGTGTTGAGTTTTTGTTGTAGGAGACATGGTTGAAGATGAAGCAAGGAGTTGGCAGTAGCCATCGTCCTTTAATGGATAGAACTATGAAATTTGGGCCAAGACAATGAAGACCATCATGTTGGTCGATGATTTGTGGGATTTTCTCATAAATGGGTTTGTGGATATCACTAACCCAGCTGCATTTGCAGCTCTCACAAATAACCAAAAGACCTAGTTGAAGGAGTAGAGGAAGAAGGATGCAAAAACTTTGAGTTTGATTGAAGTAGCCTTGACATAGGCCATTTTTCCCAGAATAGAAGCAGCTAAGTATGCAAAAGAAGCTTGGGAAATCCTTGAGACTGGCTACAAAGGGACTGATAAAGTCAGAGGTGTGAAGCTCCAGCTACTTTGAAGAGAGTTCGTAGTTATTGAGATGAAAGAAAGTGAGTCTGTTGCAGACTTTCAAACAAGGTTCTCCGGTTTGTTGAACCAACTAAGAGAAAATGGAGATGTGATAGAGGAGCTAAAGATTGTTGAAAAACTTCTTCAATTCCTACCCACGAGGTATGATCCTCTTGTCATTTCTATTGAAGCAACGACAAAACTTTCTAATTTGATAGTGGATGAGTTAATGGGTTCTCTCCATACCCATGAGCAACGTTTAAAAAGGTCTGCTACTACTTCCCATGAGAAATATTTCAAAGCTCAGTCGAATACAAGATGTAGAGGGAGAGGTAGAAATGGCTCCCGAAGAGGTAGAGGCAGATCTAGTCAAGGAAATATTGGTGGAGAAAGCTCAGGATGAGCAAGCAGCTTTCAGAACAACTCCCAAAGAGACATGAAGAATAACAGTTCGAGTGGGAGAAGTGACAAGAGCATCATTGAGTGCTACTACTGTCACAAGTTTGGACACTATGCTAGTGAGTGCTGGAAGAAGCACGGTAATCAGCAACGACAAAATGCTAATGTTGTTGATTCAAATGTGGTTGAAGGCAATCAATCCACAACCTTCATCATGTGAAATGTTGGTGAAGAAGGCAGCCAAGAGGTTTGGTATTTGGACAATGGTTGCAGCAACCACATGAGTGGTAATGAAAGTCTTTTTTCTTTCATTGACAAAAATATTAAATCAAAAATTAGAATGGGGAACAATGTAGTTGTTCCTGTTAAAGGAAAATGATCTATTATGATCTGCACCAAGCAGAGTGAAGAGAAGGAGGTTCAAAATGTGTTCTTTCCATCGGGGTTAAAGCATAACCTCATGAGTGTAGGACAGCTAATCCAGAATGGATACAAAGTGTTGATGGAGAAGGGAAAATGTGTCATTTATGACAAGAATGAGAGGACAAAGGTGTTTGTAGCAATACAAATGACAAAGAACTGGATGTTTCCATTGAATATTGAGACATGCTTCTCATCTTAGTCTATTGCAACACCTCTCATGGATGGAAAATGTACAGCAGTACAACTTGCAGCCCTTAAGAGCACCATTCAAGACCCCTCCAAGCTATGGCATCTCAGGTATGGACATCTAGGCTATGCTAGTTTAAGTCTTTTGTCCAAAAGCAAGATGGTTGATGGTTTGCCAAGGATAGTAGAGCCTAATGTTAGATGTGAGGCTTGCGTTTTGGGCAAGCAACATAGGCAGCCCTTTCAATTGGGCAACTCTACAAGGGAAAGAGCACCATTGGAGTTGGTGCACATGGATTTGGTAGGCCCTATGCAAATCACTTCTATTGGTAATAGCAGATTTTTTATGACCTTTATTGATGATTTCAGCCATAAGACATGGGTTTATTTTTTGTAGCACAAGTTTGATGCATTTAATAAGTTTCTATTGTTTAAAGCCCAAGCTAAAAAAGAGAGTAGACATTTTATTAAAGTCTTAAGGTCATATAGAGAAGGAGAGTATACCTCCAATTGTTTTGTGAATTTTTGTAGGAAAAATGGCATAAAAAAGGAGCTTACAACTAGTTATACTCCACAACAAAATGGAGTGGCTGAAAGGAAAAACAGAACCATCGTAGAGATGGCAAGAAGTATGCTAAAAGCAAAAGGACTCCCTACATAATATTGGGGAGAGGTTGTTGCAACAACCATGCATTTGATTAATAGAAGTCCAACTAAGGTAGTCCGTGATAAGATACCTCAAGAGGCATGGACAAAATGAAGATGGACAGTTGAACACTTGAGAGTGTTTGGATGTGTGGCTTATGCACACGTGCCTAAAGAAAAAAGGAAAAAATTGGATGACAAGGGTGAAAAGTGCATTTTAACGGGCTACAGTGAAGAGTCCAAAGCCTATAGGCTATACAATCCGGTCACAAAAAAAATTATCATTAGTAGAGATGTGGAGTTTTTAGAAGATCAGTCATGAGATGGCACGATAGATTCTGATAGCTCCCGATAGTGAAGACTGATGAAGAAATTGAAGATGAAGATCAAGAAAATTTTGTAGCAGCAGAAAATGATGGCTCCCAATGAGCTCCTGACAGCTCCCGATCGCTCTAGATTCAGCCTGTTCAGCAGAACAGTAGCAACACTGAAAATTCAAACCCCACTCTCGCCTCCCTAATGCGAAGAAAGACAAAGAGTCTAAGGGAGATCTACCAAAATGAAAGGTATGATGATGAATTTGATGAGAGTGTGAATTTTGCACTATTTTCTCACAATGATCCAATTTATATTGAAGAAGCTGTGAAAGAGGCTAAATGGTGTGAAGCCATGGATGAGGAAATAGATGCATTAGAAAGAAATAATACATGGGAGCTAATTGACTTGCCTCCAAACAAGCAAGATATTGGAGTAAAATGGGTCTATAAGACCAAAAGCAATGCCGAAGGAAGAATAGACCGACACAAGGCAAGACTAGTTGTCAAGGGGTACAAACAACAATTTGGAAGAGATTATGATGAGACATTTTCCCCTATTTCTAGGATGGAGACTGTGAGGACAGTCATAGCTATTGCTTCCCAAAACAAATTGAAGGTATTTCAAATGGATGTGAAGTCTACCTTCCTTAATGGAGTATTGAAAGAAGAGGTTAATGTGGAGCAACCTTTTGGATATGAAGTTCCAGGCCAAGAACAAAAGGTGTATAGGCTGAAGAAGGTTCTTTATGGGCTGAAGCAAGCTCCACGGGCATGGTACAGTAGGATTGACTCATATTTGATGAGCAACAAATTTAGCAAAAGCGATGGTGAGCCCACTCTCTACATCAAGGCAGCAAATGGTAATATTTTAATTGTTGTCTTGTATGTGGATGATTTAGTTTTTATTGGGGATGATGATTTCCTCATTGCTTATTTAAAGAGGCCATGAAAAGAGAATTTGAAGTGACAGATTTAGGTCTCTTAAGTTATTTTATAGGCATAGAAGTAAAACAAATGCATGATTGTATTTTTATCTCTTAAGAGAAGTATGCAAATAAAATCTTGAAAAGATTTAGAATGCTTGAGAGCAAGCCTGTCCCAACACCAATAGCCATAGGCCTAAAGTTGAGCAAGGAAGATTGCAGCAACAATGTGGATCCAACCATGTACAAAAGCTTGGTTGGAAGCTTGATGTATTTGACAATAACTAGGTCGGATATAATGCATGGAGTGAGTCTTATTTCCAGATTCATGGAGACTCCAAGAGAAACCCATTGGCAAATGGATAAGAGAATCCTAAGGTATGTGAATGGTACCAAAGGATATAGCGTGTTGTACACAACAAAATAATATGGGTTGGTTGGTTACACTGACAGTGATTGGGTAGGAAGTTTGGATGATAGGAAGAGCACTTCGGGCTATGTATTTCATTTGGGTTTGGGTGCTATCTCTTGGGTTTATAAGAAGTAACCTATTGTTTCCCTATCAACAGCTGAAGTTGAGTACATAGAAGCAAATGCAGCAGCATGTAAGACTATTTGGCTAAGAAGAATCTTGGCAGATTTGAAAGAAGAACAAGAGGATGGAACAGTGATCTATTGTGACAATGTTTCATCGATAGCTTTGACAAAAAATCCTATGTTTCATGGAAGAGGCAAGTAAACTGAAATCAGGTATCATTTCATTTGTGAATTGGTTGAAAATCGTGAAATCAAAATGAATTTTTGTAGGTCTAAGCAGCAACTAGCAAACATTTTCACCAAGCCTTTGAGCATTGATAGTTTTGTGCGCCTAAGGAGTAGATTGGGCATTGTTGATCTAGATCAGATTTGATCTTGTTGTTTTGTTGGCTCGGGACAAAGGGGGAGTGTTGGAATTTAATTTTTCCCGAGCCTCTACTCATCTATCAGTGCCCCTGTAGCCTTCACCTACCTATCAGGGGCAGTTTGCCAGTTTTGGGGATCCTCCTTGCAGCTCCTGATAGCTCCATAATTGATTAAGGTATCTGTTTTCGAATTCAACATTTACTGAGGTAGGTGATTTCAAAATTTAGGAGGGAATGTTTGTTTTAGACAAAATGGATTGAAGGCACATTAGTCAGTTGGAGAAAAGAGTTGGGGAAAAGTTGAGAGAAGAATTCAAAGAAAAAGATTGCAGCAATAGACTATGAGAAGAATATTCTCTTTGTGCTCCCAGAAGCTCCTGAACAGCAGTAGTTGGTTGTTATTTGTAAGAGCAGTGATTGCTCCAGGTAGAGCTTTGCGTAGCTCTTGATAGAGAGTTGTTGATAGCTCTTGATCATTACTAGTCTGGTTGAGCAGTTTCTGATTGCTCCCAGAATTTTATAATAGTTTCTAGTTCTTAGTTTGTTTTATGTTTTGTTCATTTCTAGTTGATTAATAGTGAATCAAAGTTGCATGTCTCCTTGTTGTTTCCACATTTGAGATTTGGGTATTTCCAGCTTAAGTGGAAAATAGAGCAGCAACTCAGTGTTTTATGTTTTTCATTTGTGTTTTTCAAATCTCTACAATCATAAGGACCTTATAAACCCTAATATTTCATGGTTCAGTCCAAAATGACTGAGATATAGACCTTAGAGGCTACTACCTACACGTGGCATCCCTAGATGCAATTAGCCATGCCACCCGCCCTGTCCAAAAGGTCCTTGATAGGTTGGGAGGGGATGAGTCCTAGATAAATAGGCTTAGTGTCATCACTCCATCTGAGTGAGTCCTAGGCATGACCTATATGACATGTCCAAGTCAAACTCCTTTAGTATCTGCTCCACACAATTCTCTTCCTCCTCTACAAACGATAAACAATGCTTAGGAAAAGGAATGTGAGAGATGTTGTTTCAAATTTCTTCCATCCAATTTTGAGCTCCAAGATTTGATTGATAAGAAAAAAATGTAAAGAGAAGGCATAACAGAAAGGGCAAGAAAAACGAATAAACCTTGTTGCCCCTACCAAAGTAGAATAGTGCATAGAAATAAAAAACATTTTCCTTCTTTAAATCTTGTTTAAAGACATTGGCCCAAACCAAAAGCGTTCTCTTCTCCTAGTGAACAAACAAGATCGAATGCCTTGCCCCAAAACTTGCTTTCACTAAAATTCATACCCAATTGTTTATGTTACAAAATATTTGCACCGATATTTTCTCTCTTGTATCTATCGGCAAAAAACCTAAAGTGCAGTAATTTCTGCCAGCACATGATACTCAGTGGTGTGGAAGGTAGGCGGTTTGTGATACATCCTCATTCTAGGAAAACATCCTTTACCATCGATCAATATAAATGTTGCGAGTTTTTATTATTTTAGATGTTTCATTGTACATGAAAAAACATAGAAAAAGCTAACTCCTAAACAAAAGTGACCTATGTATGTATCATAATACTGTACTCTTATCCCCCATCTCTCCTAGTGGACAAAATGGCCCTGACGGAAAAGGTAGTTGGACGGACAAATAGCACCGATGAAAAAAGTTGATGGTTGGATGTTAACTCCATCGTGTTGTTCCCTGTCTCATCGCCGAGAAAATGTGTCAGCACCGATGGGGATTTAAATCATATTTTGGGATGGAGAAAAACCCAAAAATATGTAGCATTCCAAATCATGATTTCCTCCATTTCGTGGCATTCAAAACCATTGTTTGCAAATATCAAAAATCCCAGATGAGGTCCCATTTTTGACAACGACATTTTGGTGGAGAGCAACGAGAAGGAGTTGAGATGGAAGCATTCAAAGCTAGTAGGTATGTATATCTGCTTGAAGTATCTATCATTTTTCCATTTTTCCTAGGAACTATGAGGAAATGAATGACCATTCTACGGGGTTATGGTTTATGTGATTTTATGTTGAGGGTTTTTGAATTTTGTTTTCTCCTATTTGTTGGTTTTAAAATCTTGTACTTGCCAAATGAAATAGCTGACAACGCATTGTGGAATTATGAGTGAAATTAGTGAATTACATTTACAGAAACTTGAAATCATGCGGAATAAATTAGGAGGTTGGAAAACACAATGTGGAGAAGGTTGCCATTGTTCGCATTCTTATTTTCAACAATGTAGGGTTTTCGTTGGGGATACAGGTATTTATTTGAAATGTAAGGTTGTTAATGTTATTTTGTTTCGAGGGTTTTTTAATTTTTGTTCCTTTTCTCTCATATTGTTGTTTTCAAACTTTTCCATTGTTGAATGAAATAAATGAAAACCTATTGTGGAAATATGAGTGAAATTACTGAATAACATTTAAGTAGAAAGGAGAAACCATGCAAAATATATTACGAGGTTGGAAAAATCGTGGGTTCTGTAATGAAATGACATATTTTAAAAACCACATAAAGCTCAGAATGTCATCATTGTTTAAATGCAACTTGTTGTTAATGTTTTTTTGTGTTGAGGTTTTTTTAATTTTTATTTCCTTTATGCTGGTTTTCGAGTTTTTCCATTTCTAAATGAAATAAACGACAACCCATTGTGGAAACATGAGTGAAATTACTGAATAAGGTTTACATAAATTAGAAAGCATGCAAAATATTTTATGAGGTTGGAAAAGGGAATGTGGGTTCTATTGAAATGAAATGATATATTTTGAGAATCACATAAAACCCAGAACTTCGCCATTGTTCATTCTTATTCAGAATGGACAAAAAAACACAAAACGTGGCATTCAAAATCATAATTTGAAAATAGAAAAATGCCTAGACGAGATCCCATTTTTTCCACCATTTTATACACTCTTGTTTTGGAAAACACGCTATCTCATAAAACTTTGACTCTTCTAAAACCCTTTAGAAGTAACAACTCAATTGGTTACTCACCCCTGACCTCAATTTGGTATGTTTTGTGATTGTTTGGAGAACCATTTGCTATATAGATAGTGAGAATGTAATGAATTGGAAAATAGTAGGGATTATGAAACCTGTAAGGCACAGTGTTATAGATTGTTTGGTATGTTGGAGAAAACACTGTCCCATGTCAGTTAACTCCAACCTACCTTTCCTAGATGTTTAGTCCTATATGTCACTACACTTTCGTACAGTCCAAATGTCATTTCACTTTATTTATCTAAGTGGAAGAAAACACCCCGATGGAAATGAAGGTCGGATGGACAAATTGCACTGATGGAAAGACTTGATGGTGAGACGTTAACTCAGACCTGCTATAGCCTGGCCCATTGTTGGGAGAATTTGTTAACACTTGTGGGTTTTTTAAATCATATTTTGGAATGCACAAAAACCCAAAAGAATGCGGAATTCGAAACCATTATTTGCAAATATCAAAATGAGGTGCCAAGAATGTAATCAAATACGAGAAAAAGTAGGTATTATGAAACCTATAAGGCATACTATTTTTATAGATTGTTTGTAGTGTTGGAAAACACACTATCCCATTTCAGTTAGTTTGATATGAAGAGTTTTATTTCGTTATGCTCCAAGAATGTAACGAAGTACACTTTCAGATTTTTGAACAATACTTTGCTACAGTGCAAATGTCATTTGGCTTTCTTTATGTAATTGGAACAAATAAAATGCTTGCATTATTTGTAGTGTTGGAAAACACACTATCTCCTCTGAGTTGGCTAGAAAACTGACCTAACAGGATTGTTAACTCCTACCTACCATTTCTTGGATGTTTTTTGTCATCTATCAGTTTCATCACTTTGATCCCCCATCTAGCGAGCTCTGCACTATGACATCTTGTCATGTTATGCATGTTACCATGTATGCCATTATGTATGTTTTCATGCATTTTGTATGTACATAGGTCACTTTTATCTAGGAGTTAGCTAGCTACAAATAACTAACTTGTAGACAAAAGGCACCTATGTATGTAATATGAGATCAAAATGGTTTTTCAATTTCCTCATCTGATTCGACTAAATAAATGATCACATTATTTGTAGTGTTTGAAAACACACCATGTCCATATAAGTTGTTAAGAAACAAGCAACCCATATAATTTTGTAAAACCCTCTCGAATCAGATGAGGAAAGTGAAATGCGATTTTAATCTCATGTTGCATTCATAGCTGCTTTTTTTCTACGAGTTAGTTGTATCCAATGGCACGACGGAGTTAACATTTGACCGTCAACTTTTTACATCGGTGTTATTTGTTCGTCCAGTCAATTTTTCTATCGGGGCCATTTTGTCCACCGTGGGAGATGGGGGATGGGGGGTACGATATCATGCTACATACATAGGTCCCTTTTGTCTAGGAGTTAGATCTCTCCGATTGGAAAAAATAAATAAATTACATTACTTGGACAACTGGAAAACACACTGTCTCCTCTTAGTTCCAGAGGGTTTTACAACACTGTATGTGATGGGCTTAGAATTTAGCCTAGTTAGAGGGGTAGAATCTCTTGCTATTTTTTGGAATTACCATAAGACTTTGATATTATATGTTGAAATTTCCATATGGTTCTCTTAGACATATGACATTTGGACTAATTTCATTTCTATTGGTTTTAATGATATTTACCTTTTATATGGACCGTCTATATTTATCTTGCATGTGATTGATGAATGTTCGTTAAGGTGATTATGATTATGCAATTATTATGTGTACTGAAATTATTCTGGAGACATGATCGACATGCTAAGTTGAGAAATATAGTCACCAACCAGTCAGGATTGGGGAGTCAAATGAAGGTCAACTTAGGACAACGGTACAATATTATGTGTTAGCTAGATGTAACCACTCTACATCGATCTTCAACGACATTGAGCATCACATATGTTACTGCAGTGGTTGATTCCACATTTGGGCTTGCATGTCCAACAGATTCCCCTACATGTGTAACCACCCTTTCAAATTTCTCTCGCTTTACCTAAATGCCTTGGACCTAATGCCGGGAGGAGATATCACTCAACTCCCTTGGGATTATATAAAGAAGATATTTTAAAACTATTCTAGGGTAGCTTCAAATAAAGGAAGAGCCTATCAATCCTCTATGTTTAATTCATCCAACAATGGAGTCTCAAGGCTGAATATTGCTATTTTTTTGGTAGATTTCAAACAAGATATAATTAACAATCTAGATACTTAGTTAGATACACTTAAATCTAAAAAGAAACATGAGGAGGCAGAGGCAATACTAATAGAATATTGCCCACAGTTTAGAAAAAAGAAGAGGGACTATACATGCAAGGTGATAAATAACATTGATAATAAGTAGATTCCACCTGAGTTCAAACCAATCCAGACTAAGGAAGACCAAGTCTGCTTTGTAGCATAGAAGAGGCCATGGGCTTCAAGACAAGGTATGCTACTAGATCCACTATCTTTTTTTGGACCATATTTTAACTCTTATTCATCTGGTAACTAGTGGCAACCACCCTATCCATCCAACTATGGAGGATACCCACCCCAGTCTTAGAATAACCCACTCAATGCTTGGTCCAAATATCAAAATACCTCACCTCAGTGGCAAAAACCTCAGGGGAATTGGCAACAATTTCAGGGACCTTGGCAACCACCCCCAGGAAACTAGCAACAAATATCTCAATGGAAAGGTGGCCAACAATGGCCAAACCAACCCACCAGCTATATGTAGCCATCTTCTCAAACCCAAAAACCCGCTATAATTCCCCTTCCTACTAATCCAAGTCCCAATATATCTAAACCTACCCAGTTACCAGCCCAACCCACATCCAACCCAAATAATAAACCACAACAACAACCTTTATATTCTATTGATCCAAATCAATTTCCTACATATTTTGTGAGTTTAAGTGACATACGTCTACATTTAGGAACAACCTTGCAAGCTCCTTCCACCCCCATTATCATTGAACTACTTGTGGAAGAGCAGGAAGAATCCCTGACTAATCCCATTCAACCTTGTGCACCTAAATCTCTTGAGCCAACTCCAACAAAGAAGATAGCACAAGAGCCATTATTTCCTTATACATTAGAAGCTAACAAACAAAAAGAAGACAAGGAGGCAACTAGCTTTGATATCTTAGATCAGGTAAAACATATATGTGTATAGATACCTCTATTTCAGGCTATAAAATATGTCCCTATCTATGGAAATGAAATCAAGGAAGCATGCCTCAAGAAATTGAGCAGGAGAAAGAAGGACCCCACTACAGTCCATGTAGTAGGATAGCTTGCTGACATCATGCTTGGAAACATAACTATTCCCAAGTATAGTGATCTAGGTAGTCTTGTAGTTGAAGTTATTATAAATGGAATGAACATAAATAATGCCTTGATTGACTTAGGTGCAACAATCAATATGATGACTAAAGATATCCTACAACAATTGAATATTGCAAACATGAGATCTACTCCTATAGTCCAACAGCTTGTCGATAGCTCCATTGTTAAGCCAGATGGCATAGTAGAAGACCCGGTGGTGATCCTAGACTCCTTGGAGTATCCAACCAACTTCATGGTTCTCTCACCTAAAGAAACACTAGGAAGATATCCACTTATCCTTGGTTGGCCATGGTTAGAAACTGCAGACACTTATATTGGATGTCGATCAGGTGATATGACCATTTCAGATGGCACATACACAAAAAAATTGTTTTGTATCCTCTAACCTAGCCATCTCACAATGTAGAAATATCAACATGGCCACATATTGGTGAAGAAGTTGAAGAAGTCACCTCTGTGGTGCAAGCTATGATGCTTGGAAGAAGTCATTTCCTGCAACTTTAAGATGAAGATGAGGTGTTATCTAGTATCATTCATAACCAATGTCAAATAGAGGAAACACCATCTAGTTCCACAGACATTGAGCATACACTTCTACCCATTCTACATGATATTCCTTCAACAACTCTTCTGATAGATAGACTTCCTATAGCCACTCTTCCTGCAACAACCGTCTCTACAAACAGACTTCCTACAACAACTATTCCCGCAGACAAAACTCTTGAAACAAAAGGTATGTTTCACACAATGCTTCCACCTGAACTTATGATACCTTGCATTAATGAAGCAACTATGATAGAACTAGCTACACAAGTACAAGTTTTTGAGGGACGATCTTTAAATATCAATAGTAAATTAACTGAGGGACAATAGTTGATATTAGCAAATTTGTTGAAAACACATCAAAAATAATTTGACTAGGATTATCATGACATGAAAGTATTAGATCCAAAACTCTGCACTCACAAAATCTATATCAAAGATGAGTGTACCCCTATAAGACAACCACAATGGAGAATCAACCCTATCTTGAGAGAAATTATCAAAACTGAACTGCAAAAGCTACTAGAGGTAGGATTTATGTATCCCATTCTAGAAAACTAGTGGGTGTCTCCATTGGTAATTGTGCCCAAAAAGGGAGGGAAATGGAGTGTTTGTGTTGACTATAAAGAACTCAATGTTGCCACTAGGAAGGATCACTTTCCCCAACCTTTTGTAGATCAAGTCCTAGACTCTCTTGCAAGAAAACAATAATTCTCCTTTCTCGATGGATTCAGTGGATACAATCAAATTCAAATTACATAAAAAGGCCAAGAGAAGACTACATTTACACTTCCTTGGGGGACATATGCATATTTTGTGCTTCCCTTTGGGTTATACAATACACCTCCCACTTTTTAGAGGGTAGTCATTAGTATATTCTCTGATATCTCCCTTGACTACATGGAGATCTATATGGATGATTTTACTACCTATGGTGCCACCTTTGATGAAGCACTACAAAATCTGAAGAAAGTACTCCAGAGATGTGAAGATCAAAACTTGTCCTTAAACAGTGAAAAGTGTTTCATGATGATGCATGAAGGTGTAGTTCTTGGTCACTACATTTCACACCTTGGCATTCAAGTTGAACAAACAAAAATTGAGGTAGTAAATAATCTTCCTATACCTAAGAAATAAAAGGATGTTAGAAGATTTCTAGGACATGCAGGCTATTACAAATGTTTCATCAAAGACTTTAGAAAAGTAGCAGCCCCATTATATTGTCTTCTGACCAAAGATGTTAAGTTTCAATGGACAAAAAGTTGTGATAAAGCTTTTTCTGATTTAAAGACAACTCTGACTCATGCTCTTGTACTTAAGGGACCAAATTGGGAAATCCCCTTCCACATCCATACTAATGCCTCACATAATGCAATAGGTGTAGTCTTAGGACAAAAATAAAAAGCTATTGAAAATACCATCTATTTTGTCAGTAAAAAATTGCAGGGAGTAGAATTCAATTACACATTCACAGAGAAAGAAATGTTGGTAGTAATATATGCCTTGAATAAATTCAGGCACTATATCAAATTTTACCAAAAAAATTTACACATTGATCATGCAACCATTATATACCTCACGAACAAGCCCCTAATCTCAAAAGATTAGCTAGATGGTTTCTATTAATGCAATAATTTGACATAACTATTGTAGACAAACCAGGGAAGGCAAACATTGTTGCAGATTTCCTCTCAAGGAAGACCACATCAAAAGATACTCAAGCCATAGATGACTCCTTTCCAGATGAGCATCTATTCTCCATAAGTGTGTAGACACCCTAGTATGCTGACATAACCAATTACCTTGTGAAAGGGAGATTTCCTCTTCACTTCTCCCCAAAAGAGAGAAGAGTGTTGATTGAAAATTCATTCCCTTTTTCATGGATAGATGGATGCCTATTTTATACTAGACCAGATCACGTTATGAGAAGGTGTGTGAGGAAATATGAAACCTATGACATTCTGCATGCATTCCATGATGAATCCTATGGAGGCCACGTTGCAGCAAAAAGGAAAACAATGAAAATCTTGAACACAGGATAATACTGGCCTACCTTACACAAAGACACAAGAAGATATACAAGGAGATGTGATAGATGCCAAAGGATGGGCAGGCTGACAAAGTCGGATGAAATGCCACTATGTCCACAAGTGGTTGTCACACCATTTGACAAATGGGGTTTGGATATTGTGGGACCCATTGATCCTCCATCGAATGGTAAGTCCTACATTCTAGTATGCACTGATTATGTAACAAAATGGGTTGAAGTCAAAGCCATGAAGCATGCAAGGGACAAAAAGGTTGCAAAATTCATTTATACATAATTTTTTACAAGATATGGGGCACTAGGAGAAATAGTAATTGATCAAGGCACTCAGTTTACATTAGCCCTTATTACAACATTGGTTAATGAATATAACATCAGGCATGGTAAATCCACTCATCACCCTCAAGAAAATGGACAAGTCAAGGTGACAAATAGGGAGATTGAGGCCATCCTCACCAAAACAATGCATATTCACAAAAAAGACTAGGAAAATAGATTATCAGAAGAATTTTGGGCTTACAAGACCACTTGGAAGACAACTACAGGCTTCACCCCATTCAAGTTGCTATATGGAAAAAAAACCATGATGCCTATAGAATTTGAGCACAAGAAGCTAAAAAATTCTCTAGAGTTGGGGATGGACATTTATACGGCACAGAAGGAATGGATCATGGAGCGAAATCAATTGGACGAGATGAGGAAAATAAAATTACATCATACCGAACTGGTGCAAAATCAGAGAGTCAAATGACATGGCGGATTTATCAAAGAAAATAAATTTCAGCCAAGCGACTGGGCATTACTTTATGATTCTAGGTACAAGGATAATATGAGTAAATTGTAGACTTGTAAAGTGGCTAGGGCTATATGAAGTTGCAAATGTCTTTCCCAATGGAGCTATGCAACTCACAACCATTGATCCTATGAAATTCAAACTACTAGTGAATGGGCACCATCTCATATTATATTGCAGGCCAACTTCAAAAGAAGAGTTCCTGTAGTAGTTTGTCCAACACACTAAGCCCAAGCATGGTTCCTATAGCAATAGAGTTCCTGCAGTCAAAGGCAACAGACCTAGTGTCGCTCTTTTCGCTTAAATGAGGTGCATACTTATCATAATAACAATTTCTACTTTTATAGAAATCCATTTCTTCAGCCATCCACCCATTCATACCACCTTTCTCTCTCTTTCATCATTTGATTCCATCTTGCACCATTCCATCACCATTAAATTGTTCAATTATTATTTAGCAATGCAACTGGTACTTTCTCCTTGATCGATGTAATACATTCTCCACAATCATGTTTGTACACACTTAGGTGCGTGCACATTACTTGCATTCTTAATTATCATTTAGAGTGTTTCATTTAATCATTGTATGTTAAGATGGGCTTTCGCATAATTTTCTTTAAACCCCCATCAAATAAATCTTTCCATTCCACATGTGTGGACACATGTCCAAATTTACGTTGGGGGGAGGGGTAAGAAAGGTGCATAAATTTTGCCACATGTCGTTATATGATTGTCTATGTCATTAAATCTTGCTGAGCTAATTCAAAATTTAAAATGAATGACAACTCAAATGTGTGATGCGACACTAAATTTTCATTTCCATTCCCTCTCATTATGATTCCTTTTCATTACCATTTCTTACCATTTCTTAACTTTGTCATAATTTTGAAATACAAGTGGTAAGTTGCTAAAAATAGAGCAAAAGGAAAATTTAGTCGACGAATTCACCTGACAATTAGGTAGAGAAGAAAAAAAATTTGAGGTAATTTCCAGGGTGATGAACTGAAAAAATAGACAATGGGAGGCAGACTCATTTAGAATGAGCCCTTATCTTATGATGCCTTGTTACAGAACACAACGTGTTTAGTAGAATTTCAGATTTGTGGTTGGCTAGATTACTTTTTGAAGTTAGATGGTTTCAATGAGGGTATTGCATTGGAATTCACTCAGACATTCTTAGAAGAAAAGGCCATGGTGAAAGGACTAGAGTTCATAGTGACTAAAGAGCGGATTGCTGAAGTTTCAAGGTTACCAGCTGATGTAAAACCATAGCTTGTCTCTAAGGATGCGAGGATAGCCAAAGTCATATTTACAATGCATGGGGACCCTCCACTCACAATTGACAAGAAAGGTGCAAAGAGGCTCTCTCTACCCAAGCCATGGAAGCAGGCTGTTGTGCATATTATCAAATACATCACTTGTGAAGGATGGTTGTCAAACTTGCATTCATTATACTTCAAATTTTTGAGTCACATGTAGGATTGGAGGAAGATGAACATGCCCAATGTATTGTACAACCATCTCTCTATTATGGAAAAATAAAAACAAAAAGGTAGAGAAAAATTTGTATCCCACCACTGTTTAATTAAATTGTTGGTTATAAGATCTTTGCATGATACAAACCCTGGAATGGCCTAGGGTAATTTTGTGAAAATTGAGCAGTATAGACCCCAGCTGTCTCAGCCTAGGGTTTCAGCTCAATCACCTAGGTCTAGTAGAAGATTGAGAACGACTGAAGGAACCTCTGGTGCTGGTATGGATTCCCTCATTGAAGAAAAGGCCATAAATTTTAGTTCCTCTAATCACAAGAGTGAAAAATAAAATTCATCATTAGAATCTGATGATGATGATGTCCCATTGAAAATTGGGATAAAAAAGAGCACAAAAGAGAGAGGCAAAAGCGAGAAGAAGTATAATGCAACCTATGTAGAAAGAGGCACCAAGCTCTAAGAAAAGGAAGGCTAGCACTAATCATCTTGCAGCCAAAGGGAAATGAAAAATCCCTCTCAAGAAATTTAAGCCGATTGATTCTAAGGCTGGTGAGGCACCATGTGACAACATAGATGCTCCAATGGAGCAGGGGAATGTACAAGAAAAGGATGTGTTCAAAGAGGCAACAAAAATGACCTTGGAGGATCTTCTTGCCATCTCTGAAGAAGTTGAAACTAAAGAACAACAAGAAATCCAATACTTCTTGCAACAAGACCAACTGTAGGACTTCCTACCAAAAACTCAGGAAATAGATCAGGAGCTCCTGCATCCACCACTACAAGAGGAACGAGAGGTCCTGCAGAAAAATGAGGAAAGAGGAATCATACCTTAACAGCCTAAATCAGTGAGGCCTCTTGAATCTATGCAGATAGTCCTCTATGGGAAGTAGCCATCTACAAAAATTCTGGTAGGAATCCACAACCCTCCTATTTTTCAATACATACAACTATTTTAAATTTATGGGATGAAATACAAAGAAGAGAAGAGGAGTGTAAAGAAGAAAAACAAATATTGAACAAGGAAATTAAAATGAGTGATGAGATGATCAAAGAAAAGAATGAGAAGATTGTTTTTCTAAAAGAAAGGATAAGTGGCATTTCAACTCTGGTGCCACAAATTTTGGAATGTAGAACCCATCCCAAGGTTTATGCTTTGCACTTAAAGGAGAAATACCTCTCCTTCATAATGTCAAGAATCATCTTAGGCCTAAACTCCTCTATTGAAACCACTACTAAATTTTTCAATGCCTACAGAATTTCTTCCCCTGAAGTGAAAATTTTGTTATGTGAATTTTATTTACACAACTTTTCTATTCCAAAAGACAAAGATTGGAACCTGCTACTTTATGTTGGAGACATAAAATTGAGAGCCTGTATGTCTTGGATATAGAATGAGATTAGTTGGGGTCAGCAATACAATTCTTAGAAGAAGAAGGAATCCAACATTCCCCTAGTAATTAGGGCTAAATCTAAAACCCCCAAAGACATTTATATAGATTGGAATAGATTTCTCTTTAGGCCGAGATTTGGTGACTCAATTATTCCTTGGATTGAGGTTGTGCATAGTGCATATGAGCTCAAATCTACTGCAAAATAGGATACTATGAGGGGATATCTATCCCAGCGATGGAATTTATTGACTGATGAACTAAAACAAGTTGAGCCGCATTCTTTTCACAATTATGTTGTTGCACTAGAGAGAATTGAGAACTACATCCAACCTAGGAGAAGTAAAGGGCGTGAATGGCTTCCCCTTACTTTTCAGCCACCTATCCTCCTATGGCCTGCATCTAATTTAATATTCTATAGGTATGATATTGCAGAAGAACAACAAAGATGGAGAAGGATTGATAGGTTGGGAAAGTTTTACTAGAATCCTAATTCACCCACAGTAGACATCAACATTGGACAACTATCAGTTGTAGACTTTAGGGCCTTAACAAAGAAGAAGCATAACTCTTCCCCTCCTGGAGGAGCAACAAAACATTAGGTTGGAGGGAGTGATGAGCTTAGATTTTAGCATAGTTATAGGGGTAGAATCTCTTTCTATTTTTTGGAATGACCATAAGACTTTGATATTATATAGTGACATTTCCATATGGTTCTCTTAGACATATGAAATTTGGACTAATTTCATTTTTGCTGGTTTTAATGATATTTTCCTATTATGTCGATCATCTATATTTATCTAGCATCTGATTGATGAATGTTCTTTAAGGTGATTATGATTATGTGATTATTATGCATACTGAAATTATTCTATAGAATTGATTGACATGCTATGTTGAGAAATGTAGCCGCCAACCGGTTAGGATTGAGGAGTCACGTGAAGGTCAATTTAGGACGATGATAGAAGATATCATGTTAGCTGCATGTAACCGCTTTGCACCAATCTTCAATGAAATTGAGCATCGCAGGTGTTACTATAGTGGTTGATTCCATGTTTGGGCTTGCATTTCTAGTGGATTCCCCTACATGTGTAACCGCCCTTTCCACTTTCTCTCGCTTTCCCTAAATTTTGCATCCTCTCAGTTAGTGAGAGTCGATGGCTCTATCTAGTTGATAAATAAGACTTGAATCCTCCTTCCTCGGGCTAGTGATAGTGACTTAGTGAGTTGATCACCATATTATTTTACAAGTTGATTATCACCCATTGTTATATAAATGCATTTCTTGATAAATGAAATTTTGAGTTGAGTATCTGAATATTGTATTAGTTTAGAGGATACTCATCCAAGGGGGTCCACTTGGTGAGTAATCTGTTCTTTAGTTTAAATATATTAGTGTTTGTTTTTTTTTTAGTACTTAGTTAAAATCTTAGCATTGATTGTTCCAGCAACCACTAGAACTCTGTTCTATGACTATTCATGCAACCAAGGTGGGAAGAGTAATTTCTATTTTGATGCTTAGTCTTTCCTTCCTGTTATGCATAGTCAGTTTAGATTTTCTTGAGTAATGTTCAACAGTTAATTTGTTTCCTTTCATGCATTTTACTTTCAGTCTTAAGTCTTTCTTAGATATAGAATGAAGATGACTACTCTAGAATTCGTAGTGCACATACTGTGCTGACCCATTTCAAGTTCATGTCCATGGGTTGACAATTTAAATGTACCTTCATGATGGTTAAGATGGCTATTCAAGTCAGATGTCCAATCTATAAATCATGGTAGTGAGAGTTGTGTTATTGAAATCATTGTAGGAGGCCGACAATATTAGTTGCTTGTTTCTTAACACCTTAGATGGACACGGTGTTTTTTCCAACACTGTAAATAATGTGAGCATTTATTTGGTCGAATCAGATGATAAAAATGAAAATACATTTTGATCTCATGCTAGATACATCGGTGATTTTTGTTTATGAGTTAGCTTTGTCCTGATTGGAACAAATAATTTGGTCACATTATTTGTAGAGCTAGAAAACACACTATCTCCTCTCAGTTGCAAAGGGTTTTACAACACTAAATGGGTTGCTTGTTTCTTAACAACTTATATTGAGACAGTGTGTTTTCCAATAGTGCCAATAACGTGAAAATTATTTTATTTGGTTGAATCAGATGAGGAAAGTGAAATTCCATTTTGACTGTACCAATTAGAAGAGAAAAGATAAACATAAATAAAATGCTCACATTGTTTGTAGTGGTGGAAAGCACATTGTCTCTTCTCAGTTATTCCTTCATCAAAAGTGTTGGTTTTGTATGCTCCAAAAATTTAGTGAAGGGAACTTAATATTTTAGAACAATTATTTGGTGACATAAATATGACATACTTTATAATAAATTCTTCTTCTTGTGGGATTTTGCACAACTTCTCATATGTCAATGATTTCTTTTCTTTGTTTTAAAATGCAACACTTTTGTCTCTTCTCAACAATTTTCTTCACACATTCTTCTTCTTTCTTATGATGTACATAGCCTCCTATTTACTTCTCTCAGGAACTAACATAGATAAATCTTCCAAAGCTTCCAACACTCCTTGAATCTCTTTGTCAGCTAAATTGGCTTCAAATTTTATAAACTTTAAACACTTTTTGATATCTTCCTTTCAAGGAATGGATGGTCACTTAATTGATAACTACATATGTAACAATTTTTTTTTCCTATTGACATAGAACTTGTGGCTTCCTAAAGCAATGACCCTTTTTAAAGAAAAAATATTTTATTATTAAATCTCTTCACAAATTCCGAACCCTCGACAAGCTTCTTAGATTCGCAGACATAGAATTCCTAGACACCCTATAACTTTTCTTAGACACATAAACCATACAACTCTACTCTCAATGAGCCTGACCGACACTGCTCTGATACCACTTTATTAGAAAAATGAGAGTCATGAACAAAACAAAAGCAACTTAAATCTAATTTAAATACTAAACTTAAGAATTTGAAACATAGACACAAGACCCAAAAAAAATTATATTATATTTATTCCTCAAACAAATTTCTTTCACTTTGAGCTTTGACTCTCCATTTCTACAATCTTGCTTCTTCGGAGAAAATTCACACTTCAACTACTGAGCACACAAATTCTTCTCTTGAGAGCTATATTATTCTTTTTCTCTATCTTTTACATCTACTACTGCTAAGCAATATTCATTCCTCTCTAAATATTTTACATCAGATCTAATAAATACAATACACGTTAGCCAGAATAATAGCCATTAATTACAATATTAAAAGCCTTTAAGAGAGGCCAAGATGTCTTCATCCAAACACATTAAAAGTATGTCCTTTTGAATTGAATATATTCTAGTTTGAACTCCACTCGCATTGCCACCAGAAATGAGATTTATCGCTCTACTGTGCATGGAGATGGGAGGCCCAATGGTATCATGGAGTACCACTCTACCACGAGAAATGAAGGGAAGACTTCCAGTATTGTGGTGAAGGATAAATAGAGGAACCACACTACCATGGGAGGAGAGAGAGGAGCCAGTGGCAAGGCGGTGAGGGCGTGAGATAACCAAGCTACTGCAAGTAGTAGACGAAGGAGACACGGGACAACGGTGAGAAGAGAGAAGCAGACGGAAGGCAGTGAAACCGCTCTACCACAGTTGTAGACTGGAGGGTGGGTGGTAACACAGTAAGGGACAGGAGAGACCCTGCTACCGCAGGGTGGAAGAGAATAGACCACGAGGCAACAATAACCAAAGAATGAGGCCTCAAGGTGGTAGTTAAACTACACAACCACACGCAAGAGGATGGAAGGTTGCGGTAAGACGGGAGCATCGTGCCACCGTGAGTGGTCAAAGAGTAAGCCGCGGTGATGCAGTAAAAATAGAAGCTGGAATTATTTTCAACAAAATCAAACATTATCTCCACCAAGATTGATGTATTGAGTAAAATTATTATCGTGCTTTAAGTCGTGGCTTAGAATTTGTATATTTCCCCCTACTCTCTCAGAGATGGCATGTTTTTGTGGAAGAAAATACTTATTCTCAATTTTCACTACCAAGACTTTGAGAAACAAAAAGATGACAAGATACACATCATAATTAACATATCTCTTATAGATATCCAAAGGCTAGTAAGAGGCTTAATGATTTTTCCATGGTGGAGCTTGGGGACTCTATTTTTAAGTGTGTAAACCTCATTGACCTTCAACTAAAATTCATCAATCTCCCCAAGATAACCACTAATTTTTGAGTTTTTTTATCTTTTAAAACATCTTATTGTTTCGATCAATAATATTATTATCCTCTTGGGGATAGTAACATTGTCTCTTTCATTCTTTTAAATGAATGAACCCACGTTATGTTTGACAAAGGATATGATGTCAGGTGAGAAGCTAGTAGAATGGGTGATATTTCCAAATTTAAAGATGGTGAGTGCCCATATTGGGCCATACAAGGGTGCACAGGCAGTGAATTTTCTAGGTTTTCTTCTCAAAAATATTCCATTAAATGTAACAAGAATTTTTCTGCCAAAATTCTGCTCTACAATCAGGCAAAATAATTTGCTAGCTCTGGAAAAGGAGTTTTCAAAGTCAAGGTTGTCCACTGCCATAGGAAGATGGTTAATGAACTAGACAAAATTTTGTGAACTATGTGAAAAATATTAGTGGTAGGTTAGCAGAACTTGGAAAACCCTTCTATTTTAGAGAATCTATTTTTATTGAAGCATAATAGATGAAACAACCATTTCTGCAATACTAAATGCAATCTCTTCAAAGATTTCTTAATTTTTCCTATCCAACATTTTTTTAATGGCCAACATTGCTATGCTCAAAATAGATGTATTTTCATTCATATTAAAAATGGATGGTTATGCTATTTGGATTTACAATATTATATTTTGTTATAACTTTAATGATTTTTTTAAAGATTTTGGTATCCAAGTTATTCTTAAAAAAAAACAAGTGGCTGAGCCACTGAAACAATTTTATTAATTTTAGAATAAAATTCATACAAAGTCCTGGTTCAGGGGAGCATACCGGTAGGAAATAACTAGGAGAAGAAAACCTCTGATTATAGCTCCATGCATAAGTACAAAAGTCACAAAAAAATTATAGAATAAAACCCAAGGATCATTCCAAATAGAGATCCCAAATACATCCATTCTACCCTAAGAAAGAGAAATCCAATTGAAATACGGTTAGTGATGATATTGGTAAACCATAAACACCTAGGAACTTGAGTTGGCTTCATAATAGGATAGTGTCCATTTATAATCCAATGAGAACTTCTTATTCATCTTCATAGCTGATGAAGGAAATCTGTCAGATCTTGCAGCAACATCGAACAAAAAGTCGAGAGAAAGGAAAATATTTACCCCAACAAACAAAACTAAAGGAGAAAGCTTATCATTGAGGAGTTTGCATCTGAACATGATTTCTTCAAAAATATCATTCACAATAGTAGACCTGATAATCATCAAAAGATCCCCAAACCAACTATTAGTAGAAAAATCAGTCTTGGAAATAAACCTAGCGATAGGAAAATTACCATTACCCAACATACTTATCCAAGGCCTCCTAAAGATCTAAAGCATGCAGCAACTCAGGGTGCACAAATTTGTTAGAGAGCATATTTACCAACTTTTCAATCAGAAATACATCCATAAGAATGGTAAAAAAGTGAGATAGAATGTTAGAAAGAGCAGAGTTAGAGTTTTCCTAGAACCATGAATTTCCAACCACCTTGTGAATAGAAAAAGAAATGACCTCATCAATAAGGATAAAAATCTGACCCAGTCTTTCATTTTCATTAAGGAATGATTCCTTACTTAATCTACATTCCAAACTTACCACCACTCAATACCAGTTTGTCAAATGAGCCATTTTCAAAAGATACCACTTTTCCTTTTTTATTTGAAAAAATAAGATGTTCCATATTCATAAATATATGAATATCAAAGTGTGAATGGAGAAGCTGACTGTAACACCACTTAGAGAAGCCAAGTGAAAAACCAACTATGATATTTACCTTCTCATAGTTGACACCAACCATGGATACCAAATTGTGAATGGAGAAGCCGACTATAAATGACACTTGGAAAATCCAAAAGAAAGATGAAAAACCACAAACCACATCTAATATAAACCTTCTCATAGCCAACATCAACCATGAAAATTAGAATTATTTGCAATGTAAGCATAAAACCATATAAAGAAAATCCAATGGGATACTGAAGACATTGAACAATAATATATATATGGAAAAACAAAAGCCCACAATAGATCTTGATATACCATGGGGTAGGTGACCAAATAATAAGGCTACAAGAACCATCCCCATTATAGAGAAGAAGAATAAGCACGCAACCACAGTCCTAGTAAGAAGGAAGAATATAGACTTTGCAACAGTAGCCAGAGGCTCAGATCAAGAAACATGCCAAAAAAAGGCCCCACTTTGGGATCTCATATATTTAGAGGGAGATCATCCTTCTTAAAAGCTGTAAAAGATAATTCCTCATCAATAGCTTTATTTTCTAAAAAATCAGCAAAGGTAATTGCTTCCCTATAACAATGGGATATTGAGAATGCATTGAACCATTTTAACTGAATTAGTACCTTGTTTAATAAATATTGGAGCTGCCAAACATAAGTTTTTTGTTGTGAAAAAACATGAAAAACTACCATGGAGTCACCTTCAATTACTAAAGAGTTGATTTGAAGGGACCTTGCAAGATCCAAGCCCATACTCAGGGCTTCAAGTTCAACCATGTTATTTGTTCCTACCGACAACATCTTACAAGCTTCTTTAACAATTTTAAGCATTTGAATCTCTTATAACTATTTTGGCCCTAGATTTTCCAAGGTTACCCCTTGAGGCCCCATCATAGTTTAGTTTCAAATAATTCACTGGGGGAGGTATACATTTTGCCTCTTTGCGGGCCAATATCTTATCAACTTTATTAGAAAAAGATCCATCGAAGGGTAAGGTTTTGATAAGAGACCAATTTTTGATTATGAATCCATCCAAATTAGAGAAATATTTTAAAGATTAAATATTCTTGAAGATGAAGGATTTGACCACTGTTGAAATTGAGGACTCCAATTGGATAAGAACCTCCTCAATATTAGAGCACTTACATCTAATTTTTTTTATTTCTTTCATTCCAGATGCACCATAAAACTAAAGATGGTGTGCCAATCCATAGGCAGTGGAAAAAGGAAGTAGAATGAATTAAAGGCTAGGACTGAAATTGGATAGATACAGTGGGGCACACCATGTAAAACCAACCTAATTTTGCAAAAATCCAATATTGGCAGTTCTTTGCAAAAGGACAGTGTAGGAAAAGATGATCCACAGTTTCTAAAAAATAACCAGAAAAGACACATGGGAAAGCAATCACAAGACGTAGCTTGTCTAGCCCCTCAATAATTAAAGCCCTATTGTTAACTACAATCAACGAAAAATCACACGCTTTAGGAAGACAAGCATCATCCCAAAAGAGAACATGTGAAAGGTTTGATTTGTTTAATGAAACCAAAAGACAATTGTAACCTTCTTTGACCAAGTATTCCCCTGATTTTGATTTGGTCCAAATTAGAAGATCATCCCTAGGTGTGAATATAATGAAACTTTTGTTCATCTCCTTCTTGTAAGCTTCTCTAATAGATGGAGAAATATTTAACTTATCTACAGATTTCCAAAAAATTCTTGGAATGGAGTCAATATATTCAACATTAAAGTAATCAGCAACAAGAGGACCCCATAATTTTTTTAAGAGCTCCTTTATATTCCCCCAGTTAGTAAAAGAAGAAAGAACATGATATCCATTCCACCTATCCTCCCAGAATTTGGATTTTTACCATTATAGATCATCCATGAAAGGTGAGGGAGAATGACTGACCTACATGAAGATAGGAAATTCCAGATTGTCGAGCCTTTTGGTAACAAAATGAAGTTATTTTGAGAACATTAATTTCCCCCATCTTGATTGTGGGTTTTGATATATTTTCCAAGTAATCTTTGCACCTAGGGCAGAATTTTGAAGTGTGAGATTTCGTATTCCAGCTCCACCAAGATCTTTTGGTAAATAGAACTTATCCCAAGCTATGAGAGGTATTTATTCTTTGCCCCCAACATTGTCATTCCATAAAAAGGAGCGTTACAAGATATATTTCAGCATGTTTAAGGTATGATAGTGGGCCTCCAAAAAAAACATCATGTAGATAGGAATTGCATTAAGAACATACTTCACTATTTGGGATTTTCCCAACAAAAGTTAGCCATTTATGTTTCCAAAGATATATTCTATCTGATATCAATTTGTAGATTCTTTCCCAGAAAGCATAAAGATTATTCCCTAGAGAAGAATGGTACACCAAGATAGGAGCAAGGAAAGGAACCCATAGAATACCCCCAAAATTTTATTAGTCTATTTTGAATGAAATATGGTATATTGAATAAAAATATTTTTCATTTAGAGGGATTAATTTTTTGACCCGAGGCTAATGAAAAATCTATAATGATATTTTTGATTTCCTTAGCTTCAGGTATATAAGCATGCCCAAATAATAAAGTGTCATCAACAAAGAGACCATGAGTTTGAGCTTCCTGCGTATTTGGGATTTGCATACCTTTCCAAAATCCTAAATAATTTGCCCTTCTTATTGATCTACTTAAGCCTTCAGTCATAAGAATGAAGAGAAAATAAGAAAATGGATCACCCTATCTGATACCTCTAGTTGAAGGAAAAAAGCCGTAAGAAGAGCTATTAAACAAAACTGAAAATCTTGCAGTGGAGATGCAAGATAAATTTCATTTGACCCATTTTTATGAATAACCCAAACTACGTAAAACAAACAATAGGAAATTCCAATTAACCCTATCATAAGCCTTCATCATATCGAATTTTAGAATCATGGTTGGTATTTGTGTGACTTAATGGAGTGAAATATTTCATGGGCTACAATAACACCTTCAGTGGTATCTTTCCCTAGTACAAAACCATCTTGTTCCTCTAAAATGACATGTGGAATGATCGCTGCAAGGCAGATAGAAATTGCTTTAGTAAGAATTTTATAGATGGTGTTACACAAAGAAATGGGTCTTAAATAATAAAAGGTGCTTGGAGAATCCACTTTTGGAATAATAGCAATGAAGGTGTTATTAAATTATTTAAGGATAAACCTATTGCGTCTAACTTCTTCAATTGCCTGCCAAATATCAAAACCAATGATTTCCCAACATTTTTGAAAGAAATTGGCAGTAAACCCATCAGGGCCCAAAGCTTTGTCAGGAGATAAATAAAAAATAGCTATTTTGAATTCCTTAATGGAGAAAGGGGCCATTAGCATAACATTGTCAATATAGGATACCACTGAGGGAATAGCCTCAAAGATAGAATTATTAATTGAAACAATTTCAGTAGTCAACAAATTTCTAAAGTAAGATATAGCTTCTTTCGTAATTTTTCTATCATCTTTTAAGTGTGTTCCATCCATTCTTGTTATTGACAAAATTCTACCTTTTTTCCTCCTAATTTTTGTAGAAGCATGGAAAAATTTGGTGTTTCTATCACCTTTTGCAAGCCATGTGCCATGAGACTTTTGTCTCCAGTAACACTCTTCTCTATGAAGAACTTCATCAAGTTGTGAAGTTAGAGATTTTTTAATAACATAAGATGTTGAATTCAAAAAATTTACCATAACATAATCATTTAAAGATTCAATTTCATTTAGAAGTCTTATTTTTTCTTTGAATATATTTTTGGAATGCTGTTGATTCCACATTTTTATTTTCCCTTTTAGAGACTTTAGGCTTTTAGCCATATGAAACATCTGAGACCCAGAAAAGAAGAGAGCATTTTGCCACCAGACTTTGATAAAAGGGATGAAGGAAGAATCCTTGAACCACATTGGTTCAAACTTGAAGATAATCTTTTTAGCAACTCTATTTTCAATGATATTAAAAGACAAAGGGGAGTGATTAGATCTAGGGAGACCATGAATGATAGAAGATGTATCTAAATCCAAATCCAACCAAGAAGAAGAGAGTAAAAAGT
The DNA here is from genome assembly GCA_007115665.2 of Sequoiadendron giganteum. Classification (NCBI taxonomy): domain Eukaryota; kingdom Viridiplantae; phylum Streptophyta; class Pinopsida; order Cupressales; family Cupressaceae; genus Sequoiadendron; species Sequoiadendron giganteum. Next base: position 547,647,136 of record CM021103.1, on the reverse strand, counting down.
GATCCAAATGATCAAAAAATTGATAGAAATTCTTCCTTTTGTTGGTCCAGGTGAAGGAACCATTCAATGGTTCATAGTCATATCGATTATTTCCACAGACAAATTTTTTGAAGTCCCCCATTACTCTTTTATTGAGTAGTATACCACCTATCTTTTTAGAAACATCCAAAACAACATTAAATTCAGCACTAATCACAACCAAGAAATCCAAATGAAGTTGCAAAACTGATGAAATAGAATACCAAAAACATTGTTTCTCACTGCTAGATACAAGACCATATATATTAAATAGCCAAAATTTGATATCAGAGAAATTTATTTTTACAAGATCAAGGCCCCAATTAGAAGAGGAGAAAATTACCTTGAGAGAAACATTGTTTTCATTCCAAAGAAATGCTAACCCCCAACAAGCTCTTGAAGCGGAATGTGAATAGAATTTCCATTTCGACCATTTTGAAAATAGTGAAAAAGTAGAGCTTGAATTTATTTTAGTTTCTTGCAATAAAGCCACATCGAAGTTTATTAAGTCTAGTTGATGCCTGAATAGGCGCTACTTGTTAGGGGCATTTAAGGCCCTAACATTCCATGATGTGACCTTCATTTTTATCGAGGGGAGGAATCCTCTCCCCTCTTACCTTGAGTTTTTTTTAGAAAGATTCCCTGCAGCAAACTCCAACTCCAGGTTTCATTTAGCAACCCCAGATCTTGTCCTCAGGGGACTAAAAGTCCTCTTTTTTTTGGTAGGTGAAATTTACATAATTTGAATACTAGCATCAAACTCAAATTGATTTTTCTTCTGCTTCAGCTTATGCCCCCTTCTTGAAGATGAAGAAAGGGGCATAGACGGAGATAGAGGAGATTGAGAGATAGGTAATTTTCATCTTAATGATGGGCTTATAACCATGTCACCCATACTACACGGTTGAATTGGACTAATAAACAATTCTTCCAACTTTAGTTCTTGTATAATATGTGTAGACATGCAAATTAACACTATTGATTAACATCATTGATTAATCATATATCGCCCATCAATTAAACAAATCAAGTTTAGTCATCTAAGGCTATCTCCTTAATTAATTAAATCAAATTATTTAATTAATGTCCTAAGGTTCCTCCATTTAATTAAATAAACCCAAATGTTTAATTAAAACTCTAATATTCATTTTCTTCTCATTTGATTTAAAAAAATTTGAAAAATACAAATCAAATGTTATATCAACTAATCACTAGCTTAATTAATCAAATCCTTGATTAATGCTAAGCCTAACCCATGTCCTATCCTCTAGCTTTTCCCACTTGCACAATAAATGATTTATTTTGATTTATTAAAAGCTCTATTTTCCTCACAAGGCATATTCCCAAGGAATATGCCCTCATTAACTCCCTTTGTTTGACTTTTTTTTCCAAAAAAATTTCCCCCTAATTCCCTCAACCATATGCATTAAATGCCATTTTCAAATTTCAAATGGGTGCATTGGGCAAAACTTGCACAATCATGGCCCATTCACATAGTGACAAGTGGCTCTTTCCTATTTGTTGGGGATTAGTCCCATATTATTCAACTTTTCATTTTCTCGCTTCAATCTCACTTATTAATTCAAGGCTTCTCTCCTTCAAACACACACAATCTCATGCAAAGTTACTCTCTCCATTTGGGAACTAATTTTGTTCATCATCATAGAATTATATTTTCATCATTTAGCTTATTGAAGGGTTGAGAAAGGGCTACCTTCTACACAAAGAGTAGCACCAATCCAATATGGAATAGGGGTGCACCATGTTGCTCATGCTTTCAATTGATTCCTTTAGAATTTCTTGTTGTTTTAAGGTATTATTTCAGTATATCTAACATGGGGTAATATTTCATAGGGGTGTTTGATTTTGCCATGTTAGTTTGATTTCTATGAAGAGATTTATCAAGTATACTAACATTTGCAGATTTACCATCCTACATTTTGCACTAGAAGGAGGGCTCTCCAGCAAAAGTATTTCAAGCATTTGCTTCCTTTATGTATCTCGCAGGCTATGAGCTCCTCAATGATAGCCATTATCAATCTCTAAGTTTTCTTCTATATTATATTGTTGTTTTTACATATCTATGCCATTTTTTCATCTAATATCATTTCTATGACAAAACCGTTCCATTTGAAAGCTTGTGGTATTTAATTTTTTCTTTATTAGAAATCTGGTAATTGAAAAAAAAAAAAACCTATGGTTGTAAGTCAAAGTTATTCATAGCCATCTACACCATCGTAATTTGTTCCTTGTGCGAACAAATAGAAGTTATTGTTGAACCTTCCCAATAGAATTTTAGAGAATCCTTGGAATGAATATTTGGTTGATGCATTTGTCTTTCTATTTTACTCAATTTCGTGGGTATTATTTTTTTATGGTTACTAAGCTCCACTACTCTTTATTTAATATTATGATCATATTGGTTTAATTGCAGATAAATGGTTTTGTTTTCTATTTGATTTTGGCAACATATATTTGGCTTTTTTCTGCTACAACAAATATTTGTACTGCAAATGTTCATGACATTGTAAACTTGTCATTCCAGTTTCTTTTCACCACTGTATACACTTATTGCAGTAGTAGCCTGGTAGGATGGGCATACATCAGATTTATAGTGGGAATATATCATCATTATGAACTAAGATTTGGTTCTTACCAATTCCTTCTGATAGGTTTGTTCGATGAGCTTATTTTTTGTGTTTTAATAGTTAAATAAAGGATTGAAGAATCTCACTCATCAAGACTAGCACAAGATAGCATATGGCCTAGCATCATTTTTTTGATCTTTAAAAATAAAAATCCATCCATATGCTGATAATGACTTAATGAAATGCCTCTGAAGATACAAAAGGGGGTCAATAAATTATTTAAGATAGCTTATATTTGACTGAAATTGAGAGCATAACAGATCATGTATATAAGTATTTGATTTTGTTTTCTTTTGGCTTGTGTGGTGATTGTGTACTTGAGTTTCTTGGCATTTAGCTCTCAAATTTTGTGTACAGACTGAGATGGTGAAATCTTTCTTAGATTTAGTGTATCTTCATTAATGTTGTGTAGTTGAGTGCTATTGGTTTGAGTCATTTTTCTGTGGCATCTATAGGCAGGCATCTTTCTACGACATACATTAGATCTGTATTTCTTTTACATTGAATTAGCCTTTACTATAGATGTCATGTCAAACAGTTTACTGTCTTGCTTAAGTCATCCTGTCAAAATATAACCTAATGTCTTCAAGTATTATGGCTGCACTCACCCATGATATCTTCGTCAGTGATTACCAATGCAAGTACCTGATACACGAACAAAACCACTTACCACTACAATTATCCAATGATATGATTACTGCTTGAATGGAATAAAAATGCGCTAGTAGGTTGAGTCTAATCTAATAAAGGAATAACTGAGATATGATACTACTCAAATGGAATAACAATGCCATGAACAGTTGTGTAAGAGGTAGAGTCTAGGGGACTGGATATAAATGACGCTAGTCTGATCTGTTTCTCAAGTACTGATGTTGTACCTTGTAGGTATAATCAATCAATGTGTTATTTTTTCATTTTAACTACCAAAATCTTTTTCTTGGAAATTCTGAAAGTCCTTTCAATGCATACATCTTGTAATTAGTATTTTTTTTCAGGTATTCTAAGAAGTAGTATTGCATATCTTTTGAAGCCCGAAGTTGTATGCAAAAATTCATTCTAGCTAGTCTCACCATTGATTTTGACATAAATGACAGTCTTGCAACAAAGGAAGCTATCCTATTTCTCATATGTTTACTCGATGGTGTTTCAATTCCTAGAATAGTGCGTAGATTGTAGACTGTAGACATGCAAAAATATCCATCCTATCAAATGTTTACTCAATCAAATCAATGCGATAACCAAAAGAATGTTGTGTGATCCAAAAAACTGGTTTGTGTAATTACTCACTGACATACTACTCAAAGTTTGAGCTTTCAATAAATTACAACCTAATGTTTAACCAGTTTCCTACACCTATGTTGTGCTCTAATTTATGATGTTGTAGCCATTACCCATATTGTGAGTAGGGCCTTGATCATACTTGGCAGAGAATGATCAATACATAGGAGAAATTTAGTGATAAAGGCTTTAAATCAGTTATCAAAGCATGATGATCCATGATCATTGGGGTGGTATTGGAACAATAGCAGCAGATGAATGAAATAAATGTTAGTATTGTCCATTCTAGCTTGAAGCTCTAACACGATGATTTAGGCCTTTTGCTTGGTTTTAGTCAGTTTGGGTTTTGATCATAATAATTTGAACCTATTCTCGTGACTATGTCGATGAATGCCATTACTCTTGTCCATAATAATTCAAATTTGACTGTTGGCACATCTACATCATTTTAACAGTGATTGTTTAGAAGGTCATTTAAAAGTTTGTGTTAGTTGACAATAAAATGCTATTCTTCATTCATCAATGAACCACGTTTCCTTTTGAAGAATTAAATAAAGTTTTTTTTTGTCCTATCAAAGATTTACTTGACATTCATCTCACTAATGCAGAGTACAATTACGAATGGAAGAGGTGAACACTAGTGGGAGATTGCAAAAATTTTGTCCTAAGCAAAGACATTTATTTTGTTTGGGCATTTACTTTTCTCTTCAATAATGAAAAGTGTTGGCGTATTTGATTTAAGTCTGTACTTTGAAAAAAATAATCTTGACTTTCGTGTTTATTTCGACGGCATTAATACCATTGAATAAATTGGGCTTTATCTTATCTTTATAATCGGTTCAAGCTTCTGTGAGAGAGGATCTCTTCCAAAAATTTTGACTTTTTTTTGGGAAAAAGTGTTGTACTAATATAGAAATTTTTGACTTTTAGCAAGGTATTTTTTTAATGCAATATAATGCTAGAAATTTAATCTCACGGGTATGAAATGCTAGAATTTTTTTCACGATTCTGAGAAAAAAAAATCCGGTTTGAGAACTATTTTTTTTTTCATAGACTTTGCATAATAGGGATAATTTTCTTTTTACTTCATTAATTCCTCGAAGAAAATCTCATTTCTAAAGTTTTACTTTGTAATTTATTATAGGTTGACATTGGGATCAAGCAAAAATGAAGGCAAATGAAGTGGAGTTGGAAATTTTTTCAAATCTAGACTTTAAAAAAAGCATTTTTTAATGCTTGTTATAATAATCCGAGTCTCCATTTTCTACTCCCATTTTTTGTTTCAAACCAACTCACCTTTATTTTTGGGTTTAAAATTAACCATTTGACTTGATATTTTCAACTTGGTTAAAATTGAACCTAGAAACTCACTAGATTTCATTTGGATTTAACAATTGAACAAGACAACTTTCAAATCTCGTTTTGGTGCTATAAAATGAACACATCACTACTTTGAGGTCTAAAACGAACAAGTTTTTTTCATGCTTTGCAATATTTTTCACAAATTAATATCGTTTAAAAGGCATATGCGCTTCTCTCATGCCTCATGGAAATCTTGAGAATCAAAAGTATTTTTGTGATATTAAGTTGTCAAAAAGATTGCTTCCACATTTCATTTTGGAATTAAAATTGAACAAAACATCTTACGATTGTGAGTAAACTTATTGCGTGTTTTCTCCCTTTGTTTCTAAATGAAGGATGATCAAACTGTGAACCTGTTTTCTTGATTTTGTTTATCTTAGAGGGTCTACCTTATGGGAAAAATTACTCACCCAAGGGAACGAACCAACCGGTAACATACTAAATCCAAGTGTATTTCCTGCGAGGATATAAAATTGGGTACTGGAAAAAAATCTAGTATCATGTGGTTGGCTCTGATGAGAAGGGCAGCAATGGTCTCTCACCGCATGGGTCAATCTCCATGAACATAAATTCTGAATTAAAACCCCTTGTGTAGCAAAGGCCAAAATCCTATCTATTTGTTGGTGCAAAGGGTCATGTCCTTTGAATCTATCCAACATATACATGCGATTCTATTGTAGAGATGAAAAGTATCCCATGGGAGATTCATGGGTACTAATGCTTGGTTGACTTGAGAAGCGAGTGCACTATAAGGGGGAGCCTGTGTAGTCAAACATCTAATCATCCAACTGAATATGCGCAGCTGGATTTATCCAAGTGGGAACCCAACAAATATTTTATTGTCAACCTAGGGTTGTGCATGTCATTGAAATCAAAACACTTTTCTTGGATCTAAAACTTTGGAAAAACAAAAAATCAACAAGACTTCAAAATTTCAAACCCTTTGGAGGAAACAAATACCCTTGAAAAATCTAAGTGCTCTTGCTTGCCCTAGGGATTCCATTCTTAGAGGTTTCTAAGTACTTGGGTTTAATCGTCATTTTTTTCACTAAAGTCAACTTAGGGAACTATGTTCTTGAAACCCTGATTTTCAGATAATGGAACTTGTGGAATGAAAAGGAATTGATACATAGAAATCTAGTTTGAAACTTTAATCAAAGAACTATTTGTGGTAAGAATAACTCGTTAAGAAAATTAAAAGACAATTGAACCCACAGATGTGTCTTTCCAAACGATTTCCTACAAGATCAAAATCCGAAAACCCAAGTTCAAAATTCTTAGCCCAAATGCTCATCAGGAGCGTCCTAAAAGACTTCTTGAAGTTAGAGAAATATTGGCTTACAAATTTTACAAGAAAGCTTCAAGAAGCAACCCTAACTTGTATGAGTTCTATTATCAACAAAATCTTGAGCTTTTTGAAAGGTTTGCTTTTCTCACATAGGAAGTCAAGCGTGTTCTTCAAAATCGAGGGTTTGTAATAAGGAGTGTTATCTAGGTCAAGTCTAGGATCAAAATCAATCACCCTCATCCACCTCTAAACCATCAAAATCAGTCAAAAATCACCTCACCAACAACTCTTGGAAACTTTGTAAACATATTTCATGCTAAACTTATAGGCATCATCAAATTACTTTGTTTGACTTAACACACTTAGTCAAACCATCATCTTGTGCACAAGTCTACTCTAGGATAACACAACTTCCTATGTTTTGCAAGTTCATTATCACTTTGTTTGGCTTAACACACTTAGGCAAATTATCAAATTCAAAATCACCTCGTTTGACTTAACACACTTTGTCAAACTACCCTCTTATGTACGAATTTACTCTAGGATAACACAACTTCCTAAATTTTACAAGTGCATTATCACTTTTTTTTGAATTAATACACTTAGTAAAACTATCAATCCATCATGATCAATCAATGGGTAAGTCCACCAAACTGTGACACAATTTTGGCTCTTAAGATGCCACTTTTTATCTGAAATTAGGAAAATCTAATTTGCGTGAGAAAATGAAGATAGTTACACTCAAAATTTCAAGATGTGGCAACAACAAAAGTTGAAGTGCTCCGAGTCTAGTTTCTAAGATACTATTTTTTTTTTAAATTAATGAAGATTATGTGTCTCAAAAGGGGAGGGGGGGGCAAAAAAGGTCCTATTTTTATAAAAAAAAAATAGCATAGCGCTTGAGGGCTCCCACCTTTTTGGTTAACTTTTTTTAAGAATTTCAAAAATCCCAATGGTGAGAAATTAGCTAGCACCATTTAGTTTATCCTCCTTCTTTCAGATAATTTTTTTAATGAATATATAATATTCAATGAATTTTCAAAGTAGACACATCTTGAAAAGTTGAAATTTGAGCGTGCTCCCCCCAAATGTTTTGCAAACTAATCGAAAATTCACTTTTTTTTTTATCATGTCTAGAATGGAGTCTAGTTTCAAAAAATTTAATTTGTTTCACGTTCCGATGAATGTGTAAAAATCTATCCTAAACCTAACACATGTTGGTTTTTGACCAAAAACAAAGGCATTTACAATAGAAGCCATGGATCAAAACCTTAACTAAATCAAAATGAAAAAATAATTATATATTTAGATAGCTAAGAGAGAGGTTAACGCTATCATGATTTTTTATAAACTTGCATTGAAATACGTGCAAATTAGATGGGGAGCATGGATGAAAATATGAGAAATTTTTGCAAATCCTATTAATTAACACGTCCAAAGTATGCCAAATGGCCTCCTTTGCACAAAACTCTAATTTCTCCTCTTTGGTGAACAACTTTGATAATTCCTAGAGTGCACAATTTATGATCGTAGATGGATAGTCGAGGTTTTACCTTTCATACCTTCTCTAACTCATTACCGTAAATAGATAATTCTTTATCCCTCTGAAGTCTTTATCTCTCAGTCAAATCCCCTCTCTCAGGTCTCTTTCCCTCCCACATAGGTACCTAAATAAATCTATCTCACTCCAACCCCCTTTCTCATTCTCCCTCTCTCTCTCCCTCTTTGGTATTTTTATCTCTCACTCCATCTCCCTCTCTTAGGTTGTTATCTTTCTCTCTTTGTCTCTCTCTCTCTCAAGTCTCTCCCTCCTACCCCCTCTCCCTCTCTTAGGTTTGTCACTCACTCACTCCCTCTATCTCTCTCCCATTCCCTCTCTCTCAATCACTATATCTCTTTCCCTCTCTCTCACTCTCTCTCTGGTGTCTCCATTCCCCCTCTCTCTCTCACACACACAAACACACACTCCCTCTCTCTCTCCCACTCCCTCTCTCTCCCACTCTGTTTCTCTCCCTCTCTCAGATCTCTCCCTCCCACCCCCTCTCCCTCTCTCTCTCTTTGTCTTGAGTCTCCCCCTCCTACCCCCTCTCCCTCTCACAATCACTCCCTCTATCTCTCTTCCTATCCCTTGCTATCTCCCTCCCTCTATTTGTCTCTGTCTACCTCTCCATCACTCTCAATTATCTCCCTCACACCACCTCTCCCTCTCTCTCTCATGCCCTCTATCTCTCTCCCACTCTCTCTACCTCTCTCTCTCTCTCAAGTCTCTCCCTCCCACGCACTCTCCACCTCCCTCTTTTGTCTCTCAAGTCTCTCCCTTATACCCCTCTCTATCTTTCGAGACCTCTTTGTGTCTCTCCTCCTCCCTCTATCTCTCTCCCACATCCTCTCTCTCTCTCTCTCTCTCTCTCTCTCTCTCTCTCTCTCTCTCTCTCTCTCTCTCTCTCTCTTTCACTCCCTTTATCTCTCTCTATCTCTCTCAGATATCTCCATCCAACCCCCTCCCAATCTCTCTCTCTCCCTCTATCTGATGTATCTCCACCCACCCCCTCCATCTCTCTCAAATCCCTCTATCCCGAGTACTCCCTCTCCCTCCCACCCCCTCTCCATCTCTCAAGTCTCTCTTTCTCACTCCTTGTATCTTTCCCATCCCTCTATCTCTCACCCCCTCTCTCCTACTCTCTTAGGTATCTCCTTCCCACCCCCTCTCTCCCACTTTTTCTCCCTCTCCTTCTCTCTCAGGTGTGTCCTTCCCACCCTCTCTCCCTCTCCATCTCTCATAGGTTTCTCCCTCTCACCCCCTCTCCCTCCATCTCTCTCACTCTCTCTCTGTCTCTATGTCTCTCCCTCTATCTCTATCCCACTCACTCTCTCTCTCACTCCCTATATCTCTCTCCCACTTTGTCTCTCTCCCTCTCTCTCTCACTCCCTCTATCTCTCTCCCACTTTGTCTCTCTTCCTCTCTCTCTCACTTCCTCTATCTCTCTCCCAATTTCTCTCTCCCTCTCTCTCAGGTCTCTCCTTCCTAGCCTATCTCCCTCTTTCTCTCTCTCAATTATCTCCATCCTACCACATCTTTATCTCTCTCTTTGTCAAGTCTCCACCTCCTTCACCCTCTCACTCTCACAGTGAATCCCTCTATCTCGCTTCCAATACCTCCCTCTCTCACTCCCTCTCTCTCTCCCCCACTCCCTATCCCTCTCTCTCAAGTATGTCCCTCTCTCTCTCTCAAGTAGAGGGTTTAGGGATTAAGGGTTAAGGGTTGAGGGTTGAGGGTTGAGGGTTGAGGGTTGGGGGATTAAGAGGGTATAGGGGTTGAAGGGTTAGGGTTTAATGGTTGAGGGATTAAGAGGGTATAGGGGTTGAGGGATTAGGATTTAAGGGTTGAGGGATTAATTTTGTAGAGGGGTTGAGGGATTAGGATTTAAGAGTTGAGCGTTGAGAGGTTGAGGGATTCAGAGGGTATAGGGGTTGAGGGATTAGGGTTTAAGGTTTTAGGGTTGAGGGTTGATGGATTAAGAGGGTATATAGGTTAAGGGATTAGGGTGTAAGGGTTGTGGGTTAAGGGTTGAGGGATTAAGAGGGTATAGGGGTTGAGGGATTAGGGTTTAAGGATTAAGGGTTGAGGTTTGAGAGGGTATAGCGGTTGAGCGATTAGGGTTTAAGGGTTGAGGGATTAAGATTGGGGTTGAGGGATTAGGGTTTAAGGGTTGAGGGTTGAGGGTTGAGGGATTAAGAGGTATAGGGTTGAGGATTAGGGAGGGTTGAGGGTTGAGGAGATAGGGGTTGAGGTATGGGGGTTCTTAGGGTTTAAGGGTTGAGGGATTAATATTGTAGAGGGGTTGAGAGATTAGGGTTTAAGGGTTGAGGGTTGAGGGGTTGAGGGATTAAGAGGGTATAGTGGTTGAGGTATTAGGATTTAAGGCTTGAGGGTTGAGGGATTAAGAGGGTATAGGGGTTGAGGGATTAGGGTTTAAGGGTTGAGGGTTGAGGGATTGGGAGGGTATGGGGGTTGAGGGATTAGGGTTTAAGGGTTGATGGTTGAGGGTTGAGGGATTAAGAGGGTATAGGGGTTCAGGGATTAGGGTTTAAGGGTTGAGGGTTGAGGGATTATGTGGGTATGGGGGTTGATGGATTAGGGTTTTAGGGTTAAGGGTTGAGGGTTGAGGGATTAAGAGGGTATAAGGGTTGAGGGATAACTGAATAAATTCTTTCCTTCTCAAGTCTGTCTCTCTTGGGTCTCACTCCCTCCCATGCTACCTACACTAATCAATGTCACTCCAATGCCCTCTCTCACAATCCCTCTATATCAGGCCTCACTTACCTCCCAGCCTACTTTCTTAGGTCTCTCCTTCCCACCCCCTCTCTCCTAGTTTGACTCCCTCTCATTATTTCAAGTGTCTCCCTCCCACCCTATCTCCCTCTCTCTCTCTTAGGTTTCTCCCTCCCTCAACCTCTCTCTCTCTCTCTCTCTCAAGTCTCTCCCTCCTACCCCCTCTCTTTCTCTCTCAAGTCTCTCCCTCCTACCCCCCCTCTCTCTCCCACTCCCTCTCTCTCACTCCCTCTATCTATCTCCCACTTTGTCTCTCCCCTCTCTCTCAGGTCTCTCCTTTTTAAAACAACATATTTGGCATGCGCCAAATTTGGCGAGCACCAAATGTGTTTTACCCTTAAATGGTAAAATGAGGCTTGACCCCATGATTCAGGCCCACATTCTCTTATATTTGTCTGGTTCAATGCTTTATCCGAGTCAGAAACGTCTTTTTTTTATGCAGTTGACTTCATATTGTACCAATATATGCTTGATCCATCAACTTTTTACCACCAATTTGTATGGTAGACGACATAGAAGAAGATATTTTGAAGTTTCTACATCATTTTACATTATCTGAGGTAATATATTCATTTTGGTAAACTGAAATATTTATATTTAGTATATTTGTTTGTTTTTGACAATATAAACTAAATCTCCTTAATGATTTTATTATTCATAACAACTGGACATAGAATTCAACATTGAATTAGATGGGATTTGCATAAAATAGTTCAATTTTTATGAGTTTGAAGAACAAACAAATTTAAAACATGACATTTACTTAACATAAATTTAGTTATGAATTCTATTCACATTGCTTATAGTAGCCTATTTCTAGCATGGCTAGTGGAATTCACTCTATTTCATTCCTTTTTCAACTAATTTGGAAAAAAATTATTTTCATCTAATTTGGAAAACATAATAGATTTCATCAATGTTAATGCAAGTGTCCATTAATTTTTTTGTTCCATAAAAAATTCATCCTCATCACATGTGCTTAGATAAATTTAAGTGAGTTGAGATAATTGTTAATGCAAGTTTCCATTCATTCATACCATTTACCTTTCTAATAAATAAAAAAATGGGAAATTTTGTGCAATTGAGAATGCTTATTTCCTTTCTAAGTTACCTCATTGCCAAAGAAATAGTGAATAATTATAAGATATAGCATCACAAACCTTTCTTTGAATTCATATTCTTCATGACTTCATTGACAATCATTTTTTTTTTTTGAGAAAAATAACACAAGAGTCTCTATTTTTCATTAAGGTGGCAACAAATTATACCCTAGGTCAGTGATGTAGAGAAGGGAGACAAAAACTTCAACAATCATTTAATTAGATCAGTTTCAAACAATCTTGAATCTCAAAAACCTCAATTCAATGTTGAACTGACCATTACACTTTTTCTGCCTACTCTAACTTGTGGAATGGGTCCTGTAGCTTTTAAAATACATGCCTAACCTATTTAGAATGTTGTGGGGTCAAGCTTTGGTTTTTGAGATGATGTTCTAGGACTGTAGCATGGTCTTTTCATGGTGAAAATTAGGGCTTCAAGTGGTGTTTTGACAAAATGTGGGAAGGACTGTCCATGTAATGTACTATTCACCATGTGCAGGGTATGGTAAGTGTGTTTGGTGCTTTGTATGGGTTTGGCAGGTCCGAGAGATAGGAGTTTCATTAAAACCCTAAGTATTTTGCTTGAAATTGAGGGTTTGGTGTATTAGGGGTCTAGAGGTCTTTGACCCAGAAACAAATCAGGAAATTGGAGGTTTTGACACATAAAATACTTCTTTTTGAGGATTTTGAGTGAATATGTAGTGTTTAAAAGGTACTCTCTTTGTAAATTAGGCCAATTGAATAGCCTTTTCCAAGGTGGGTCTATTGGAAGTCAATGTTGGTCCAAAGGAGTTGGTGTTGGGGTTTACCTATGTTTTATAACTTGCAAATGGGTATCTTAATCATCCTTGAGTTCGTCAAATGTTTTGGAAAATATTGGTGAAAAGGCCCTTGAATTGGATTACCTATTCTACAAGGGAAAGCTTGGTAGAAGTTGGGATTTTCAGTTGAACATCTGATTTTGCTTTGAAATCTAATTGATTCTCATTGATTTGTTGTATTGAATGGTTTCCACCCCTCTCTGCATAAAAAATGGTGTTTCTTGGTAAGTTAAGTGATCAAGTTGTGTGTAATTATATTAAGAGCCTTCCTCTATTAAGAGTGATAAAATGCTTTGGTGTGTTTCATATTTAATGCAATGTAATCAGCGATATCAATATTTTTGTAAAATGCATTTCTTACTTTTGTTCTATGTGTGTTTGTGAACATGTAGCATTCAAGGTCATGCCGAGGAAATGATCGAAGCCTCTAACACTAGAAGTATGTGCAACTAAAAATGAAAGGAGAAGAGAATAAAAAAATGTAGCTCGTGAAGCAAGGAATTGCAGCCCATACAACCAAAAATTTCCATGCAATCTAAGAGAGATGTCAAATTGGAAAAAAAAATGGCACGAATGAAGAAATTTCATGGAAGGATAGGAATGGATACAAAAGTTTGGGGCACATCATCAACCATAGGTGAAGCTCAATGCACATCTCTAGTTGAAGACACATTGACGACAACATGTGGTTTTCCACGTACATCGGAAATCACATCTCGAATTGAAGACACACCATCAAAAATATTGCATTTTAAAAGTACATCAGCAAACACATCTATATTTGAAGGAACTCCACAAAAGACATCTCAAGTTGGAGGTACAACATCGTTTGCATGTCAATCTCAAGGAATTTCATCAATTGCATCTCCAATTGAAGGTACACGATCTACCCCCGATGTTGTTGACTTTCCCAATATTGACACAAATTTACATTTGAGAGCTCCTCCTAGAGTTTTGCATAGAAAACCTACATTTTTTTATTGATATTTATTCCAATGTTTTAAAATGGATGCCTAATAAGATTCTAAAATTTACATGTCAAATATATGCACAAAGGATATGGAGTTTGTTTTTTACGAATGTAAGTGAGGGTGGAAGATGCTAACTATTTGTTGAAATGATGACGCAAATCAAATTTATGCTCACCATGAAGTCTCTTGGGCTAAGATTTTTCAATGACTCAAGTGAAAATTCCATTGTAAAAAACTTGATGAGTGCATATGAGAGCGTGAATTCTACCTCACGCATGAAGGATAGTTGTGCCACACGACGTGTGATGACAAAAACACTGTTAAGCATTCAAACAAGGAACAAGGTGAACCTTACAAAGGCAAGTAAGTCTTTTAAAATAAGTAGATCATCTCTAATGAGATCCAAAGGAAGGCGTGAAAGAGTGGAGGATCCAAATAGTAATGAGTTATGGGCATTTTTGAGTAGAGTGCCACAAAAAGACACAAGAATTGCTCAAGGATTGAGATCTTTAATTGTGAGTTATTGGAAGGATAACACAAGGACCTCTTCTAAGCAAAGAGATGTTTCAAGAAGGAGAATTGGTAGTAAAAATTGCTAGCCACATCCAATGCATTATTTGGATACCACTGAAACCCAATTTTTTGTTGATTTTGTATAGAAGTTTCCTGAAATTAAAATATATCAAAGGTATTTTGAAATGCTAAATCCTTTTTATGTCAAAATAAATCACACATGCACTACTTGTTTTTGTAGGTTTCATATTTATTTTTCTAACCATTATGATGTTTATCGACGTATATTGTAGATATGCATACTCACAATGTTTTGTAGGAATGTAACATAATGCCTCCACCTAAATTATCAAGGAAATTTTTGTCTTCCATTTTATGTGAAAGAGAGGATGGTCAATTTTTTTATGAAAAATCATGTTTGGATGGTAGATGTGATCATTGTGGTGGCATGCAAAATTTTACAATTTTTCAACACATGGCTAGTACACACACAATTGGAGACAAAATTGTGGAATTTGGAAAATATAAGATAGTGGCATATAGTCTAAAAGATGGGAAAGAAGCAAAGAAGTGTGAATTGGTCAGTGATAAGATTCTAGTGTATCAGTTTATGGGCATTTTTTGTGATCAGGTGGTCTATGATTATGCAAGGCATACACACAAAGCACAATGGTTGGACTCACAGTTCAAGTTATGTAAGGACACATTTCCACTTCATCATATCATTTCAATTGTCGACTTCGTTGAGAACTACACACTACAACCATTGAATGAGGTGCAATCATGGTAGCACAACTCCGTGAAGGTTTCTATATTTGTGCATATAGCATTCATTCATGCAAATGATAGTACAAATGAAAATAGGAAAGTATTGAGGGAGTATCACTTTTACATCAGTGATGATCGCACATATTCTATAGAGTTTGTTCAAGGTTTCTTTCATATGTTCTATGCTGATTTGGCTAGTAGAGGCATATCATCTAGTCAGCATATCATATGGTTAGATAATTGTACATCACAATTCAAGAATGACATAATGTTTTACTAGTTGAGAAGGATGCATAAGATTAGTGGTGTTCAACATATGTGGAACTTCTTAGAGGTCGGGCATGGAAAGGGGGAGCATGATTGAGCAAGTGCATGTATCAAAATAGCCCTAGCACGAGAAGAGTTAAAGTACACAAACAGTGTAAAGTTGATAGATGCAAGATGAATTGTCTAGTGGTGCAATGGTGCAATGGGTCCAGGTAGTGAAGGTAATTCTTTAGCTCGTAGATTTTTTCATTTAGTAGGTGATACTAACATTACAAAATATGAGGATTTTTGTACACTAACAAGATCAAGTGAGCTACACTCTTTTAGAAGCTCCAATGCAGGTACATCGACTATCCATATAAGGAAGATGGCATGCTTTTGTTATGCATGTACACTTGAATCATGGAATGATTGTGAGTCAATAGAGTGGGTTGGCGAATGGTTTGTAAGAAGTCTAACCGCACTTAACACTTATCAGCTTATAATGGCTCTACAAATCACAGAGATGTAATCATCCATTGACTTTGATCATGTATCGAACCTACTAGAACCAGGTAATATATCTTACATACAAGTTTTATTATGTTTCTTAGTAAATAAATCTATCAAGATGAAAATATCAATGTAGAGAACATTTATGCGGTGATTACAAATGAAGACAATGAAGAGGGTACAAATTATTACTTGTGTCATTGTATCGAGGCCAAAAAGAAATTTTAGTTCCCAACTATAGACGGAGAAATCATAGAATATCCTACAGGTTCGGTGGTTGTTACTGGAACATGGATTTGAAGGTATCTAGTTAAGAATGTTGCAGTTTGGTTGTTTGAGGACTTCGACACACATCGGAAAATTCTTCACTATTCAAACCTTCTCGTCACCACCAATGTTCATTTGATCAAATATAAGGGCAGACCTGTGAACAAGAATTTTTGGAAAGTGTGTGAGTCTGACCATGAGGCAATACTCAACACAATAAAGAGTAGAGAAAACCCAGATGGTTCCCTGGATTGATTTGTAAGTATGCACATTGAATTTGTAAAGTCATGTTATTGATCACCCTTTTGGACCAACACCTTGCAATAAGGATTTTTCACCATTATTGTTTGATGTCATATACATTTACGACTGGAATTTATCCTTTTCTGATTGTGGTTGTAGGTAATACTGAAGTTTTTCAGATTATATAAGAAAAGAACAACATCGGTCGGTGATGCAAGTGTTCAGTGGTATGAGAATCATCGGTTGCTAGTGCATTTTCTGGTTGTCAATCTTCTCCTTCTTTTCCATCTCCTAGATTTACCGGATTAGTATATGCTACATGTTTTATGTTAAGCCTCTCAATGATATATTTGAAATTTATACGTAGGGTCATCGAGAGATGATAACGTAGCGAAGGGGAACATCACCAGTGTAGGACCTTCAATCGACCTCCTTATCTAGCATGCATGAAGGTGATAGTAGGTCTTGTCAGCTAAATGACTGACATTATTTAGTTATTGCTCTTTTAATGATTTTTATGTGAGCTTATGTCTAAGATTGAGACACTTTTGCAATTTTTTTGTGGACCAAATTTCTATGATACTACACAACCACATCTAGAGGCTACTACCCATGTGTTTCATAGGGAGCAGGGGATGTACATGTTTTGAACCATTTTGGAATGCAAATAGCTAGGACAACTGAGGTGGAATGGAAAAAAATGAAACTGGGCAGCAACTCCTTTTGTTTCTTCTCAAGTACAATATATTTCACGATCTGTGCTAGAAATGGGAGGATTATTTCCATGCATGTATTGCTACAATTATTGAAAAATGGGAAGATTTTCAAGATGTTATTCCATCAATATTGTAATATTTGTCATTGACTTAGTGTATTTTTTAGTAGGAATGAAATAATGTTTAATATAATTGTATAAAAACATATTAGTAATGTCTTTTGAACACTATGCAGTAAAGAAGTTGCAAATTATGTTAAAATATGATACAATGTAATAAATGGCCAGTCCATGTCAAAATGGGTGAAAACAAGTTTTTATTGTTTTTGAGTCTAAGGTCTTAGGAGGAGTTGAATAAGTGATGCAGGCCCAGGGTGGAGATCAAATTAAAATGAAAAATACAAGATGATCAACCCAAAATCCAAAGAAAATTCAAAAGACCTTCACAAATCCACTGGTCAGCTACACTCTTTCTACAAGTAATGCTAAACAACTTCAAGAGACTTTTCACCCAACATTCCCAAAAGACTTGTTAATTAAATGAAGGATTTAGATACCCATTAAGGACTTACACAACATAATTCAAGGTAAATTATAACTCCTTTGGACCAGTTTAGACTTCCAATACACTCACCATGGGAAAATCAAGGAAAATAGGTCAATTTAACAAAGGAAGTACCCTTCAAACTTATCCAATAACCTTGGAACCTTGGGGAAGCAAATTTAATTGCCCAAAACCACAAAATCCAGCACTATTTTGCACCTGTACAGTCATAAACACTCCCAACACAAAAAAATCTTTTTTTCTAATGTAAAAACAAGGGTTTTGCAAAATCTTCATTCCCAAGCTTCAATAAACAAATAGAAGGTCCAAAAACCTTTCATATGGTCTTCCTTAACATTTTAAATTCTTACAAACCCAACTTCATCAACATTTCATTGAAAAACACTTCAAAACCGTCACATTTCAAGGGAAGATTTGCATTTCCAACCCTATGGCATCACACAATCACAACAAATAGATGATTGTCTAATGTGTGGAATGAGTGGGAAGAAATTTTGACATCCTTCTCAAGTTGGTTTGAAAGTATTTCTTTCATTTTGTGAGGTTTGTGGCAAGATTTCTCTAGGTGGGTGTTAAACCTAGATTTTGTGTTTTGAATAAGGAATGCATTATTGAAGCCCTCCGCCTACTGTTTCCTTAATGTGGCTTGGTGGAGAGGATTTATATAATAGGTATTGAGTGTATGCAGGTCCATCCAAGGCAGGTAAAATGAATGGTGAGTCTTGGAGTTGCTCTCCTGGGCATTTTATTGCCTAAATTGCATAAAAAATGAGCTTTTTGCCTAGGGTTTGTTGAAAACAAAGGGAGTAGTGAAATATCTTTAATTTTAAAGCATATTGGGATAAAAAAAAAGGTATCTGAGTTGGTGGCATGGTTAGGAAAAGTATGCAAGTGAGAATTTCAATAAACCTCGGGGAAAACTAGGAAAATAGAGACTTCCAATATCCTATGCACTTGGATCATAATGCCAACATGGCATAAAAATGGACAACTTGTGACATTTCATCTCATTTTTGCATATTTTTCAATTTCCTCATTGCATATAATTTAAGAATCTTCAAATTCATTTGTTGAGCCTTCAAGGCCCATCTCCTTGTCTCTGCTAGGTATAGGTGCCCTTGCACCATACACCCCCCCATAGAGAAAATCTTGTCCCAAGAGTAAAAATCTTGTTCTTTGTTTCCACAGTGCTACTTCATGCATATCCAAACCTGTAACTTGCCTTTTTATTACTCTTGGATCAAAGGTTGACATCCTCCTATCCCTTACACCTACAAACAAACAATGGTTAGTAACACACTGTTCCAACTTCTTCATTGCTTCATCTCCATAGTTGCATCCATCTAAATGTGCTTGTATACTGTATCCTTTGTTCACTGTCAACAGACCTTTGCACTTTTGTTCCTCTAGCTCTCCCCTCACTATGATTAAACCTTGTTCACTATCATTTCCTTGTATATCTATTTTACCAGACTCACCAACCCCTATACTTACAAAGTTCACATGCTTTTCACAATTGTTTATGCTGATAGGACACACAATGGTCCCCACAATAAGCTCATCCTCCTTTTAAAACACTCCCCCTTTTTTTCCATGCTTATGCACTATCTTACCATCCTTCTCCTTGACTATATCAGAACTAGATGTGAACCCATGAGTCCTTCCTTGTAAAACCAAACTCCTCACTATCCTCTCACCATCCCTCTTGACCAGATTAGACCTAGGCATGAGTGCTTTCTCTGCCTTTTGCAAAAAATAGACTTCCCACTGTCCTAACACCATTTGTAGGTGCCTTCCTTACTGTCACAAAATCACTTATTCTCCATGGCACCATTAATGTGTAAGCTAAACCATGAGTGTAGCAGGCTTTTCAAAATTCTCACTGTCACATCAGGTAATTTATCGGCAAGACAATTTCAAACCTTAGGTGATCCTTCTATTCAAGTCTTCTCCAATGTTCATGTGACATCTGCTATGACCTCCTGTAGTTTCCTTGACAGCTTAAGTCTCCCTGACAGTCACACTTTCGATCTTAAGTACATAGCCACAACTCCCACCAAAGCATCCTATCATTGTGACATTCACAAGTCGGGCAGATAATTTTCATCCTACTCTGGAGATGTATATCTTGCTGAGACATAATGATTCTCCTGCCGATGGAACTACACTCATCGTGAACTTCCTATCTCGCCCCACTAAGGTTTATCTCACGGATATATTTCTTTCATCAACGAGACAATTTCAAACCTTGGGCAATCCTTCTATTCAAGTATTATCCAATGTTCATCAGACATCCACTATGACCTCCTGTAGTTTCCCCGACACCAAATTCTCCCCGATAGTCACCCTTTCGATCTTAAGTACATAGCCACAACTCACACCAAAGCATCCTATCGCTGTGACATTCGCAAGTCGGGTACATAATTTTCATCCTACTCCGGAGATGTGTATCTCGCTGAAATTTTCCCTTTGTAAATTCTGATCGCCAAGACATCATGATTCTCATACTGATGAAATTACACTCATTATGACCTTCCTATCTCTCCCTACTGAGGTTTATCTCACTGATGTATTTCTTTCATCGGCAAGACCATGACCATTGTTTCACCAACTAAATCCTCTTCCACCATGCCAACAAGACTGGTGAGTATCTTGGGTTGTCTTTGGGAACATTACCCCGACGAACATTGTTTGGCCGATATATTCCTATGTACTCTGAGTGGTGAGACACAGTTGAGCTCGATATGACTTCATATCGACACGCCAATGATCATTGTCTTGCCGATGGAACTATGAAATTGTGCTTTCCTGATATGTATCCTCATCGGTATGGCATTACTGGTTTCTTGCCAATATGCTAAAAAGATGCGTGTTAGTAAAAGATAATCTATGGATCGGGGAGACTTGCATCATTTCATGCCTAAATGTTCCTTTTTTAAATTATGATCACAGAGACATAATGATTCTCCTGCCGATGGAACTGCACTTGTCGTGACCTTCCTATCTCTCCTCATTGAGGTTTATCTCATGGATATATTTCTTTCATCGGCGAGACCATGAACATTGTCTCACTGAATAAATCCTCTCCCCCCATGTCGGCAAGACTTGTGAGTATCTCGGGTTGTCTTTGTTAACCTTACCTCAATGACCTTTTTCTAGATGATATATTCCTATGTACTCTGAGCAGTAAGACACGAGTGAGCTCAATATGACTTCATATCGACACACCGATGATCATTTTCTTGCCGACAAAATTGTGAACTTGTGCTTTCTCGACATTTATCCTCATCGGTATGACATTATTGGTTTCTTGCCGATATGCTAAAAAGATGTGTGTTAGTATAAGATAATCTATGGATCAGGGAGACCTGCATCATTTCATACTGATATGATTCATCTAATTAAATTCTCAGGGTTAGATAAATTTTATGGGACCATATGATAAAATGAACATTGGTGAATATGCTATGTGAAGGAAATTGTATACTTGTAGTATGGACTCCTTAGGGAATTAATGAGCATGAATGACCGATGAATTGTTTTTAGTTTTTTTATAGTTCTAATAGTTTTATTATCATTGACCCAAGAAAATCTATAAGGTGCTTCATGAGGTAGTTTTTTCAAACTCAACTTGTCCACCATTTCCCTAAACACTAGATTATATTGAGAACCAAAATCAATGACAACTAAACAAAATTTTCCTTTTCTTTTGCATGTAGTTCTGAATAGGCTCCTTCTTTGACTCAAATCTTCCTCCTTAGATGCTTGCAACACAGTTCTTCTTATCATGAGTGCCTCTCCTTCTTCTAATGTAAGGTTCACTATAGGTTAATTCACACTCTCTTCATCTTCATGCACTAGTTGACTCCTTCTCTCTCCACCATAAGAGCTTGAGCCTTTCTTTTGAATGCATTTAAAGGCTGGATGTCCAGGTTGGTTACAAGTGTAGCATCTCTCTAAAAACTGATAGGAACCTCTTCATCCACTCGATCTACCTCTTGAACCTCTCCATCCACCTCTTGTCAGATTGTTCTTGGTCCTTCTTGTCATATCCTTGGCCCTCATTGTTTGACTTTGAATTAGGATTGAATCCTCTTCCCCTAGAAGTGTTACCTCTTTCTCTTGTTGCCTTCTCTTATCTCCTTTTTAATTTTTCTTCAACCCTCATTTCCATTTGAAAGAATTATTCAACTGATGTTGGTACCATCAAGCTGATTTCATCCTAAATGTTGAATCTTAAACCATTCGAATACCTAGCAATCTTTTCTTCCTCATCTTCTTCATTTTTAGCCTTTATACTCAACCTATAAAACTCTTAAATATATGCTTGCACATCTAACTCCTTTTTCTAAGGTTTTGCAATTTCTTAAGCAATTAAATATTGTAATCAAAAGGAAGAAATTTACCTTTGATATTTTCTTTCATCTTCTCCCAATAAATTATCTTTTTCTCCTTCCTTTTCTCTTTCTATCTTCTCGCACAAAATTCCACCACACCAAAGCATGTCCTTTCAGTTTCGTTCTTGCCCTCTTCACTTTATATCCTTCATCAACATCTTCACTATCGAACTAGTTCTCTGAAGCCATTATCCAATCTGAGATCTCTTCACTATCAAGTTTTCCTCCATACATAGGCCCATCCTTCTTCACAGCTTTCAGAAGCTTCAGTGTTCTCACATCATCTGGATCCATCTCCTCTTCTTTACTAGAGGTCTCTTCCTCTCCAGACTCAATTTCATCCAAAAGGGTCTTTCCCTTAGCCTTTATTGCAAGCATCTCTCGCTTCAATTTCTCTATATTCTTGTGATGATTATTAAGTTTCCTTGCAACAAAATTGTTTTTAGGAGGCATTTTGTTCCCTCCAATTGCCTTCTTCTTCCTGCACACAAACTTCAATCTTGATCTTGCAAAAGACCTAATCCCTTGCTCTGATACCACTATGATGTAGAGGTGGGGTGCTAATCCCCTTTCCTATGTAAATACTATGGTTTCTACACAATATCAAAGGGAAATCACTCAAGGTTCTCCATTTAGCAACTTACACACCAATCTACCCTTGTAGCACTCCAAAACTAGTTTAGGCCAATTTTCACTCAATCTTGCCAAAACACCTAAAAATTAAAATGTGGATTAACATACACTTTTTAGGGTTACACAACATATCCAAGAATCAATGTCCACTCTTTTGGACCAATATAGACTTCCAACACACCTACCTCATTTTAGGCTTCACAATTAGGCCTATTTTCCAAAGGAACTACCCTTCCAACAATGGCTAATCACCCAAATGCCTTGGATAGTATTAGGTAATGGTTCCAAACCTTATGTTTTGACAGTGGATTGCATCTACAGGGACTCTAACCCTCTGCTCCAAGAAACCCTCTCAAGCACTCCTAAAAATAAGGGTTTTAATGGTTTTCATGACTCCAAGGCTTAACTAGTCTTAAGAACCCCTCAAACACTCTAAAAAAAACTTGAAAAAACTCAACAAACCCTCACATGCCCAATACATTCATTGGTTTTCAGATTCACCAGTTAGGTTTGTCATTTTCATGGAGGAAACACCCTTGATCAACACTAGAACTTCACACCCCATTGGGTTTATTCATTCTCTTAGCCTCCAAAGTGTGTAATCATCTACCTAGGCATAATTCACGCAAATCCAATGAGCCATAGAGTCAACATAGTTGGTGGATTGGAAAATGAATCATGGGAAGACCCTCAAACCTTCACTTAGAAAATAGAATAGTCAACACAGTTTGCTGATAACACACAGAGAATGATGGATTCTAGGTCTCCAGAGAAAATTTAAGGAAAATTAAATAGATGTATTAACAAGCACTCACAGTCTCAATACATCTCCAACCTGTACAAGCTTGTGTAAGGAAGAAAAACTTAGAAAAATCAATGAAAACCAGTGATCAACGTTTTCTTCAAGACAAATTCTTCTTTAGAACTGAACAAAAACCTTCACTTTGAGATCTTACAACAATATATCAAGAGATCAACTTCAAACTACCCCTTGGATCGATAAAATACCATAACCACCCTTTAGTTAGACTCTAAGATGACAATTTTTCCAATTCTTACTCCTAATCACCATCCCTTTACAACTTGTCTTTATAAATTCCTCCTAACTGATCTATTAGGCCCTCTAATACATTTGCAAGTTCTCATTGAGACCTTATTCAAGGAAAAAATAAAACCCCAAACCTACACTATATCCTATGCACCTAGATCATATTGCCAACATGGCATAAAAATGGACAACTTGTGACATTACATTTCGTTTTTGCTTATTTTGCAACTTCCTCGTTGCATATAATTTAAGAATCTTCAAATTCATTTCTTGATTCTTCAAGGCCCATCTCCTTGTCTCTGCTAAGTATAGGTTCCCTTGCACCAACCATGGTGATTACAAAATTTCTCTTTGAACCTACGAGATCATGTTGGACCTCTTTACAGTAACCTCTCTCAGTTTTTGCTATCTCGGAGGCATTTTCCTATGGTGGTGAATTTTCACTCGGGGAAAAAGCTGTCAAATGCAAGTAGTTGAAAGTTGCAAAGTGGTGCAACTTTCATTATGCAGCTCATGTGACAAAAAGAACTATTCCAACGCATTTGAATACGTATGTTTATGCTAGGCATGGTCCTTTTTCACACCCAAACACATGGAATCACTCTGAGCTACGTTCAACTGTATTGATCCCTTAAGGGTCCAAAGTGCAAAATGGCTGCAAACTTCAACATGCTATTATTCAAACACCGTGATGCTAGAAAGTTCTCATCTGATCCTATGGGATAAAGTTCAGCCCCTCTACATTAACCTCACTCAGGTTTTTCTATCTCGAATGCATTTTCCTGTGGTGGCAAACTTTCACTCGGGAAAAAAGTTCTCAAATGCAAGTAGTTGAAAGTTGCAAAATTGTGCAACTTTTGTTATGCAGCTCATGTGACTATACGAACTATTCCAACATGTTCGGGAGGGTATTTTTATGCTAGCCGTGGTCCCCTTTTGCACCCAAAAATGCAGAATCACTCCGAGCTACGTTCAACTGGATCGATCCCTTAAGGGTCCAAAGTGCAAAATGGTGGAAAACTTCAGCATGCTATTACTCAAACAATGTGACACTTAGAAAATTCTCTTCTGATCCTATGGGATCATGTTGAGCCCCTATACAATAAACTCGATCAGTTTTTGCTATCTCAGAGGCATTTTCCTATGGTGGCGAATTTTCACTCGGGGAAAAAGTTGTCAAATGCAAGTAGTTGAAAGTTGCAAAGTGGTGTAACTTCCATTGTACAACTCGTGTGACCAAAAAAACTATTCCAATGAGTCCAAATAGGTACTTCTAACCTAGGAATGGTCCTCTTTCACACCCAAACACGTGGAATCGCTCTGAGCTATGTTCAACCGGATCGATCCCTTAAGGGTCCAAAGTGCAAAATGGCTGCAAACTTTAGCATGCTATTACTCAGATACCGTCATGCTTAGAAACTTCTTTTCTAATCCTACAAGATCATGTTGGACCCATCTACAGTAACCTCTCTCAATTTTTTCTATCTTGGAGGCATTTTCCCGTGGTGGCAAATTTTCACTCGGGGAAAAAGTTGTCAAATGCAAGTAGTTGAAAGTTGCAAAGTGGTGAACTTTTGTTTTTCAGCTCGTGTGACCAAAAGACCTGTTCCAATGCATCTGAATAGGTATGTTTACCCTAGGCATGTTCTTCTTTTGTACCCAAACATGCAAAATCGCTCTGAGCTACGTTCAACCGAATCGATCGCTTAAGGGTCCAAAGTGCAAAATGAGTCTGAACTTCAACATGATATTAATTGGATATTGTGATGCTTAGAAAATTTTCATCTAATCCTACAAGATCAAGTTGGACCCATCTATAGTAAACTCTCTCAATTTTTTCTATCTCAGAGGAATTTTCCTATGGTGGCGAATTTTCACTCAGGGAAAAAGTTGTCAAATGCAAGCAATTGAAAGTTGCAAAGTTTTGCAACTTTCATTCTACAACTCGTGTGACCAAAAGAGTTGTTCCAATGCATTTGAATATGTATGTTTACCCTAAGCATGGTCCTCTTTCTCACCCAAACACACGAAATCACTCTGAGCTATGTTCGACCAGATCAATCCCTTAAGGGTCCAAAGTGCAAAATGGCTGCAAAATTTAGCATGCTATTAATCGGACACTATGATTCTTAGAAACTTATTGTTTGATCCTACAAGATTAAGTTGGACTCATCTATAGTAACCTCTCTCAGTTTTTTCTATCTCAGAGGCATTTTTCTGTGGTGGCAAATTTTCACTCAGGGAAAAAGTTGTCTAATGCAAGTAGTTGAAAGTTGGAAAGTGGTGTAAGTTTCATTGTACAGCTCATGTGACAAAATAGACTGTTCCAACATGTCTAGGTAGGTACCTTTATGCTAGGAATGGTCCTCTTTCACACCCAAACATGAGGAATCGCTTTTGAGCTATGTTCAACCAGATCAATCCCTTAAGGGACCAGAGTGCAAAATGGCTACGAAGTTCAACATGCTATTACTCAGATAGCATGATGCTTATAAACTTCTTGTCTAATCCTAAAAGATAATGTTGGACCCATATACACTAACCTCTCTCGATTTTTTCTATCTCGGAGGCATTTTCCTATGGTGGCAAATTTTCACTCGGGGAAAAAGTTGTCAAATGCAAGTAGTTGAAAGTTGCAAAGTCGTGCAACTTTTGTTCTAGAATTCGTGTGAACAAAAAAATTGTTCCAACCCATCTGAGTGGGAATTTTTATTCTAGGAATGGTCCTCTTTCACACCCAAACACGTGGAATCACTCTGAGCTATGTTCAACCAGATCGATCCCCGAAGGGTCCAAAGTGCAAAATGGTTGCGAACTTCAACATGATATTAATCAAACACCGTGATTCTTAGAAACTTCTCATTTTATCCTATGCGATCATGTTGGGCCCCTCTACAATGACCTTGCTCGGTTTTCTCTATCTTAGAGGCATTTTACTTTGATGGAAAATTTTCACTCGGGGAAAAAGTTGTCAAATGCAAGTAGCTAAAAGTTGCAAAGTGGTGAAAATTTCATTCTACAGCTCGTGTGACCAAACGAACTATTCCAATGCATCTATATAGTTATATTTATGCTAGGCATGGTCCTCTTTCACACCCAAACATGCAGAATCATTCCGAGCTACGTTCAACCGGATCAATCCCTTAAGGGTCCAAAGTGCAAAATGGCTGTGAACCTCAGCATGCTATTTATCGGACACCATGACACTTAGAAACTTCTAGTCTTATCGGCAAAAACTGAAAATGGGAAAAAAATTATTTTAAAACCTGCAAATAAATGCAAATAAAATCGTGTTGATTTTCATGTGAAAAAAATCAATGAGACCATAGCTTTTTGCTTACTATTATGCTTTGATAGACTTTTTCCAGGAATCCATAGCTTATTCAAAAGCACCTATTTTATGCTTTTAGCTATAGCAGAAAGGGAGTGAACTATTTGATAAAATGCTTTGGTAGACATATATGAAAAATGCCGTACCATAGAGAAGGCACTGAACTATTTGAAAAAATGCCTCAAAGAAATGCAATCTCATGGTGATGGAATGCCATGACAATCCATAGCCATAGGCATTCATCATGGCATTTCCATCACCATGAGACCACATTTCTTTGAGGCATTTTTTCAAGCAGTTCACTGCCTTGTCTATGTTATTTCTTACTATTATGCTTCAATAGATTTTTTCCAAGCATCATTAGCTTGTTCGAAAGCACTTGTTTTAGGATTTTAGCCATAGCAACAAGGTAGTGAACTGTTTGACAAAATTCTTTGGTAGACATGTATGAAAAATATGGTATCATAGACAAGGCAGTGAATTGTTTGAAAAAATGCTTGAAATAAATGCGGTCTCATGGTGATTATTTTCATTGCATTCCATCACCATGAGACCGCATTTATTGGAGGCATTTTTTCAAACAGTTCACTGCCTTGTCTATGGCTTGTCATGGCCTTCCATCACCATGAAACCACATTTCTTTGAGGCATTTTTTCAAACAATTCACTACCTTTTCTATTCTATTGCTTACTATTATGTTTTGAAATATTTTTTCCAAGCATCCATAGCTTGTTCGAAAGCACCTATTTTAGGATTTTAGCCATTGCAGCAAGGCAGTGAACTGTTTGATGAAATTCTTTGGTAGATATGTATGACAAATGTCATACCATAAACAAGGCAATGAAATATTTGAAAAGATGCCTCAAATAGATGTGTTCTCATGGTGATGGAATGCCATGATAGTCCATCACCATAAGCATTCATCATGGCATTCCATCACCATGAGACGACATTTCTTTGAGGCATATTTTCAAATAGTTCACTACCTTGTCTATGGCTTGTCATGGCATTCCATCACCATGAGACCACTTTTCTTTGAGGCATTTTTTCAAAAAAATTAATGCCTTGTCTATTGTATTGCTTAGTATTATGCTTTCATAGATATTTTCCAAGCATCCATAGCTTTTTCGAAAGCATCTATTTTAGGCTTTTAGCCATAGCAACAAGGCAATGAGCTATTTGATAAAATGCTTTGGTAGACATATATGAGAAATATCATAGCATAGACAAGGAAATGAACTATTTAAAAAAATGCCTCAAAGAAATGTGGTCTCATGGAATGCCATGACAAGCTAAAGCAATTGGAAGTTGCTCCTAGTTATTAGCTATGCAATGTTAAGTAATTGCATAACTGCTTAGGTTGACTTTGCAAAAAGCTATATTGTAATTGAAATTTTGTCATCTATCAACATCTAGTTATTCGTTATGCAATGTGAAGTGATTCTTTGAGTTTGAATGATGTGAAATGCATGAATATAAACTAAAAATATATATTTTCTACATTTCATTAGTTAAACTCTTTATTTTATTTTCTCTTTATATCTCTATGCTATGGAAATGCCTTCTGATTTTCAAAAAAGATAGTTTTAATCTCATGGCAGCTGCTCCTAGTTATTAATTATGCAATGTGAAGAAATTGAATAACTTCTTAGGTTGACTTTGTACAAACTATATTGTAATTAAATTTTTGATATTTATCAGCATCTACTTATTAGTTATGCAAAGTGAAGTAATACTTTGAATTTCAAAGATGTGCAATGCAATGTAATAAACGACATGAATATAAACTACAAAAATCCATTTTTTACAATTCATTAGTTAAAATATTTATTTAATTTTCTCTCTATATCTCTATATTTTATTTTAAATAGGTCTTGCAATTGTATTTAAAAGGCTTAATAGGTCAGTTAGGTGGTATTTGCAAAATCAAGTTGTGAATGAATGGTAATTAAGAGAAAAATTGGCAAATTTCGATATTAGAAGTCTAACTAAAGGTGGTTATGCTGGTTGATCAGCTCAAGGGGTAGTTGGAAGGTGGTATCAAGATATATTTCTGTAATACCCCGAGTTGAGGGATGATTTTGTTCAGTTTCTAATAAGAAAATATACTTTTAAAAATGTTGATCACTGGTTTTCTTTGTTTTCCTGAATTTTCTTTGCCTTGCACAGGCCCGTACAAGTCTATCATGAATTGAGGATTTGGATACTTGATTGCATGTGTTTACTCTCTTTTCATCTATTCTAAAAGGTTTAAATCCACCGTTGGTGTGTGTGGGATCAACAAACTTGGTTACTGCTTTGTTTTCGGTGTTAGGGGTTTTGAGGGCAACACCATGACACATTAGCCAATCTACCTACTGTTTTGACCATGTGGCTCAGGGGATTGGCCTACAGCATGATTATTTTGGTTTATGAATACTTTGGAGCCCGAGAGAATGAATAAACTCAGTGGGTTGTGAAGTTCTAATGCTGTTCAGGGGTGTTTCCACCATGAAAGTAAGGAAATCAAGTAGTGAATATGAGAAATACTGAAAGGAATGGGATTTTGAGTGTCTTTTAAGTTAGGGTAGAGGTATTGTGGGGTTTTTGGACCTTTGGAAGGATTGAGGGAGGTTTGGAGTTATGAGTTTCTTTAAAACCCTTATTTTTGTGAAGGTTTAGGAGGGTTTGTGAGTAGAGGAATAGAACAAGTTCTTTGGGCTCTTAAAATGGGAGAATCCTAAGTTTGGTGAGCATCCCTAAGACTGTTTCAAGTTTCCTTGGTTTGGAGGTGAGTTTGTGAGGGGGTTCCTTTGGAAATTAGGCCTAATTTTAAAGCCTAGAGCGAGGGAGGTGTATTGAAAGTTCATGTTGGCCTAAAAGAGTTACTATTGGTTTTGACATATGTTGTGTAACCCTAAAAAGGGTATCTTAATCCACATTTAAATGGTTAGGTGTTTTGGAAACATTGGGAGAAATTAGGCTTGGACTGGGTTTTGAGTTCTACAAGGGTGGATTGTTGGGTAAGGTCTGAATGAAGAGTTTGGTTTGATGGGGCTTTGAGGTTGTGTAGATTACTCAAAATATGTTGTATTAATATTGTTAGGAGCCCTTTGAAGTTAGGTTGTCAGACTGATTGGGTTTGAGCCTCCTTGCCTCTGCATAAGTGAGGCACAAGAAATTGAAGCATTCCAAATGATACAAACCACCACAAATGGAGCTTATTTATACAATACGCTTTAGATGGGGATTATTTAGCATTCGAAAGTAATTAATTAAGAATTATATGTAAAAAAATTCCATGCCTACAACATTCAAGCATACAACTTACATGATATGCATGATAAAATCATTCAAGAATGGCAGTAGAAAAATAAGAGTTTCTTTAATCAAAAATCCGAAATGCTATACAACAATATATATTGATAAAAGTATATAAATCTATCCAAAAAAACCATATAGGCTTAGTACAAAGGAGCCATATGGACATAAAATATCACATATATATATCAATAGTACAAAACATATGTTCCAAAATGCCACATAGGTATACAACAAACAACACTAATATATAGTCATTTCCCTCTAAGGGAAGGAAATAGATCTCGTGCTGCCTTAAAAATTCAGCTAGATGGAGTGACTATTGCTTCTCTTGTCTTTCAAACACACTCGCTACTCCTCCTCTCTTCATTCTGGACCTTCAACGGATACAATTAAAAGTAAAGATGTTAAAACATAGAAATTGAATTGTGTAATGGCATATAACAAAATATATAATCACTTAACGCATACATATAGTCATCATGCACATTTACAACATCACCACATCCATGATCTGAAGTGACAACCACTTGTAGCAACCATGAAGATAGAAATTAAACTACATAAAATTATCATGAAAATTTTCTATAATAGACCATAAAAGAGAAAATATAATGTCAAATTGACTAATATATTCCATACCTCTCTTAATGGATCAAAACTAGCTATTGCTGCAGCAACTCCATGGTCCAACGTGCCACCAACATCACCAAGGCTATCTCTTATCAACATCTACAAATGAAACAATATCTCAGGTATCATGCTGATATAGGAGAACATAATGTAACACGATCAAGGAATACTTGAATGCAATGTTTATGTTTCTCATCAATTTTTTATATTTGTATATACGCAAAATTACGCAAACTAGCTAACATAGATTTACGACACCATTAATGAATAAAGGATACCTGAGTGTACATTGTTTGAGGATATGAATCATGAGGTGTCAAGGAAGAAGGTGCACCAAAAAACTATTTCAAATCCAAAGAATGTTATGAGGAAAACATTTAAATATAACATTCAACTATTCAAATGTAATAATAATATATTTAATACTAGTTGCATACCATTGAACTCATCGTCGAGAATGTATAAGGGTCTGTAGGAATAGAGCATCCCTCATGAACAGTGTGATCCTTAAATTTCATCATATCAAAATTCTACTAATTTAGTTATTCTTAAATTTCAAAATATATTTTAATAAACAATAAAATAACTTGCTAAATTTTACCTGACTGTCAATGCCGAATGTATCATTCAGAATATCATTTGTGAAATCCATCACCTCTGCAACTGATGTAGGCTATGTAGCTACATCACAAGAACCCTGATAATCGCACGTGCAAACAACCACAAGCGCCACAATGGTGGGGTGGACCTCGGGGCCTACATGTCTCCTCCACACCAAGTTGTACTAGAGAACTCACACACTGTAAAATGGTCTGGGTGAGTAAGCCAATTGATTTCATCATGTCCACCTCTACACTGTCCTTAACAATGGAAGGAACACCAACATGCTCCACCATGGGTCTGCCCAAGGCTCTCGGTGCCAACAATGGATTATGTCATGCAATAGGTCTATCGTGTGTGGAGCCCCCACCTCTACCCTGGAAGTCTAAGATGTCAAAATAGTTTGGCATTTTATTGAGGAAAAACTCACAATAGAGTTTCCTCAAAAATTATTGCGGAACCTCATGGTAATTGCACGGAGGTTGGTCAAATACCATCCACCACTGCTCCCAAAATTTGTTTTTAATTAACTCATGGTGGCACCAATGGATGAGGAGCCTCCTGCATGCATGGGATAAAGGTTCATTGGTTTTTGGGTCTTTAAATAGGGCACACAACTCAACGTTGCTAATTTTTAGTTGTTTGACATCTGCATATGACAAACCATTAGCATAAAATTGTCTCATCTAATGCCTCTTAGTTGACCAAAAATTCATTTTCTCGCTCATTTCTCCTACATGAGTTAAAATTGACTTCAATGATTCAGCAATCCCTCTTCTATAAGGGTGGGTTATGACATGCTTAGTTAATCTTGCAATTCATTGTTGAATGTCTATTTTATTGTTTTCAATTTGATTTTTGAATATTTTCTTGTTTTCCTTGAGGATGCCTATGAATTGATGGATGGGTTTCGAGTTGTTCTTGTATAGGAGGCTCTTCATGAGTGGGTGATTGTGAACTCTCAATGTTTTAAGGTGGAGATTCATTCCCTGAGAATTGGAACAAAGTTTTATTATAAAAATCTATTTAAATTTTAATTCCAAATCAAATTCGAAATAAATAGAAAAAAAATAAACACATCTTTGCAATCTTCAACCTCTCGGATGTGTTGGTAGAATCCTCATGGAAAATGGCAAGATAAGGATGCAAACAATAGAAGATATTTGGCGAGCGCGAGTTGCAGACCTGAAATCCTCTTCCTCAAGCCACGGGTTGAAGGAAGAATGAGGGTTTGAAACTTGATTTTTTTGGTTTTTAAGTCTAAAAAGACATTTGGCACATGCCAAATTTGGCATGCGCCAAATGGATTTTTAGTCATTTGGCGTGCGCCAAAGGTCTTATTTCAGGGTTTTTTTTATCGTTTTTCAATTTGGCACCTAAATTGTCACACATTGGTGCACTTACCCCAATCAAAGTCCTAAAGTTTAGCATCTCCCTTAAGGTTTCTCAAGATTTACATTCATCCACATCATCTTTTTTTCATTTATCTCATCCCTAGCATCACATTGGTCCTTGAATTATCCTAAGTTCCTCGCTTCTTCGAACCTTAGGTTTAGACCGATCTAAAGAATTAGAGGTTCATCTTTTACATTCTTAAAAATTGATCTTTATTTTATGGTTCAAACTTGATCTCAACACAAGAAGAATATGGAGAAAAACAATGAAACATCCATTTCAAGTGATCTAAGTCAAACTGAAACAACATTCAACCCGACGATAAACATTGAACTCCTAATCAATACTTCTCAAGTACCTCAAAATTCTCAAGAGGAAGTTCATATGGAGGACATCACTGACAATGGGATGCCACAATCAGAACTTCTAGAAATGGTTCAAAACCCTGAGAACCACCAAATTATCAACACCATGTTGAGATTGTACCCATCCCAATACATGTTATCTATTAGCAAAAGAAGGGGCTAAAATTCATTCTAACTTTGATGTAAGCACTATTGTGGAGAGTTCTCTCGGTATCATGTCCTCACCCGCATCCATGCTTCCACTTCAAAATTTCACTCAAGACCTTCCCCAAATCATATCATCTATCGCTTCAACCCCGCCGGTTGTTAACAAGGGAAGTTCCATGTTTCACGAACTCCAAAAAAATCATCTTGTGAACAACCGAGTGTTGAATGCAAGAACCACATCAGATAAATACGTCCTGGTAAATCCGTTACACCCTTACATCCCACTCATGTTTCATGATCATACCAATTCATCCTCATTTCATGCAACACTAGATTATCCTCTCAACATTTAAACCTCTCTTCCTATCTCACAAGGAGAAGGTGACTTATTTGGAGTAGGGGGAATCTTCAATCCATCATCATCAATTGTAGGGATTGCACCACCTATCTTTCCACCATTCCCACCCTTACCACTCACATCTACATCATCACTCGGGTTGGGTCTTCCTCCTCCTCCCACCATCAACCATTCAAATCAAAACACCTTATCAAATCCACTAGTTGTGTCATCTGTATCACAAAAACAAATGGCAACCATCCAAACAACCATAGTGATCAATGCATCCACCATTCCTCAAAACATAGTTCCTCAAGGACCAAGCACCTCAATCACACTATTTGCAACTTGAACCCCGATCATTAACACAACTGTTCTAATCATCACAATGGTTGACGTTCTTCCTAATCCACCACCATTACCACCAAGGAAAAACATAACCAATTCATTTACCTTGATTTTACAAGCTACTCAACAAGCTTCCCAACAAAAAAGCACTCCAAAATCAACAAGCTGCACAATTAGCCGCTCAACAAGCATAATCATAATTAGTTGCACAATAGGCACAATAGGCTGCACAAGCTGAACATGCTGCCCAAGTTACGTCGGCACCTCAAGCCTCTCAATCTGCTCAATCCGAACAAGTCGCACATGCCACTTGGATTACATAGGAAATCCAACAAGCACATGCTCAAGCACAAGCCCAATTCCAAGATGAGTAAGCGCAAGTGCAAGCGCAATACCAAGCACAATTTTAAGCACAACAAGAAGAATATTAGCAAGCCTTGTACAACTACTAATTACAATAGAAATACAACCAACAACAAGCATTGTTGGCGCAACATCAGTACGACCAACAACAAGTGTTGTTGGCACAACAACAACATGATCAATAACAATCATTATTGGCACAACAACAGGACCAACAATAGGCATTGTTGGCTCAACAACAAGTAGAATCATCACTTTCTCAACAAAGCTTGCAACAAAACCACACCAACGTGCCACCCATCAATCCCACACCCCAAAACATATTCACCCCACCTCTTGATCTGAAAGGTAATGTGGCATAACAAATCAAATTACTCTCATAGTAAGTGCTATATCTTCAATCAGGGAAGACAATCAAGACACCAATCAACTTGTGCCCCTATCCGGTTCATAGAAGCTTGGAAATGGTACCATTCGTGAAGGGATTCAAAATCCCCAAATTTGATAAATATTACAAGATGGGAAACCCCAAAGATCACATTAGGGAGTTTCAGGTACATTGTATGGAAGTCACCTACAATGACACATATCTAATGTAGTTATTCCCTTGAAGCTTGGTTGGTGACGCCATGGAATGTTTTTCTCGTATGACTTTAGGAATTAAAACCTTTCATGAAATTAATGATGCATTCCTCTAAAATTATGCATTTAAAATTTATGTGGATGTTAGTTTTGAAGAACTCTCAGCACTCAAATAGAGTAAGGGGGAATCATTCACCGCCCTACTCTAACGATGGCAAGACAAGGCCAATCAAAGCAAGTGGGCCATGCTAGAAGAGAAAAAAATCTATACCATCATTGCTAATATAGACAAAACCTTGGAATTCTATTTGAAGATGAAATGCATCACTATGTATGATCAACTAATCCCTAAGGCGCTCAATATTGAATGAGCTCTTGTTACACAAGGGGTTACACCCACTTATTCTAAACATCAAGATAGTCACCCATCCACTAGTTATAATGAAAAATATTGCACATGGGGAAAGAATAGAAATGTCACCAATGATGGAGTGGTTGATGCCAAGGGTGTCATTAGTGCTCCCAAGAAAAATAATCAAATTCATCATCACCAACCATAGAACAACAACTAGAATAACATGCAAACAATTTGGTAAACCAACAACCACCCCAGAACCAAATCAACAATCTCAATAATCAAGGAGGACCACCTCCAAGAAACAAGTTTCCCCCCAAACATAAATTCATAGCCCTTGGGGAGTCAGTCGAGTCCATCATGAAAAATTTGGTCAATGAGAACATCATCAAGGTCCCCACCCATGATAATTATAGTGAACTCAAGGTGAAGCCACCCTGGTACAATGAAAAATCTCCTATGTGATTACCATAAAGTCAAGGGACACACAACCACCAACTATATGAAGTTGAAGAACATCATCCAAGACCTTATTGAGGACAAGATCATAAATGTTGAACAACTTGCTAGAAATCAAGACCTCAAAATATACTTGAATAAGATGCTAACCTTGTATATAGAGACATCATCGCATGTATAGACAAAATGGTCACTGTCATTAGCATCACAGGAGCCAATTTTGATTGTAGAGTCACCACATGCAACAGAAAGGTTACTATTGTAGGGGCATCACAACCATCTAAGACCCCCATTTCAAACCCAAAAGTTGTTCCCTATGATTATAACGTCATTGACCGGCTAAAAAGAACCCCCGCTCAGATCTCCATCATGGAGTTACTAAAAATTTCTGCCGCCCATAGGAAAATCCTTGATGAAGCATTAGTTTCATCCATTGTCTTCGCTACCCTTGATACAAAATAATTTTAGGCTATGGTTGCTAACATTGTCACTCCAAATCTCCTCACCTTCTCCGATCAAGAGTTCCCTGCCTAACCATCTCACAATCATGCACTTCACCTTCAAGTGTTGGTTCACAAGAAGAAAATAAAAAGGGTCCTGGTGGATGGAGGCACAAGCCTAAATATTTGTTCGCTCAAACTCATAAAGAACTTGGGATTCTTAGAGGACTCCATTGAAAAGAACAAAGCATCACCATAAGAGAATATGATGACCAAGAAAGAGTGTCTCAAGGAAATGTCAAGATCCCAATCCAGGTGGGTCCAGCTACCATGGAAACCATATGTTAGGTCCTTGACCCCAACTTTCCCTACAACATCCTCCTAGGATGCCCATGGATCCATAGAATGAAGGCATTCGCCTCAACATTCCACCAATGCATCAAATTCTTATACCAAAATGTAGAGGTCACAATACATGGTGATTTGGTGCCATTCACCTATTGCAAAAAATTTGAAGGCAAGTTTTATAAAATTCCCCAAGTTCCAAAGAATGATGAAGGTCCCTCCACTTCATACATATACCCATCTAACCTCGCCTCCACTTTTGCGACAAAGACACCCTCCATCCCCAACATATCTGACATCAAGCTCGTGATCCAGGAAAATGGATGTGGAGATTAAAAAATGAGAAACAATGATTTTGTTGTATGAGAGTTACTACAATCTCTTAGGTCACATGGGCAACCTCAATCAGTTGAAACACCTATCCACACTTTTAGGGAAAACCCTTCTAGATTCCGTCATTGGGGGATCTCAGTCAGGAAAATGTGGACGAAAGAGACATTGCAATCTCATTATACCAAGATGAAAAGCATACACCCACCCTACCCATGGATGAAGCTAGCAAAGGACTACAAATGATGCTTGGTATGGGCTACAATAGAAATGAAATCCTTGGAAGGAATAGCGATGGATGACTAGAACCCATCATTGTGGAGAGATGAATGCAAAATCTTGGCCTTGGATATACCCCTCCGAGTATAACCATACATAGTATAGGTACCCCTAGTAGAGCAGTCAGGTCTCCCCCTCAACTATCAACAACCTCTCTTCAACTACCTCTATCCAAAGGTCTCCCCTTAGACAATTTCACCTTCGACATAACTGATGTCTATAGAAGTAGTGATGATGATGATACCATAACACACATTCCCATGCTTTTTGAAGATTCCTCCTTACTGATGATTATTACCTCATCCGTTGAGTCAGATTGACAAACTTACAAAATAAACCTAGTTTACCCCCGACTCATCGACTCCAACCAATGAGGACCACCAATTCTAGACATGTTCAAAAACGATGAGTCTCTCTCAGAATTCATGGGACTAAGGGATATAGTACCATGCAAAGATCACAAGGCTGTGTTCAACATCACACTAGACACACAAGCATATTACAGGGAGAAGATTGAGTCCTTCAGTCACAAAAGAAAAGGAATGAGAATAATCTCAGGGTCATTGAGTGAAAACCACACTATGACACTCTCTAACCATAGAATAGTAAAAATAAAGGATGCATCCAATGGTGAAAACCTCTCCGAGGAACCGAAGGATGAAGGATTTAATCTCCCCCCTATTTCACTTCATAAAGATAAATCAAAAATCTTAACAGAATGGTGCAATCCTATCAATTTGGGAACAAAAGCAACACCACACATCACTTTCTACACTGGGTCACTTCTATCAGAAGAACAGTAACTAATAGTAGTATTCGTAAGTGAAATAAAGATCAACTTTGCATGGACCTATGCTGACATGGGGTGATCCCACAAAGCTGGTTTACAATTTCTGAGAGGAACTGATTTTTGCTGAAATCGCATATTTTTAGAAAATATAATGATTTAAGCCTTTAAAAGTTCCATTTTAAGGATTCCAATTGAATAGGGTTTAATCAAACAACCTTAGGTCAAACCCCCTTGGATAGAACCTGGCTAGTTTTAAACGATACCTATAAATGAGTCTCCTTTACACCTATCAAAATGCTGATAAAAAATCACTTCTGATTTACCTTTTGGGGGATCAAATGAATTCATTTAAAATTTATTTGAAATTATTATGGTAGTCCTTTAAATGAGCTATCTCACGAATATAATTTTTATATGTTTTGCTTTTATTATGTATGTGTTTTTTTAGTTTTATCAAACAGAGGTTTTTCACTGAAAATGAAGCTCTTTGTTTTACACATGTGGGAAAATAGAAAATTATCAAAATAAACTTTTAAAAAATATGTTTGTGCTGGGTATTGATGTCCTTGATCCATTAAAAAAATAAAAATTGAATTTTGATACATATAGAAAAAGTTATGTTGTATATAGTCCGCCTATGTCTGAATTGCAATTGGTTTGACTTTGAAACTATATTAAGGAAAAAATATTCAATAAGAAACTATCAGACCAAATGAAAGTGATGGATATCGTAGTTACAAATCTAAATTCAAAAAAATTATAATTTTATCCTTCATACAAAAAAATTTATGTTGTATACGGTGAGCTTCACTTTTTAAAAATGTTGTTTTCTAAAAAAAGCCTAGTTTTCGTGGGAGATGGAAAAAGAAGTGAAATATTATTCCAAAAAATTTGAAAAAATTATTTTTAGATTCTACAGACAAAATGTGATGAGACTCTAGTATGCACCATCTTCAAATTCCCCATGATTTAGCCGCTATAGGTGCCTGAATGTGAAGATTTAGTTAAAAATAATAATTTCAGTGTGTCCAATTTGGCCAAAAATTATAAACCACTATTATGGGATCACCCCATGATGAGTCTCGATCTAGAAGTTGTGGTTCATCATTTAGCTATCTACCTAGGGGAAAAACTAGTGAGACAAAAATTGAGAAAGATGCACCCTCAAATAGCCTTGTTAGTCAAGATAGAATTACAAAAACTCTTGGATGCTGGTTTTATATGCCCATTTGATTATCCAGAATGGGTGTCCAATCTTGTGCCAGTTTTAAAAACTGAATTGGGCATCTGTATCTACACAGATTTCAGAGACCTAAACAAAGCATTTCCTAAGCATGATTTTCCACTACCCAACATTGAAATGATAGTGGACATGACGGCTCGACACGAGATGCTATCACTGATGAATGGCTTTTGAGGGTACAACCAGATCATGATTGCAAAGGAATACCAACATAAGAAAACATGCAAATGTCCATGGGGCACCTATTGCTGGAACATGATTCCATTTGGGATAAAGAATGCAGGTGCAACATACCAAAGAGCCATGACACTAACTTTCCATGACATGATCCATAAAATAGTGGAAGACTATGCAAACGACATATTGGAAAAATACAGAAAAAGACAAGACCACATAGTAGCTTTGAGCTCTATTTTTGACAGATTGGAAAAATATAAGGTCTGTCTCAACCCAAATAAGTGTGTCTTTCGAGCACACTATGGAAAACTCCTGGGATATATAGTATCGATGAGAGGAATCGAGGTAGATCCTACCAAGTTCAAGGAAATCGTCAATATGGAAGCACCCAAGACATTGAAGCAGTTGAGGGATCTACAAGGAAAACTCCAATCCATTCATAGATTCATAGCATAGCTAGCAGATAAACAAATCCCATATTCACATTTGATCCACAAGGGAGTAACATACATGTGGGACGATAAGTGTGATCAGGTGTTCAAAAAAATCAAAGAATATCTACTTATGCCACCAGTGTTAATGCCACCCATTGCAGGAACACCACTAATTTTATACATCTCGAGAATAATAGTAGCCCTTGGTGCTCTTTTAGGTCAGCACGATGAAAATGGGATAGAAAGGGCCAAGTATTATATTAGCGGGACAATGGTAGGGCATGAGCTCAACCACACACCAATAGAAAAAGCTTTCCTAGCAGTCGTGTTTGTAGTCCAAAAGTTCAAACACTACATTTTGGCTCATCAGATCAAGATGATCACCAAGATCGATCCCCTAAAGTATCTACTGTCCAAGGCAATGCTCATAGGAAGGATGGTTATTTGGTTCATGATACTATCAGAATATGACATTGAATATGTCGAGTGAAAAACAATCAAAGGAAAAATCATCACAAACCAACTGGCGGAGGCTCTAATCTATTCAAAGAATCCACTCATATCAAAGTTTCCAGAGGAGTCCATCTTTAATCTTAGCATAGCCGATCACTAAAAACTCTACTTCGACGACTCATACAGACAACATGGATCAAGAGCCGGTATTTTCTTCATCACCCCATAGGGGGATTGTATTCCTAGATCCTACAAATTGGCATTCCCCTACACTAACAACATTCTAGAGTATGAGGCTTTACCATAGGTCTCAAGATTGCAACACAATGGCAGATCATGCCACTAAAATTCTATGGAGATTCTCAACTAATTATCAACCAAGTCAATGGCAAGTACCAAACTAAGGATGATAAGCTGACACATTATAAGAAGTTAGTAGAGAGCCTCAAAGAATCATTCATTGATATAACCTTTGAGAAGATACCAAGGGCTAACAACAAAGTAGTTGATGCCATGGAAATAATTGGATCCTTACTGGATATCCCTTGTAATGTCCCAAAACATGAATTCTCGGTAGGGAAGTTTCTCGTACCCACATTTGAGGTACCAAAGTTAGAATATGTGTATAGACTCGTTGGTCTCGGTGATCCCTGGTATCATGACATCTATAGCTACCTGAGAATAGGATTCCTCCCAACTGACATAACCCCAAACCTTAAAAGAGCATTCATTAAAAGATCCACTCATTTTTTCATCCTAGGAGAAACCCTCTATCATAGGAGCATTGAAGGAACCCTATTGCATTGCTTAAATGTTGAGGAATCCCTAACTGCTTTGATTGAGGTACACAATGGAATTTTCAGTTCACACTCAAGTGGTATGACCTTGGCTAACAATTTTTTGAGGATCGGGTACTACTGGCCAACAATGGAAAGAGAGGCACGCGACTTTGTCAGAAAGTGTTTATAGTTCCAACATCATGGAGACCTTATCCATGCACCAACATAGGAACTTCATCCTATTGTTACACCATGGCCCTTTTTTCCCTCGGGGCTCGATCTCATTGGAAAAATTTCACCCACCTCATCCGATGAACATAAATTAATCATCACTGCCACATAGTACTTTACCAAGTGGGTCGAAGTAATTCACATGAGCTACATAATCAGAAAGCAGATATCCAAGTTCATCCTAAACTATCTCATTTGTCGATATGGTTTCCTCCAATCCATTATCTCTAATAATGGCACACCTTTCAAGAATCAGGATGTGCATTGACTTTGCCATAAATTCAATATCCAACATCAATTTTCCTCTCTGTATTGCCCACAAGGAAATGGCCAAGAAAAAGCTACCAACAAAACCATCTTGAAAATCTTGAAGAAAACAATCAATGACTCTGGTCGTGACTGGCATCTAAGACTAAATCCTACCTTATGGGCCTACCGCACTAGCATATGCATGCCAACAAGCGCCACCCCATTCTCCCTAGTTTACGGATCAAAATCCATCCTCCAAATCAAGATCAAGCTCCCATCACTAAGAATATCATTGCAAAACCTCATCATAGATGAAGAATATATGGTCTCACGAGTGAATGAGCTGAACTTAGTAGATGAATGACATATGGATGCCTTAAACCATCTACAAGTGTATTAGAACCGCCTAAATCTCAACTACAACAAGAAGATTAGGAGACACACCTTCCAAGTCGACAAACTATTACTAAAAGAGAACTAGAAGGACGTGCTAAATTGAGGAAGCAAAGGAAAATTTGAGCCCAACTAGTTGGGACCTTTCATCATCACAACAAGCGATAAATCAAGCGCATATCAACTATCAACACCAGAAGGCGAGCCTCTATAGGAGCCCCTAAATAGCTCTCATCTCAAAAAAAATTATGCCTAAAATCTTGCAAGGTATAGAACCAAAAAACACAAAAAATTTTAGAAAGTGTCCTTAAATAATGATCACCCTGATGAAAACCTGGCAAACAGGCATCTTAGTGACAATAAAAAATAAACAAATACAAAAATCTAAAAAAAAAATCAGAAAAAAGATTGAAAACAATAAAGAAAAAAATCATCCTCTAGTGAAAACCACTTCAGTGGTGCTCTAGACAAGTATCTTGGTGAAAACCTAGCAAATAGAAACTAAACGTAAATAAAGCACTCTTCATCCACTAGGATCTTCATGACCTATTCCACGCACTCACTTATCCATTACATTCCATCTATCCTTCCACCATCCATTCGCATCTAGACCATAGCCTGATCTTGTGCTCGTATCATGTTCCACCATAGTACTACTTGGCACATTCCTAAGGTCAGTTTGTCTTGCTTGTATCAAAGTAGTCTATCGCATCACGCTAGGGGCATGTTCCTGTACCTACATCGGATCGGATTTTTGTATATTCTTGTGATCTTCCTAAACATCAAAAAATAAAAAACATTCAAAAAACCTGAAACATTCAACATTCATCAAAAATCCAAAAAATATCCAAATTATTGAAAATCCAAATCATGTCAAAATCCAAATAATAAAAAATTAGAGTCATCGGTCGAACTACGTCGTCTTTGAGCTTGAATGTAGGCAAGGTTGATCTTTGATCATCCCCCGAGATATTTTAGGTCAGTCCTTTAGGCTTTCGTCGCATTGGCAATTCATTTGGCCATCTATTTTCACATTTTAGGTCAATCCTTTAGGTGTCTGTCACATTGGCAATCCGTTTTCCCATCTATTTTCACATTTTAGGTCAGTTCTTTAGGTGGCCATTGCAATGACAATCCGTTTCCCCATCGTTCTCATCATTGAGTCAAGTTTATCATCAGTCGAACTATGTGGTATTTGCATGTATAACGTAGGGAAGGCTAATCTATGGATCAACTCCCTAGACCCCTAGGATAGGTCTTTAAGTTAGTCTCTCCATCATAAATCTTGAAAATACCAAAAAAAATTGTAAAACATCTCAAAATTCAAAAAACAGCCTCATAAAAAATTTAAAACATGAAAAACATCAAACATTTCAAAAACCCAAAATGGTGCATCTATCTCATCTCAGTTTCACCCCAATAATCATCATTCCTAATAAATCATCGTTGCTTTCATCCTTTGGAAAGTCAGTCAGAAGCAAGTCTAGTAGGTTCTAAAGTGAAAGCTTAATCAATAAAGTCTCAAGTCTAGATTAGTAAGTCAACATGTTGATCAAATCAGAGTATCAATAGCTTATCATCCAATCAATCTCATCAAAACCCTGATCACAACATGTCCTAGGAATGTGACCTCCTTGCGATGGACATCAACATCGGGTATCATTGTAGTTTAGACTTGGCTAGCGGTATGAAGAATATTAGCTTGTTTGTTTACTTTATCTTGGTCTTTTTTAGACTTATCTTATTTTACACTCATTCCAAAGACCTCTCAATGATGTCTAAACAAAAATATTTAGAGAGAAAGGAATGGGGCAATGATCATTATATTTTTATCTTCTATGCTTGTTGGATGTTCTTGTAAAATAAATTTTTCATGTGTGCTTTGGTTTGTTCGTACAGAGGATGTTTTAGGTGTCTTGTTGACCACATAAGAAGGCTTTTCTTTATATGTTTTGGTTTGAGATTTCTAGAATATCTGAACTGCATCCTGAATAAGGTTTCATTTGTCAAGTGTGAACAAGAGTACTCCTATCTAATTTATGAGTGAAATTTCATCACACTAGGCACAACGCCATCCTGTCTCTTAATACCTTGATGCATCACACCTATGTGTGTTACCAAACATAAAGAAGGGTATGCTCTTTATCTCTCCCATCCTTGGATAAGCAATACATCATCATCATTCATCATCATATCCAATAGTATCAATGACTAATGGACTTGTTGGACTTTTGCATCTTCTTGGATTCAAGGGTTGATTCCTCTCACTCTTCTACCCTCTTTCACACT
This sequence comes from Sequoiadendron giganteum, assembly GCA_007115665.2. Classification (NCBI taxonomy): domain Eukaryota; kingdom Viridiplantae; phylum Streptophyta; class Pinopsida; order Cupressales; family Cupressaceae; genus Sequoiadendron; species Sequoiadendron giganteum. The sequence continues at coordinate 547,602,762 of CM021103.1, read as the reverse complement.
AATAATGCATCCATCTTGCATACACACTATCATCCTGCATAATCATGTCATATCATCATAGGATAAAATCATGCATTTAATTCATCTCACATGCATTGCATAATCATTTAAGGATTTTAAAATAATATATATTTGTTATTTTAAGCATCATCCAAAACATCCATTTACATCATCATTATCATATAGCGGTATTTGTAGGATCATCATGTAAAAAATAGGCCCTTAAGTGGCAATGAAAATTCAGAAAATTAGAGTTAGACAACTTGATGTAAAAATTTGAATAAGCTATCTAAATTATTTCAAAAATATGTAAGAATAGAATTTGTAGAAAATTGAATATAGTTTCTAAACTACTAGGTTTATTTAAAAAGAAAAAAAATCTATTTGGTGAAAATTTGAAATTTCAATGCATAGTAGTACTTAAATTTCACGAAAAAATAAGAAGTATGTGTCTGTCTGACCACCCTAACTATAATAAAATGATAATATTTTTTTATAATATTTCAGATATAAGAAGAGGACTTATGTCTCTATTTGATACATATTTTTTTGTAATTTTTTTCCAAGTAAATAATTAATTATTATTTTTTATTACAACTTTTGAAAAATATAAAAAGTCATATGTCTAACCACCTTAACTTGGCCAAAACTTCATGAAATTCAATTTTACTTTTTTTAATCCTATAGTATACAAAGCATAGAATGTGACACATGTTTTCGATTCAAAAAATATAATACCATTTGAAAGCTATAAATGTTTTTCAATCAGCCTAATAATTAGGACTTTAGTCATAATTCAAATAGAAAGTGAATAATAATTATTTATTAAATTCAAAGTAAAGCATAATTTATATTGATGGAAAGCTGAAAATATCCTTTAAAAACCCTATTCATTTCATCAATTTTGGGTAAAAAAAAAGTCATCAGCCACATGGGCCATCATATCACTTACATATCGCCACTTTTTGGCCCATCATGATCCTGCACATACGCATAGATTAGTTAAGCATAGTCATCCATACATCCATTTTGAACCTCTTTTTCGCGAGATCGACCTCAAATCATATCTTTTTGCTCGATCTCTCAAAGGGGGCAATGTACTAACGTACTTATTTATGTTGGGGTATCCTAAAAAACTAGAAAAAATTTCAGCATCATTCTTTGAACCAATCCAACAAGTACATTGCTTCAAAGAGGGGAAAAATTTAGACATGAAAAATTAACACTATTGATTAACATCATTGATTAATCATATATTGCCCATCAATTAAACAAATCAAGTTTAGTCTTCTAAGGTTATCTCCTTAATTAATTAAATCAAATTATTTAATTAATGTCCTAAGGTTCCTCTATTTAATTAAATAAACCCAAATGTTTAATTAGAACTCTAATATTCATTTTTTTCTCATTTGATTTAAAAAAAATCCAAAAATACAAATCAAATGTCATATCAACTAATCACTAGCTTAATGAATCAAATCCCTGATTAATGCTAAGCCTAACCCATGTCCCATTCTCTAGCTTTTCCCACTTGCACAATAAATCATTTATTTTGATTTATTAAAAGATTTAATTTCCTGACAAGGCATATCCCTAAGGAATAGCCCCTCATTAACTCCCTTTGTTTGACTTTTTTTCCAAACAAATTTCCCCCCAAATCCCCCAGCCATATGCATTTAATGCCATTTTCAAATTTCAAATGGGCACATTGGCCAAAACTTGCACAATCATGGCCCATTCACATAGTGACAAGTGGCTCTTTCCTATTTTTTGGGGATTAGTCCCAAGTTATTCAAATTTTCCTCTTCTCTCGTTAGTGTCAACTATAAATTCAAGGCTTCTCTCCTTCAAACACACACAATCTCATGCAACGTTACTCTCTCCATTTGAGAACTATTTTTTTTCATCATTATAGCATTATATTTTCATCATTTAGCTTAGTGAAGGGTTGGAAAAGGGCTACCTTCTACACAAAGAGTAGCACCGATCTGATATGGAATAGGTGTGCACCATGTTGCTCATGCTTTCAATTGATTCCTTTAACATTTCTTGTTGTTTTAAGGTATTAGTTTAGTATATCTAACATGGGGTAATATTTCATAGGGGTGTTTGATTTTTCCATGTTAGTTTGATTTCCATGAAGAGATTTATCAAGTATACTAATATTTTCATATTTACCATCCTACAATAGGAATGGCAAGTTCTTTCTCATCTTGGAGCATATCATTTTCAATGTTAGAGAAAATTTTCCCTTGAATTTCCTCATTGAAAATAGTCTTAGATTCCTTAACTACCTTATGATTTTTTTCAATTAGTTGTTGATCCATTAAAGATTGGTTTGGAGATTTTCTTAGGGATGATTGAATAAAAATTAAGCTTGCTAAGTCTAAACTTGATTGAGTTTTTCTTCTTAGCTGAACAAGTTCAGCCAGATCTTGATGTCTTTTTTTCTGAAAAACTTTGCAAGGGTGAACGAACCATAGCCATAATGGGGCTACTACTAATCCAAGATGATTCCCCAAGTTTAGGTGTGAGAAATTGATTTGAGATGGGGGATATCAAATTATTATATGCCTTCCTTGTATTGCTGAGAGGGAAATCTTCACTTTTTGCATTTGTCTTAATTCTTGGCCCCTTATTAGACTTTGCAGCCATTATGTCTAAACAATTCTTCAAAGGTTTAGTGTAGTTACCCTTATTATTTTTCCATAGAGGGAGAGATATAGGAATTTCCACTGAGATCGCTAATTTAGATGGAGGTAATTTACCATTAGATCTAGGGCTAAGATTAGTCAAATCTTCAAAAGATAGAATTTCAAAAGAATTTGTAGTCAAAATCCCCTTACCATATTGAAGTTGAGTAATTGCATTCTGGATTTTGGAAGGATTGAACAAGCTTCCTAATATAGTTGTGTCTTTTTGGATGAGACTATGAGGAACATTAACTTGGACATCCATGTTAGACTCAAGATTTTTTAGTGGAGAGTTGGGCTTATCCGGCAAGGAAGAAATCTGAATTGCAGATTTTCTGTGAGCATCTAAAAATTGGTGGTTTGTTTAGGCCCAGATCTGTCAATATGATGTTCGTTTGACACAGAATGAGGATTTATCTTATTAAATATGCAATAATTTAATGGATTTGAAGGTATCTTGATCATGTTATCTAATTTTCCTAAAGATTCATTTGATAGTTTTGATTATGAAAGTTTAAGCCGTTTAAAAAGGGGAGCATCACATTCAATCACTGCTTCTTTAAACCAAAAAAAAAATTTAATTATGGGTTGAAGCCATATGCCATCCAAATATTTGAGATTATAGAACCTTGAAATATTCTTGCTTGGATTTACTAATACACATATTCTTATGAAGTAAAAACCATCAAAAATATGTGAATCTGAAAGAAGGAATTTGTGAAATGAATTACCATTTTTTTCTAAAATATCTAGATCTGAGAATTCAAAGGGGAGCTTTGGCAAATATAACAAAATTGGCAGAGTCTCAAATAAATTCATATCTGGTTGAAAGAGAGGACGCCATGGGAATATGAAAATTAAATTTTTACTAAACCAAACAAAATTGCTTTTGAGGACCTTATTTTTTGCGTGAATAGAATCCATTACCAAGATAAAAGTATTGGTCGAGATTACTTGAAAAAATAGAGTGCCAAACCATTGAGAATGAACTTGTATCCAAGATATTCTTGCTTACTGATATTTTATTCTTTTAAAGATTTTCATATCCAAGTTATTCTTGTCAACTGATATTTTATGCTTTTCAAAACATTTATCAATATTTTTTTTTCAATGTATGTTCTCTGAAATTTGAGTAATGAACATTCAATAAAGAAAAAATAATAAATTGAATCTCATTTTAAATCATCGAGATTGAAATCAAATAATCACTGAGAATGAACTTGTATCCAAGCTATTCTTATTTATTGATATTTTATGCTTTTAAAGATTTTGATATCCAAGTTATTCTTTTTTATTGATATTTTATGCTTTTCGAAACAATTATCAATTTTTCTTTTCAAACTATGTGCTCTACAATTTGAGTAATGAGCATTCAATAAAGAAAAATTAATAAATTTAATCTCATTTTAAATCATCGAGATTGAAATAAATAATATTTTAACATAATTTTGACATTTATTTTCAACTTTCTATTATGAATAAAAGTATACATTTATTTGGCCCACTCTAAATATTGAGAAGATTTAGCTTTTTTTTTCCCTTCTAGATCTGTTTTTTTTAATCTTAAAATGTATAAACTGTATTACTCCTTTATAAGTTCTTTTGTTGAGATTCAAATAAAAAATCGAGTGTTCTACCTTTGACTATGGAATCAGAGCATCTTAAGTTCTATGTTTGTAAAATGGTGAAGAAATGGTGTGGTGTTTTATAGAAGGCGATTAGAGTAGGTTTAAGAGAGAAAAATGGCATATGTGGATTGTGGATAGTATTCAAATTTTTTTTTCAAAAGGTTCAATACATTGTATGCAGTCAATATGTTCCAGACTCAAGACCTTCCTCAATAAGTCATAGAACAAGAGCGAAACATAGAGTTGAATTCATAAGAAAATACTCATAGAACAAGACCATATCAATGCGAGAATACACTTGAATAGCATTATTGATTTTGCCATATGTAGCTTTGACTATTGTGGTAGGGTGAAGTTTAAAATTTATCATCAGGAAAATGGGTGAGAGATATTATTTAATGTAGATCGACAATTCAAATCTTCCTCATATCAAATTGTGTCTCACACAATGTTGATAGGCAAAGAAAAGGAGAAAATATTACTACATGCAGGCTAAGTAATTGCTTTAGATTGGATTTGATGGTTTAATGAGAAAAAATAATTGTTTGTAAGCTGATCACAAAGAACCATCTAAGGTAGTGTTGATTGTGAAAGCTAGTTTATGGTATCAATATGCACAAGAGAGTATTTTGAGTACAAGGAAAGGTTAAGATTTGGAAATAATATTGATAGCTTAATTTGGTGAAGTAATTTAAAGAATATTAAATTTTTAATTTTCTTTGATTTAAATAGTTAGGACTTGCCTAGGTCTAAATCCTTTATTTTTCTGTTGTGACTAATTTTTCCTCTTTCTGCAAAGGGTGGGATTTCTGTTTTTGGTGTTGGTCTTGGAATTGACCTTTGCACCGTAAGTGTTGGTGTTAGTTCCTTGGGAAAACCTTGGATTTTTTTTACCACCTAGTTGGTTCAGCTATTTCCCCTTCATTGGGGGCTTAGTTTCTATGTCTAGAGTGGGTTGTTGATTTTCCTATGACACTTTGTTGGTATCCTTCTTATTCCATTATTGGGGGTTCTTTTCTTGTAGGATTCTTAGTCTGTTGTTATTTTTAAACCTCATATGTTTACTAGGTTGTTTCTTATTTTTGTTTCATGGGCTGTGGTATTTTCTGGACTATTATTTGCTTTTCCTACGTCCTAGATATGTAAGTTTTGGATTATGAAGATTTTACTTGGGTTTTCTATCTCTCTCGAGGTTGTTATTGCTCAATATTTAGTCTTATTTGTGCTAGTTTTTATGCTCCAAATGTGCTTTCTAAAGGATCAACAAATTTTATTTTCGTGGATTTTGGCTAGGGTGCTTTCAATAGCTTCCTTCACATATTAGAAGCTCGTGATGCCATGTGATGAGGTGACAACTGTTTGTATGAGAGTGTCAACTTTTTGTTGGGTTTGACAGTTGGGGTCTTCTATGGAGGTGGAGACTACTCCTATAGAGGTAAATCCCTCTCCCATTAAGGTGGAGTTGGATGTCGTAGTCATTGTGGGAAGTTCCATTTTCTTCTATTGGTTCCTTTTGATATGGATCTTGAATGAGAAAAGAAATGGTGGCTCTCATGGTAGTGGTTCTCATTTCGTCCTCTCCTATAGAGGGGAGCTCTCTCCTATTGAGGTGGAGTTTCAGTTGGTGTTTTATATGGGGGTGGTGCTTTAAGATGGCTATTGCTCCTCAGTGTTTTATTGTGCTCTCTTACTTCTTCATTGTGGAGGGGAGTTTGGATGTGTTGGACCTACTAAAAAATAGGATTTGGGGTTTTAAGGACATTGCTATTTGGAAGGTGTTACTACAAGGATATTATTTCTTCATAGAGATGGAGAGGAAAGTTGGTCAATGCCAATGGGGGTTCTCTCTCCATTAGTATTAATGTTTCTTTTGGCTCAGAATTGGATTTTTTGAGTGATAGGTTTGATACGAGATAGCTCTCTCGAATAGTGTTGATGGGATTAAATATTTCTCTGGTGGTTTAGGTTTTAGTTTCCTCTAGAATCTTCTTGTATTGGTTTGAATTATGGGTTGTCTTGCCCACCATTGGGATGGTTACTATTTAAGGTTGTTGTTCTAGTAGCTCGATGGGTGGCCTATTGGCTTGGTATATTGGCCATGAGCCCCACTTTGAAGGTAGCATTAGTTTTTTATCCCATTAAAAACTACATGTAATGGTTGAATTTTGCTTAGTTTCACCTACCCTTGGGGTGGTTGTTATTTTACAACTTTGTGAATAGCCTTTTGGCATGTTTTGCTGGAAGTGATGCCTATTCCTCTTTAGCTGCTCTATTTGGATCTAATCTACTAGGAAAAAGGCCTATTTCATGTTTTTGTCTCATCTTGTTGATGTTCCTATTCTTGTTGGTATCATTCCTAAATATTTTTTGATGTAAAAGGGATCAAAGACCTTTTGAAATCCCTACTTTTTTAATAAAAAACATTAGTAATATCTAATCCATTATGGATAGTTTTAGTTCTTCTATCGAGTGTTCCACTAGGAGAAAGTTGTTGGGAAGAAATTTGATTCTAACTTATGATCTTCATTAATCCTCCCACCCATTTTGTAAGCTTCCCTCTTTCCATCCCTTAACCATGCCATTTTTTTAGGAAAGCAGATACCTTCATGTGATCCATTTTTTTTTTAAGTGTTTTAACTGGGATCGCCATGTTCTTGCTATTGAAAGTTTTTTTATTTCTAGAATTTATGGTTCCTTGTGGTCTAGATCCATTCCACCTCTCTCCATTCTTCTCCACCACCCATAAGTATTTATTGATTCAAGACTCCTACTATAATCACAATTCTATATCTCCGTTGCTCTTTGACCTAACTAAATGATATTCACTCTAGTAGCAAAGGGAGGGATCTACCCTTGGAAACCCTCAAATAATTTCCTAGTGTCATACTTCAAAATTCACATTGAATCCCTTATTCCCATTTTTTCTTCTCCATTGCCCTATTCCATATTGTTTATTCTCTATGGTGAAATATATTTTGAGTCATGTCTTCATATTTCCTAGACCATCCATACTAGTACCTTGGAACATTAGACCCATTACAGGGTGATCCCACAATAGTGGCTTACAATTTTTTGCCAAACTGGACACTGAAATTATTATTTTTAACTAAATCTTCACATTTGGGCACCTATAGCGGCTAAACCATGAGGAATTTGAAGATGATGCAAACTAGAGTCTCATCAAATTTTGTCTATAGATTCTAAAAATATTTTTTTCATTTTTTTTGTCATAAGATTGCACTTATTTTTCCATCTCCCATGAAAACTGATTTTTTTCAAAAAACAACATTTTTAAAAAGTGACGCTCACCATATACAACATATTTTTTTTTGTATGAAGGATAAAATTCTATTTTTTTTGAATTTATATTTCTAACTATGATATCTAGCACTTTCATTTTGTCTCATAGTTTTTTATTGAATATTTTTTCCTCAATAGAGTTTCAAAGTAAGACCAATTGCAATTTAGACATAAGAGGACTATATACAACATAACCTTTTTTGTATGTATCAAAATTCAATTTTATTTTTTTTAATGGATCAAGGACATCAATACTCAACATGAACATATTTTTTTAAAAAATATTTTTATAATTTTCTATTTTTCCACATGTGAAAAACAAAGAGCTTTATTTTCGGTGAAAAACCTATGTTTAATAAAACTAAAAAAACACATACATAATAAAACCAAAAAATATCAAAATTATATTTATGGGATAGCTCATTGAGAGGAATACCATAATAATTTAAAATAAATTTTAAATGCATTCATTTGATCCCGTAAAAGGTGAATCAAAAGTGATTTTTTATCAGCATTTTGATAGGTGTAAAAGAGACTCATTTATAGGTATGGTTTAAAACTAGCGATGTCCTATCCAAGGGGGTTTGATCTAAGGTGGTTTGATCAAACCCTCTTCAATTGTAATACTTAAAATGGAACTTTTAAAGGTTTAAATCATTATATTTTCTAAAACTATGCGATTTCAACAAAAATCAGTTCCTCTCATAAATTGTAAACCAGCTTTGTGGGATCACCCTACACCATCCATATTTCTGATCAAATCTTGTGAATCTCTTGTTCCTCCATTTTCCACTAACCTCTAATCTCCAATTATTATTTCTCCCCCATTTGGTAATCTGCCAATTATCCTTCCTTTCTCCAATCTCACTACTTCCTTTCCACTCATTAGGATCCTTACCTTGGTAATTAATATTTTCTCCAATCTCTCTAAATGATTTGCCTCTTTGTGACTCTTCCACCTTCCTTGGTTATCCCAAACTTTGTGGGTGCTCATTTGTTGATATCTTTCTTGCATATTTCATTAGCAAGTCTACATCTTGTTAGGGTTAGAAGGCAGATATCTAACAAGTTAAATGCAGTTTTGAACAATAAAATAGAGTAATAAGACACACATAGAAGACAACACAGAGAATTTAATGTGGTTCACCCAATCTGGGCTACATCCACAAAACCACAACCATCCAATGATTTCATTTTCTAGTGCAAAACATATTACAATATCATGAATAATTCCATACTACAACTCTCCATCCCAGCCACTTATAACAAGATTTTAGAAGCTTCTAGAAATTAGGGTTTACAAAGTTGGCTTTTTTCTTTTTCGGTGACGAAGCGAAAAATAGTGATTTTTTTTTTCATATTTGAATAATAAAATAGAGTAATAAGACACACATAGAAGACAACACAAATAATTTAACGTGGTTCAACCAATCTAGGCTACATCCACAAAACCATAGTCATCCAATGATTTTATTATCGAGTGTAAAACATATTACAATATCGCGAATAATGTCATTCTACAACTCTCCATCCCAGCCACTTATAACAAGATTTTAGAAGCTTCCATAAATTAGGGTTTACAAAGTCAACTTTTTTTTTTTTCAGTGATGAAGCGAAAAATGGTGAAAAAAATCCAACACATCCACCACTAAAAAGTGTATAGTGTAGCATGATCAGTCGCTACATACCAACAAATCCACCACAACTTCTCATGCTCCAATTTTTTGCTCCATCTCTATATTGTGACAAAAAATGTTGATGTTAAATATCCATTATATTATTTTTTTAAATATAGATGATGTGGAGTTATATATGTGTATAATTAAAATTTATAAATGCTCAACAGTTTAACTCTACTATACGCGTGGACAATATAAACTATTTTTTTTTTCAAGAGCATTGAGAGTAGTGATAGTTATGACACACAAAATGTATTTAATGGTGGTGGGAGTGTTTTCTAGACTACAATAAATTTTTTTTGAGGAATTTGGTTTGAATTACCATATTTGATTTATGTATCAAAGTTCTTACAAATTTCTAGACCTCCAACACATTTTCCTTTCTTGAATCTTGGGAGTCTTTCTCCTCCAATAATATCACTCAAGGAGGGCCTTATAGTCAAGAATACATAAAATATAATTATTCATACCTTGTAACTAATTCATGGCATATCCTAAGACAATAAATAAACTAGTATATATCTAGTTTTACATAAAATCTATATAAATAACGCCAAAATACATATTATGATTAAAAAAGAATTAACCATTTGGGTAACCCTCCTACCTTTCATCCTTTTCAGTTGTAATAAATTACAACAAGCTTCACATGTATATCTAATTCCTCTAGCTTTCATCAAATTCCTTACCTTTCGAACATCACCTCAGCTACCTAATTCTTCATAAATATTTGATAGAAGAGCATAAGGTTTATTAATGTAGTAATTGAAAGATATATATGGCATAAAGGACTTGAAAGTCATCTTATCTTATCTTCAGTTAGTCAAAAACTACATAACACAAATTTTGACAGGGTAAACAATTATACAAAAATAAACAAAAAATGGTTAAAACAATACACCAAAAATAAAACTATGCAAATTATTTCATAGTAAAAACAATATACCAAAAAACAATGTTAAAATCATTGCGCTTGTGCATGTATTCAATACTTAACCATTTTGAAACATTAAGAGTAGGTTCAATTACTTACATTCATAAATTAAAACCAATGAAGTGAATAGATACACAAATTTTTCATCCAAACAGGAATTTTGAGAGCATATATCATTGACCAAAATAAAAGAATATAATAAATTCCTATAAAGGACATTAAAAGCCCCTTGTTATTATCCTCTATTACCCACATTGCTAAACCCAATTGCACAACTTTAAAAACACTACAAATCATCCATATTAAAAAGAAAAAGTTAACCCTTAAAATTGTAGGCATGCATCTATTTAGCAGTACACTATTTTTGAATAATGAGACTCAAGTTAATAAATTGAAAACAAATAAGTCATTCAAAGGATGATTTTTCCCTACAACCATTAAATTTTATAGGATAAGAAAATAAAATCATGCTGCAAGTCTACAGGATTTAGCTTATCCTCTTTTACTCAAAAATTGATACATTTTAAAATATATGTTGAGATTGTATACCATAAAAATAAAGAGATTGTGGAATGCATAACTACAAGAGTTATATAGGACAAATCCCTTATAATAAGGCACACTTGATCTTGCCAATCAAAGATGGGGTTTTGTTTTCTAAAGAAACAAAAACCAATACAAATTTAAAAGAAAATTATTGCATTGCGCTTGTAGCAACCCCTGTCACTATATTTATTTCATAGAGGCCATGTAGTGCAAGCATAAGCAATTTATGACAGCGAGCCGAATGGTAGATTGATGTCGCTTCTATTGTCATATTGGAATGCATCTTCCACCTCTTTAGCCAGTAGTAAATTATTGTATGAAAACAAAAAAGTTGTGATTAAGGTGAAATAAATATTATGCCACCAACTTTTGCTTCTTCTTCTTGTGTTGGCTTTTGGAAATAGTTTACAGTCATAATGCGGTTCAAAATTTTCCAAATTTTCTAAAACCCTCTGCTTTTAATCTTTATTTGAATTAGCTCAATTTCTCATGTTCTTCAAAATGAATTTTGAAGGATAAATTTGTAGTCTTTGTTCGAATGAAGAACTTTGGTAGTTTGTCTTGCTTAATTAGTATGACCTGGGTTCAAAATACTCATCCTGTGATCAGGCAGTCCATAAGACTAGTAGTTCTGAAACTGTGCATCTCACAAAAGCCATGCCATCAATGGTGAAAACATCACTTGCCTCATTGATCGTGACAAGACTCTGCATATTTCCCAAGAATTGAGAGAAGAGAAAGCTGAGCTAGGACGGGCAAAACTAGTTATGCCAAGCAGTGAGAAAGGGATGCACCCATTCTTCTTAAGATGGATGGGCTTTAGAAGTCATTGAATGAGATTAAAAAGGAATTCCAGAAAACAAAGAAAATTACAAAAAGGGAAAACAGTGAATTTTCCACAAAAAAACCTAGAGTTTTACTTTAATAGCGACATTTGACAAGTTCGAGGCACATTAAGACTACTGCGACAAACCCTATGTTGTACAACCTAAATTCCATGCTTCAAGATCATTTTGAATGACACTTATATTTTGACTGGATAAAACCTAAGCCTTCAAATGGCATATCATAAGGACCTTATAAACCCTAATCTTTCGTGGTTTGGTCTAAAATGACTGCGACATAGACCTTAGAGGCTACTACCTACACATGGCCTTCACAGACACAATTAGCCATGTCGTCTGCCCTGTCGAGAAGGTCCTTGATAGCTTGGGAGGGGATGAGTCCCATATAAATAGCTCAGTGCCATCGCTCCGTCTGAGTGAGTCCTAGGCATGACCTGTACCACATGTCCAAGTCAAACTCCTTTAGTATCTTCTCCACACAATCCTCTTCCTCCTTTACAATGATAAACATTGCTTATAAAAAATGAATGTGAGAGATGGTGTTTCAAAATTCTTCCATCCAATTCTGAGCTCCAGACTTTGATTAATAAGAAAACAATGTAAAGAGAAGCCATAACAGAAAGGGCAAGAAAAACAAATAAACCTTGTAATATAAGGTAAGGGAGTCTGACAGTGTTGCTTCTGCCAAAGTAGCATAATGGGTAGAAAAAAAAAACATTTTCCTTATTTAAATCTTGTTTAAAGAAATTGGCCCGAACCAAAGCCTTCTCTTCTCTCGACGAACAAACAAGATCAAATGCCCTACCCCAACTCCTCCTTTCACTAAAATTCATACCCAATTGTTTATTTTACGAAATATTTGCATCGATATTTTCTCTCTTGTATCTATCGGCAAAAATCTAAAGTGCAGTAATTTATGCCAGCACATGATACTCAGTGGTGTGCAAGGTAGGTGGTTTTTGACACATCCTCATTCTAGGAAAACATCCTTTACCATCGATCAATGTAAACGCTGCCAGTTTTTTAAATTTTAGACGTTTCATTGTACAAGAAAAATATACATAAATAGATAACTCCTAGACAAACGTGACCTATGTTTGTAGCATGATATTGTACCCCGTGGTGGAAAAAATGGCCCCGGCGGAAAAGGTAGCTGGATGGACAAATAACACTAATGGAAAAAGTTGGCAATCAGACGTTAACTTTGCCATGTCATTTCATGTCATGTCACTGGGAAAACGTGTCAACATCGACGGGTTGCTAAATCATATTTCGGGATGGAGAAAAACCCAAAAAAATGTGGCATTCCAAAGCATGATTTCCTCCATTTTGTGGCATTCACAACCATTATTTGTAAATATCAAAAAGCCTAGACGAGGTCCCATTTTTGACAGCAATGTTTTGGTGGAGAGAAATGAGAAGGAGTAGAGTTGCAGGCATTCAGAGATAGTAGGTATGTATATCTACTTGAAGTATCTGTCATTTTTCCATTCTGCCTAGGAACTATGAGGAAATGAACGACCATTCTACGGGGTTATGGTTTATGTGATTTTATGTTGAGGGTTTTTGAATTTTTGTTTCCTCTCGTCTGCTTGTTTTGAAATTTTGCGCTTGCCAAATGAAATAGCTGACAACCCATTGTGGAAGTATTAGTGAAATTAAAGAATAACATTTACAAAAGCCTGAAAGCATGCAGAATAAATCAGGAGGTTGGAAAACACAATGTGGAGAACGTCGCCATTGTTCGCATTCTTAGTTTCAACATTGCAGGGTTTTCATTGGGGATATGGGTATTTATTTGAAATGCAAGGCTATTAATGTTATTTTGTGTTGAGGGTTTTTTAATTTTTATTTCCTTTTTTTCTCATATTGTAGTTTCCAAAATTTTCCATTGTCAAATGAAATAGATGACAACCTATTGTGGAAATATGAGTGAAATTACATAATAACGTTTATAGAAAGGAGAAACCATGCAAAATATATTACGAGGTTAGAAAAAACGTGCGTTTTGCAGTGAAATGATATATTTTGAAAACCAAATAAACCTCAGAACGTTGCCATTGTTGAAATGCAACCTGCTATTAATGTTTTTCTGTGTCAAGGGTTTTTTAATTTTTATTTCCTTTATGCTGGTTTTCAAAATTTTCCATTGTCAAATGAAATAAATGACAACCCATTGTGGAAATATGAGTGAAATTACTGAATAACATTTATAGAAATTAGAAACCATGCAGAATATTTTATGAGGTTGGAAAAGGCAATGTGGGTTCTATTCAAATGAAATGATATATTTTGATAATCACATAAAACCCAAAAATTCACTATTGTTTATTCTTATTCAAAATGGACAAAAAAGTGCAAAACGTGGAATTCAAAATCATAATTTGCAAATAGAAAAATGCCCAGATGATATCCCATTTTGGCCGCCATTTTATACACTCTCATTTTGGAAAAAAAAGTGTCTTGTAAAACTATGAGTATTCTAAAATCCTTTAGAAGTTACAACTCAATTGGTTACTCACCCCTGACCTCAATTTGGTATGTTTTGTGATTGTTTAGAGAAAATTTTGTTATTTAGATAGTAAGAATGTAATGAATTGGAAAACAGTAGGGATTATGAAACTTGCAAGGCACAGTGTTATATATTGTTTTCTATATTGGAAAACACATTGTCCCATGTCAGTTAACTCCAACCTACCTTTCCTTGATGTTTGGTCTTGTCTGTTGTTATGCTCCACTTTGTACAGTCCAAATTTCATTTCACTTTCTTTATCTGAGTGAAAAAAAACACCCTGATGGAAATGAAGGTTGGATGGACAAATTGCACTCATGGAAAGAATTGATGGTTGGACGTTAATTCAGACCTGCTATAGCCTGGTCCATTGCTGGGAAAATGTGTCAGCGTAGGTGGGTTTTTAAAATCATATTTTTGAATGGACAAAAACCCAAAAGAATGTGGCATTCGAAACCATTATTTGTAAATATCAAAATGAGGTGCCAAGAATGTAATCAAATACAGGAAACATTAGGTATTATGAAACCTACAAGGCACAATGTTGTTATAGATTGTTTGTAGTGTTGGAAAACACACTATCCCATTTCAGTTAGTTTGATATGAAGAGTTTTATTTCATTATGCTCCAAGAATGTGACAAAGTCCACTTTCAGATTTTTGAACAATGCTTTGCTACATTCCAAATGTCATTTGTCTTTCTTTATGTGATTGGAACAAATAAAATGCTTTCATCATTTTTAGTGTTGGAAAACACATTGTCTTCTCTCACTTGGCTTGAAAACTGACCTGACAAGATTGTTAAATCATACCTACCCTTTCTCGAAAATTTGTTTTTGTATGTCGGTTTCATCACTTTGATCACTTTGATCCCCTATCTAGTGGGCTCTGCACTATGATGTCTTGTCATGTTATGTATGTTACCATGTATGTCATTATGTATGTTTTCATGCATTTTTATATGTACATAGGTCACTTTTATCTAGGATTTATCTAGCTCCAAAAAACTAACTCATAGACAGAAGGCACCTATGTATGTAACATGAGATCAAAATTCTTTTTCAATTTCCTCATCTGATTCGACTAAATAAATGCTCACATTATTTACAGTGTTGGAAAACACACAGTCTCCATATAACTTGTTAAGAAACAAGAAACCCATATAGTGTTGTAAAACCCCCTCGAATCAAATGAGGAAAGTGAAATGCGATTTTGATCTCATGTTGCATTCATAGGTGTTTTTTTTCTACGAGTTAGCTTTCTCCAATGGCACGACGAAGTTAATGTTTGACCTTCAAATTTTTACATCGGTGCTATTTGTCCATCCGATCATCTTTTCTATCAAGGCCATTTTGTCCATTGTGGGAGATGGGGGATGGGGGGTATGATATCATACTACATACATAGGTCCCTTTTCTCTAGGAGTTAAATTTCTCCAATTGGAACAAATAAATTGCTTGCATTACTTGCACAGTTGGAAAACATATTGTCTGCTCTCAGTTCCAGAGGGTTTTACAACATTATATGTGATGAGACTAGAATTTAGCCTAGTTAGAGAGGTATAATCTCTTGCTATTTGCTGGAATTCCCATGTCTTTGATATTATATGTTGAAATTTCCATATGGTTCTCTTAGATAAATGACATTTGGACTAATTTCATTTCTGTTTGTTTTAATGATATTTACATGCTATGTGGACCATCTATATTTATCTTTCATTTGATTGATTAATATTCTTTAAGGTGATTATGATTATGCGATTATTATGTGTACTGAAATTATTTTGCAGACATGATTGGCATGCTAAGTTGAGAAATGCAGCCGTCAACTAGTCAGGATTGAGTACTCTTGCAAAGGTCAACATAGGACGATGGTAGAAGATTCTGTGTCAGCCACATGTAACCGCTCTGCACCAATATTCAATGACATTGAGCATCATAGATGTTACTGCAGTGCTTGAGTCCATATTTGGGCTTGCATTTCCAACGGATTCCCCTGCATGTGTAACCACCCTTTCAACTTTCTCTCGCTTTCCCTAAATGACATCCTCTCGGTTAGTGAGAGTTGATGACCTTGTTTAGCTGATAAATAAGGCTCGAATCCTCCTTCCTTGGTCTAGTGATAGCGAGTTAGTGAGTTGACCGCCATATTATTATACAAGTTGATTATTAGGCATTCTTTTGTAATTGCATTTCATGATAAATGAAATTGTGAGTTGAGTATCCGAGTTTTGTATTAGTTTAGAGGATACTCATCCAAGGGGGGTCACTTGGTGAGTAATCCGTTCTTTAGTTTAAATAGCCGAGTGTTAGTTTTTGTTTGATTACTTAGTTAAGATCCTGGCATTGATTGTTCCTGCTGCCACTAGAACTTTGTTTTGTGACTGTTCTCATAGCCAAGGCGGACATAGTAGCTTTCTATTGGATGTTTTGTCTTTCCTTCCTATTATGCATATTTAGTTTAGATTTCCTTGAGTAATGCTCAATAATTTTTTTCCTTTCATTCTTAAGTCTTCCTTAGATATAGAATGAAGATGACTACTCTAGAATTCGTAGTGCACATACTGTGCTAACCCATTTCAAGTTCACATCCCTGGGTTGAAAATTTAAATGTACCTTCATGATGGTTAAGATGGCTATTCAGGTCAGATGTCCAATCTCTCAATCATGGTAGTAAGAGCTGAGTTATTGAAATCATTGTAGGAGGCCGACAGTTTTGGCATTGTTGTCAAGGATGGTATCAAATTAGGGAATCCTTTCGAGTCATTGATAGTTTTCCACTTTAGTATTTTTGAAGTTTTCTCTTAGTGTTGGAATTATGATCCACTATTTTTCCCCACCCATTCTTTGTGTGAGTTGGTTGATACTGAGTTGATACCGCATGCATAGAAGAAGAAGAGATCCTTCTGGGAGATTTCTTCCTAATAATCATATTGAGTCATTTCATATAGTAGAACTTCCAAATATGCCTAGAGACGATGAAGAAGAAGAACCACAACCCTTTTTTTGATGTATTCCCTAATTTGACTAGCTCTGAAGTTTCCCTTGAAGATCAAAATCCCGTTGAAGAACTCTTTGTTCTAGAATTCCATGAAGTAGACATGGCTGATGTAAATGGAGATAGGCCTAACAGGTAGAACCAACCAATTTTCCCCTTTCCCCTTGCTGAACAAAATGAAGTAGACAACCTCAAAAACATTCCTACTTTAGTCCTTCCTAAATTATGTGGGCTTGTCATAGAATATCTTGATACGTTCTTATTTGAGTTTTATATACTCTGTAGAAGCTATGACTATACCACTAATACCCATAGACTAAAGCTATTTCCTATTACTTTGAAAAAAGCTTCATTAAGATGGTTTATGAGCCTTGGAAAAAATACTATGAGAACTTGGCAAGATATGAAGATAAATTTTCTTGAGAAATAAAAGGAATATCATAGGGGTAGTGGCATGAGAGGAGGTCACATTTTAAAAATCCAGAAAAAAGAAGATGAGATCTTGGAAGACTTCATTTCAAGGGTTTTTTTTTGTCTGTAGAAATCTCCACATCATACACTTAATGAAGATTCAAAAAAATTAATTTTCCTTATAGGAATTAATGAAAGTTGCACTAATTCCTTGGACCTAATGGTAGTAGGAGATATCACTCACGTCCCTTGGGATGATATCAAGAAGATATGTAAAAAATATTCAAGGAAAACTTCAAAGAAAGTGTTGGTGTTTTCAAAATTCCCAGCTAAGGCTTTGTAATTCTCTAAGGGGTTGTCAATCCCTATACTTAAGAATTAACAAAGTTAGTGCCAACTAACGAGATTTAGTCAAAGATTGAGATCTCCTACACTTTTGGCTCTATGAAACCAAGGAGGGTTTTCCTAAATATGTTCATAAAAATGGTTTATGCCTTAATAACACTTCTACATGTAGATACATTCCACATTAATGCAATTAGATAGAAACTACCTTGGTTTTGGCAAACCAAAGAACAATAACAACTATCTAGAGCTAGGAAAACAAACTTAATGTAAGATTTGTATCTCAAAAGAGATAGAAATTGATTTTTTTAAATGTTCAGATCTTGAACCTCTACACTTAGAGCCACAATCCTATAGTTCTAAAAGAATCTTGAACAAACTATCTAGTGCCTCATCCAACCAGGCGGGAGTCACATAAAACATAACCCTAACATTGTTGAACTTATCATTATAATGCTTTACATTATGAGATCTTCCACTATTTGAAAATATTACTCCTTAATGAATCCTGAGCATATTATAAAAAACCAGTAACTCCTTTTCAAGCATTTGATTAACTCATTGAGTTAAAGCAAGAAAATTAATTACACATCCAAATATACCATTGAAACTGAATGAATAGATCATTGATAAATTCATTCACAATCCATGATATATACATAGGAGAGCAATTATCTTTTATTTTTTAGATTTGTTTCAATATCAGTCATTACAAAAGCATAACATTCTTATCTTATATAATTCCCGACCTAGAATGATTTCCTAGTTAGGACCTTCAAAATACCACAATATAATTTGAATTGTACTTATTCTAAGCCTTAGGACCTAAAAAATTCTTACCCCACCAATGAGCCATGAAATATCCTTTCTAGAATAGGAGAGCAACAAGCATCAGGCTCCACTATTCATATAAAAATGAATTTCATCCTAACGAAATGAAATTTAGATTAACTTCAAAAACTCCCCATCATCAGAAATAACAATAAAATAAATAGAGGAATTAAAAATGGTTACACCCCTATAACTAGCTGGAGAGAGACAACAACACCGCGTCACCCACTCGCACGTCCATATCAAACCCAAACCACTGAAACAACATCAAAAGGTAAAAGCACCAACCTCGCAACGCACATCACTTTCCTGCATCATGAGTAAACACGCGGCCCCGATACAGGAAACCTCTCTTAGTTCTCACTTCAGTATGAAGAGAGACTAGTACCTTACTCTTTCCAATACCAATACTAGACCTAGCAACATTACACGGTGCCATCACAACAATTGGAGAAACTGTGAGGACCTCCTCGTCCACTCCCACAAGCTCAGTCCTGGCCGCGAGGTAGCTATGGTAGCCCAAATAAGTTTCAGACCTTTCATCACCAGAGCCCGAAGAGAGCTCAATAGGTGATGTGGAATGTCCAAACCTCTTATCCACTCCTTGGGCAACTGTTCTAGGAGTACCACGAATAGTTTGTTCCTCCTTTTGATGCAAAATTATTCCACCCACCCTAGAACTTCATCATACTACTGACTTATCCATTGAAAAAGTGAGCTCAAACTCAACAAGAAAATCAATCACCTTCAAACAAACAAACTCAAAATGCAATGATATCGATGAGAAAATTAGCGATCATTTATCGAGCAAGTTGGTGTAGGGAACATTAATTGCCCAAATTGTAGTACGAGCAAGCAAGCGATTAGTGGTTGATGTTTCCACCACAAAATAATTCCAAGCTCATGGAAAATGACATACAACCCATCATTTCATTATCAGGTGGATACCACTCGTACACAAGGAAATCAGGAGGAAATCCACTGAAAAACCTACTCCATTAATGAAAATAACTTGTAGAGTGCAAATAATCCTCACATGGGTGAATAGTAACTTTTTGAATTCAAATTGTCAATGTGAAAAGACCTGGCAAGTCAGATGACTCAGATTGAGTCAATGATAATTGAAGAATCCACATCATCACTTGGGAAAACTAGCAGCCAATAACACCCCTCATAATTAAGAACCCACGACCAAGCAGTAGGCCCCACCCAGCCCCTTTGTTCTGTGGAGCCAACATATGTGTCACCGGCTCGCACACCTCATGGTACCTTTGAGAATATTAATTTGATCGTGCGAGGCCTATGAGGGATGGTCATCATTAATCCCTGTCGTTTAATAGCCACCGTTGAAATGGCATCCACTTGTCACTGTTGGCGCATCAAGACAGGCCCCACTCCACCGTACTCGATAGATGGAGGTATCTCACACACCTCGCACCACTTTAGTGACATCAATAGGAAACCTTGCAAGGTCTATGAAGAACGGTCTAGATCTGAACTTGTGATCTCATAGTCCACTAAAATACATAGAGAAAAAAAAATTATAACAATGGGGCCAACTGAATAAAGAAAACCCTCTAAGGCACACAAATTTAGGCTCAAGTGGAAAAGAAAAACTGATGGGTCGGGTGAAAGGGGCCAGTAACAACATGAAAGGTAGGCTCAGTTAGATGACTTAAGAGACCGGTAACCCCCAATAATAGGTCAATTCTAAAATATAACATAAGGGTTTAAAAGGTACAAATCAATTTTATCATGGGTAAACAAAAACCCTAAACCCTAAGCATTAGACCCCTAGCCATAAAAGATAAACATACATGCCCAAACCAAGAAATGTTTTGACAAATTTTAAAAATCCCATCAGAAAGGAAGAGCTATCAATCCTCTATGGGTAAGTCACCCAATAGTTGATTCTTAAGGATGGATATTACTAATTTTTTGGCAGATTTCAAGCAAGATATAATTAAAAATCTAGCTACTCAACTTGATACACTTCAATCTAAAAAGAAACATGAGGAGGAAGAGGCAATACTAACAGAATAATGCCCATAGTGTAGAAAAAATAAGAGGGATTGGACATGCAAGGTGATAGATAACATTGATAGTAAGGAGATTCCACCTAAGTTTAAAGTAATTCAGGCTAAGGAAGACCAAGTCTACTTTGTTGCATAGAAGAGGCCATGGGCTTCAAGACAAGGTATGCTACTAGATCCACTATATTTTTTTGGACAATATTTTAACTTGTATTCATCTAGTAACCAATGGAAACCACCCTAGCCATCCAACTATGGATGATACCAACCCCAGTCTTGGAATAACCCACCCAATGCTTGGTCCAATTATCAAAATAGCTCACCTCACTGGCAACAAACTTAGGGGAACTAGCAACAGTTTTAGGGACCTTAGCAACCACCCCCAAGAAACTAGCAGCAAACATCTCAATGGAAGGGTGGCCAAACCAACCCACCAGCTATATGTAGCCATCTTCTCAAACCCAAAAACATACTATAATGACCCCTCCTGCTAATCCAATTGCCAGTATATCTAAACCTACCTAGTTACCAGCCCAACCCACACCCAACCCAAATAATAAACCACAATAACAACTTATATATTTTGTTGATCAAAATCAATTTCATGCATATGTTGTGAGTTTAAGTGGCATACGTATACATTTAGGAACAACCTTGCAAGCTCCAACAAAGAAAAAAACACAAGAACCACCATTTCCTTAGATATTAGAAGCTACCAAACAAAAAGAAGACAAGGAGGCAACTAGCTTTGATATCCTAGATCAGATAAAATATATATGTTTCCAGATACCTTTGCTTCATGCTCTAGAAGATGTCCCTATCTATGACAAGGCAATCAAGGAAGCATGCCTCAAGATATCGGACATTAAAAAGAAGGACCCCACTATAGTCCATGTAGTAGGATAGCTTGCTGACATCATGCTTGGAAAAGTAACTATTCCCAAGTACAGTGATCCAGGTAATCCTGTAGTTGAAGTTTTTATAAATGGAATGAACATAAATAATGCCTTGATTGACTTAGGTGCAGCAATAAATGTGATGACTAAAGATAACCTACAACAACTGAATATAGCAAACATGAGATCTACTCCTACAGTCTTGCAACTTACCGATAGCTCCACTGTTAAGACAGATGGCATAGTAGAAGACCTTGTGGTGATCCTAGACTCCTAGGAGTATCCAACTGACTTCATGGTTCTCTCACCTAAAGCAACACTAGGAAGATATCCACTTATCCTTGGTCGACCATGGTTAGTAGCTACAGATGCTTATATTGGATTTTCATCAGGTGATTTGACCATTTCAGATGGCACGAACACAAAAAAACTTATTTTTGTATCCTCCAACATAACCATCTCACAATGTAGAAATATCAACATGGCCACATATTGATGAAGAAGCTGAAGAAGTCACCTCTATGGTGCAACTTATGATGCTTGGAAGAAGTCCTTTCCTGCAGCTTCAAGATGAAGATGAGGTGTTATCTAGTAGCATTCATAACCAATTTAAAATAGAGGAAACATCATCTGGTTCCAAAAATATCGAGCAAACACTTTTGTCTATTCTGCATGATCTTCCTACAACAACTCTTATGGTAGACATAGTTCCTGTAGCCACTCTTTCTGCAACAACTGTCTCTATAGACATAATTCCTGTACAACTATTCCCGCAGTAAAAATTCCTGCAACAACACGTATGTTTCACACAATGGTACCACTTGAACTTAAGATACCTTGTATTAATGAAGCAACTATGATAGAACTAGTTACACAAACATAAGTTTCTGAGGGAGGATCTCTAAATATCAACAATAAATTAACCAAGGGACAACAATTCATATTAGCAAATTTGTTGAGAGCACATCAAAAAGCATTTTCCTAGGATTATCATGATATGAAAGGATTAGATCCAAAAATTCGCACTCACAGAATCTATATCAAAGACGAGTGTACCCCTGTAAGACAACCACAACAGAGAATCAACCCTATCTTAAGAGAAATTGTCAAAACTGAACTGCAAAAGATGCTAGAAGTATGATTTATGTATCCTATTTCAGATAGCCAGTGGGTTTCCCCATTGGTAATTGTGCCCAAAAAGGGAGGGAAATGGAGAGTTTGTGTTGAATATAAAGAACTCAATGTTGCCACTAAGAAGGATCACTTTCCCTTACCTTTTGTAGATCAAGTCCTAGACTCTCTTGCAGGAAAACAATACTTCTCCTTTCTTGATGGATTCAGTGGATACATTTACATTCAAATTGAATGAGAAGACTAAGAGAAGACTACACTTACATGTCCTTGGGGGACATATGCATATTTTGTGCTTCCCTTTGGGTTATGAAACATACTTGCCAATTTTTAGAGGGCAGTCATCAGTATATTCTTAGATATCTCCCTTGACTACATGGAGATCTATATTGATGAGTTTACTACCTATGGTGTCACCTTTGATGAAGCACTACAAAATCTTAAGAAAGTACTCAAGAAATGTGAAGATCAAAAATTATCCTTAAACAGTGAAAAGTGTTTCATGATGATGTAGGAAGGTGTAGTTCTTGGTCACTACATTTCACACCTTGGCATTCAAGTTGACCCAACAAAAATTGAGGTAATAAATAATCTTCCTATACTTGCAAAAAAAAAGGATGTTAGAAGCTTTCAAGGAAATGTAGACTATTATAGATGTTTCATCAAAGAATTTAGCAAAATAGAAGCCCCACTATATAGTATTCTGACCAAAGATGTCGAGTTTCAATGGATAGAAATTGTGATAAAACATTTTATGATTTAAAGACAGCTCTGACTCATGCTCCTATACTTAAGAGATCAAATTTTGAAATCCCCTTCCACATCCATACTGATGCCTCAAAATATGCAATAGGTGTAGTCGTAGGAATAAAAGAAGAAACTATTGAAAATGCCATCTATTTTGTCGGTAAAAACTTGCAAGGAGCATAACTCAGTTACACATTCACAGAGAAACAAATGTTGGCACTAATCTATGCCTTGAATAAATTCAGGCACTATATCACAAGCTACCAAATTTTTGTACACACTCATCATGCAACCATTAGATACCTCATGAACAAATCCCTAATCTCAGGAAGATTAGCTAGATGGTTTCTATTAATGCAAGAATTTGACATAACTGGGTATGTGTAGGATCATCATGGAAAAGACAGGCCCTTAAGTGGCAAAAAATTCAGAAAAATAAGAGTTAGGAAAGTTGACGTAGAAATTTGAATAAGTTATCTATATGATTTAAAAAATATGTAAGAATAGAATCTGTAGAAAATTGAATTTAGTTTCTAAACTACTAGGTTTTTTTTTTTTTTAAATTCTATTTGGTGAAAATATGAGATTTCAATGTAGTAGTACTTAAATTTCAGGGAAAAAATAAGAAGTAGGTGTCTATCTGACCACCCTAACCACAATAAAATGATAAAAAAAATTATAATATTTTAGATATAATTAGAGGACTCATGTCCCGATGTGATGTATATTTTTTTGTAATTTTTTTCCATGTAAATAATTAATTATGAATTTTTTATTACAACTTTTAAAAATATAAAAATTTGTATGTCTGATGACCTTAACTTGGTCAAAACTTCATGAAATTCATTTTTATTTTTTATCCTATGGTATGCGAAGTATAGGATGTGACACATGTTTTGTATTCGAAAAATGTGATACCATTTAAAAGCTATACATGTTTTCTCAATCAACCTATCAATGAGAACTTTATTCATAATTCAAATAGAAAATGAATAATAATTATTTATTAAACTTAAAGTAAAGCATTAATTATATTGATGGAAATATGAGAATATCCTTAAAAAACCCTTTTAATTTCATCAATTTTGGGTTAAAAAAAGGTCGTCAGCCACATACCCATCATATCACCACTTTTTGGCCCATCATGGTCATGCACATACCCAACTATTATAGAAAAACTAGGGAAGGAAAATGTGGTTGTTGATTTCCTCTCAAGGCTGACCACATTAGAAGATACTCAAGCCATAGATGACTCCTTTCCAGATGAGCATCTATTCTCCATAAGTGTGTAAACACCATGGTATGCTGGCATAGCCAATTACCTTGTGACAGGGAGAGTTCCTCCTCACTTCTCCCAAAAAGAGAGAAGAGTGTTGGTTGAAAATTCATTCCCTTTTTCATGGATAGTTGGATGCCTATTTTATACTAGACCAGATCACGTTATGAGAAGGTGTGTGAGGAAAGATGATACCTATGACATTTTGCATGCATGTCATGATGAACCCTGTGGAGGCCACTTTGCAGAAAAAAATGATAACAATGAGAATTTTGAACACAGGATAATACTGGCCTACCTTACACAAAGATGTAGGAAGATATACAAGGAGATGTGATAGATGCCAAAGGATGGGCAGGCCGAAAAAGTTAGATGAAATGCCACTATGTCCACAAGTGGTTGTCACACCATTTGACAAATGAGGTTTGGATTTTGTGGTACCCATTGATCCTCCATCGAATGGTATGTCCTACATTCTAGTATGCACTGATTATGTAACAAAATGGGTTGAATTCAAAGCCATGAAGCATGCAAGGGACAGAAAGGTTGTGGAATTCCTTTATAAATTATTTTTTACAAGATATGGGGTACCAAGAGAAATAGTAACTGATCAAGGCACTCAGTTTACATTAGCTCTTATTACAACATTGGTTAATGAATATAACATCAGACACATGAAATCCACTCCTTATCACCCTCAAGAAAATGGGAAGGTCAAGGTGACAAACAAGGAGATTGAGGCCATCCTCACCAAAATAGTGCATATTCACATAAACGACTGGGCAAATAGATTATGAGAAGCAATTCGGGCTTATATGACCACCTGGAAGACAACTATAGGCTTCACCCCATTTGAGCTACTATATGGGATAAAAACCATGATGCCTATATAATTTGAGCACAAGAATCTCATAGTTTCTCTAGAGTTAGGGATGGATATTTCTAAGGCATAGAAGGAAAGGATCATATAGCTAAATGAATTGGAAGAGATGAGGAAAATAACATTGCATCACAACGAACTAGTGCAAAATTAGAGAGTCAAATGGCATGACAGATTTATCAAAGAAAATAAATTTTAGCCAAGCAACTGGGCATTACTTTATGATTCTAGGTACAAGGATAATATGGATAAATTTTAGCCAAGGTGGCTAGGGCCATATGAAGTTACAAAAGTCTTTCCCAATGGAGGTATGTAGCTCAAAACCATTGATCCTATGAAATTCAAACTACTGGTGAATGGGTACCGTCTTAGATTATATCATAGGCCAGCTTCAAAAGATGAGTTCCTACAACAGTTTATCCAACACACTGAGTGCAAGCATGGTTCCTACAACAACAAAGTTCCTATAGTCGAAGGCAGTGGACATAGTGTCCCTCCTTTCAGTTAAATGAGGTATGTACTTATCATAAAAAAGATTTCTACTTTTGTAGAAATCCATTTCTTCACCCATCCACTCATCCACCCATTTGTACCACCTTTCTCTCTCTCCCATCATTTCATTCCACCTCCCACCATTCCATCATCATTAAATTTATTAATTAATATTTAGCAATGCAACTGGTACTTTCTCCTTGATTGATGTAATCCATTATCCACAATCATGTTTGTACACACTCAGGTATGTGCACATTGATTGCATTCTTAATTATCCTTTAGAGAATTTCATTTAATCACTATACGATAAGATGGACGTTCACATAATTTTTTTTAAACCCCCGTCAAATCAATCTTTCTATTCTGCATGTGTGGAAACATGTCCAAATTTACATTGGGGGGAGATGTAAGCAAGATGTAGAAATTTTGCCACATGTCATGATATGATTGTCTACATCAGAAAATCTTATTAAGTTGATCCAAAATTTAAAATGAATAACAAATTGCATGTGTGATGTTACACTAAACTATCACCGCCATTGTCACTACCATTCCCTCTCATTATGATTCCTTTTCATTATGATTTCTTACCATTTCTTAGCTTTTTCATAATTTTGGCATGCAAGTGGTAAGTTGCTAAAAATAGAGCAAAAGGAAAATTCAGTCGACAAATTCACCCAAGCAGGTAGAGAAGAAAAACATTTTGAGGTAATTTCTATAGTGATGAGCTGAAAAATAGACAATGGGAGGTAGAATCATTTAGAATGAACCCTTAGCTCATGATGCCTTGTTACAAGACACAACGTGTTTAGCAAAATTTCAGAATTATGGGTGGCTAGATTACTTTATAAAGTTACATGGTTTCAACAAGGGTATTGTATTGGAATTCGCTCAGACATTCTCAGAAGGAAAGGTCATGGTGAAAGCATTGGAGGTAATAGAGACTAAAGAGTGGATTTGTGAAGTTTCAGGGCTGCAAGCTGATGGAAAACCATACCTTGTCGGTAAGGATGCCAGGACAGCTAGAGCCATATTTACAATGCATGGGGACCCTCCACTCAAATTGACAAGAAAGGTGCAAAGAGGATCTCTCTACTAGAGCCATGGAGGTGAGTTGTTGTGCATATCATCAAATACATCACTTAAGAAGGACATTTTCAAACCTACATTCAGTACATTTCAAATTGCTGAGTCATATGCAACATAGGAGGAAGGTGAACCTGCCCAATGTATTATACAACCATCTCTCTATTATGGCAGAAAAAACACAAAAAGGTAGAGAAAAATCTGTATCCCACCACTATTTAATTAAATTGATTGTTAAATAAGATCTTTGCATGATACAAACCCTAGAATGGCCTAGGGTGATTTCATGAAAATTGAGCAGTATAGACATGAGCCATCTTAGTCTAGGGTTTCATCTCAGTCACACAAGTCTAGTAGAAGATTGAGCACAACTGAAGGCACCTTTGGTGCCTCGACCTTTGGTGCCTCGACCTTTGGTTCTTGTATGGATTCCCCCATTGAAGAAAATGCCATAAATGTTAGTTCCTCTGATCACAAGAGTGAAAAATAAAATTTATCATCAAAATCTGATGATGATGATGTCCCATTGAAAAAATTGATAAAAAAAAGAGCACAAAAGAGAGGAAAAACCGAGAAGAAGGAAAATGCAACCTGTGCAGAAAGAGGCGCCAAGCCCTAAGAAAAGGAAGGTTAGCACTATTCATCCTGCAGCCAAAGGGAAACAAAAAATCCCTCTCAAGAAATTGAAGCTAGTTGATTTTGAGCCTGGTGAGGCATCGGGTGAGAACACAAATGCTCCAATGGAATAGGAGAATGTACAAGAAAAGGATGTGTTCGAAGAGGCAAAAAAAATGACCCGAGCGGATCTTGTTGCCATCATTGAAGAAGATGAAACTAAAGAACAGTAAGAAAGCCAAGACTTCTTGCAACAAGACCAATAGTAGGAATTCCTGCAGCAAAGTTAGGAAATAAATTAGGAGATCATGCATCAACCACTAGAAGAGGAACAAGAGGTCCTGTAGCAGAACAAGGAAAGAGGAATCATACCTTAACAACCTGAATCAAAGAGGCCTCCTAAATCTATGCAGATAGTCCTCTATGGGAAGTAGCCATCTATGAAAATTCGTGTAGGGATCCACAACCCTCCTAGTTTTTCAGTACATACAACTATTTTAAATTTATGGGGTGAAATATAAAGAAGATAGGAGTGGAAAGAAGAAAAGAAAAGATTGAACAAGGAAATTCAAATGAGGGATGAGATGATCAAATAAATGAATGAGCAGATTGTTTTTTATGAAAGAAAGCATAAGTGGCATTTCAACTTTGGTGCCAAAAATTTTGGAATATAGAACCCCTCCTAGGGTTTATGCTTTGCAATTAAAGGAAAAATACCCTTTCCTTCAAAATGTCAAGAATCATCTCAGGCCTAAACCCCTCTATTGAAATCCCTGCTCAATTTTTCAATGCCTACAAAATTGCTTCCCCTAAAGTGAAAAATTTGTTATGTGAATTGTATTTTCACATCTTTGATGTTCCAAAAGATAAAGACTGGAACCCTCTACTTTACGTTGGAGACATAGAATTGAGAGCCTTTATTTCTTGGATACAAAATGAGATCAGTTGGGGTGAGCAATACAATGCTTACAAGAAGAAGGAATCCAACATTCCCCTAGCCATCAGGGCTGAATCTAAAAACCCCAAAGACATTTACACAGACTGGAATAGATTGCTCTTTAGGCTGAACTTTGGTGACTGAATTATGCCTTAGATCTATGTTGTGTATAGTGAATATGAGGTCAAAGTTGCTGAAAAAGAGGATACTCTAAGGGGATATCTATCCCAACGATGGAATTTGTTCACTAATGAACTAAAACAGGATGAGACACATTTTGTTCACAATTATGTTGTTGCACTAAAGAGAATTGAGAAGTACATCCATCTTGGGAGAACTGAAGGGCGTGAATGGCTTCCCCTGACTTTTCAGGAGCCTATCCTCCCATGGCCTATATCTAATTTAAGATTCTATAGGTATGACATTACAAAAGAACAATAGAGATTGAGAAGGCTTGATAGGTTGGGTGGGTTTTACTAGAATCCTAATTCACCCATAGAAGACATCGACATTAGTAAACTATCATTCATAGACTTCAGGGACTTAACAAATCAAAAGCATAACTCTTTCCATCCTAGAGGACCAACAAAACATTAGTCTAGTTTTAATGATATTTACCTGCTATGTGGATCGTCTATATTTATCTTGCATGTGATTGATGAAATTTCTTTAAGGTGATTATGATCATGTGATTATTATGTGTACTGAAATTATTTTGTAGACATGATTGACATGCTAAGTTGATAAATGTAGCCTCTAGTCAGTCAGGATTGAGGAGTCATGCGAAGGTCAACTTAGGACGACGTCAAAATATTTCTTGTCAGCCGCATGTAACCACTTTGAACTGATCTTCAATGACATTGAGAATTGCAGGTGTTACTGTAGTGGTTGAGTCCACATTTGGGCTTGCATATCCAATGGATTCCCCTGCATGTGTAACCGCCCTTTCCACTTTCTCTCGCTTTCCCTAAATTTGGCATCCTCTCAGTCAATGAGAGTTGATGGCCCTATTTAGTTAATAAATAAGGCTTGAATCCTCCTTCCTTGGGGTAGTGATAGCGAGTTAGTGAGTTGATCACCATATTCTTGTGCAAGTTTATTATCACCCATTCTTCTATAATTGCATTTCCTGATAAATGCAATTTTGAGTTGAGTATATGAGTTTTGTATTAGTTTAGAGGATACTCATCCAAGGGGGCCCACTTGGTGAGTAATTTTTTCATTAGTTTAAATAGATTAGTGTTAGTTTTTGTTTGATTACTTAGTTAAAATCTTGGCATTGACTATTCCTACAGCCACTAGAACTCTGTTCTGTGACTATTCCTGCAACCAAGGCGGGCAGAGTAATTTTTTGTTGGATGCTTAGTCTTTCCTTCCTGTTATGCATAGTCAGTTTAGATTTTCTTGAGTAATGTCCAAAACTTACTTTGTTTCCTTTCATTCAATTTACTTTTAGTCTTAAGTATTTCTTAGAAATAGAATGAAGATGACTACTCTATAATTTATAGTGCACATACTATGCTGACCCATTTCAAGTTCATGTCCCTAGGTTGACAATTTAAATGTACCTTCATGATGGTTAAGATGGATATTCATGTCAAATTTCCAATCCTTGAATCATGGCAGTAAGAGTTGAGCTATTGAAATCATTGTAGGAGGCCGACAATATGGCTTTCTTGTTTCTTAACACCTTAAATGGACAGAGTGTTTTTTTTAACACTGTAAATAATGTGAGCATTTATTTGGTCAAATTATATGATGAAAATTAAAATCCATTTTGATCTCATGTTAGATACATTGGTGCTTTTTGTTTATGATTTAGCTTTGTCCTGATTGGAACAAATAAATTTCTCACATTATTTAAAGAGTTGGAAAAGACATTGTCTCCTCTCAATTGTAGAGGGTTTTACAACACTAAATGGGTTGCTTGTTTCTTAACAACTTATATGGAGACAATCTGTTTTCCAACAATGCCAATAATGTGAGAATTATTTTATTTGGTTGAATCAGATGAGGAAACTCAAATGTCATTTTGACTGTACCAATTAGAAGAGAAAAAATAAATAGAAATAAAATAATCACATTGTTTGTAGTGGTGGAAAGCACATTGTCTCTTCTCAGTTATTCCCTCATGAAAAGTGTTGTTTTCATATGTTCCAAAAATGTAGTGAAGGGACCTTAATCTTTTAGAAAAATTATTTGGTGATGTAAATATTACATTTCCCTTTTTTCATCTGATTGGAACAAATTAAAGGCTCCCACCATTTGCAGTGTTGGAAAACACACTATCCCATGTCAGTTAGTTTGTTATGAAAAGTTTTTTTTCATTGTGCTCGAAGAATGTATTGAAGAGAACTTTGATATTTTTCAATAGATTTTTGCTACATTCCAAATGTCATTTCACTTTCTTCATCTGATTGAAACAAAATAAAAAACTCATAGTATTTGTAGTGTTGGAAAACACACTATCTCCTCCCAGTTATTTCCTCATGGAATTTTTTCGTTTGTACACTTGAAAAATATAATGAAGTCCACCTTCATATTTTAGAAAAACTCCTTGGTGATGTAATTATGGCATTTCCCTTTGTTCATCTTATTGGAACAAATAAAATGCTCACATTATTTGGAGTGTTGGAAAATGCATTGTCTTATGTTAGTTAGTTTGTAATGGAAATATTTTTTTGAGTAATTTGGAGATAAAAAAATTTATATTTAGAAAAGTCACTCCCCTGTGTCAAAATTATTATTTGTTGGCAAAATACATATATATATATATAGTACGCATTTTTGAATACATTATTACTATTTTTAAAAATTCTAGGTTGGGAAATGGTGGGTTTTATACAAGCTATAACCCATATATTGTTCTAAAACCCTTTACAAGTAGCAACCTAATTTCTTACTCATCCTCACCTCAATTTGGTAAGTTTTGTGGTTTCCCCATGTGGAACTCTTTGCTTTCCTCTTCACCCTCTAGGTTTGAGCATGGAGATTGAACCACATAGTGTTATCCAACTTCTAATTGGGCATGTCCAGGATCATCATGGAAAAAATAGGCCCTTAAGTGGCAATAAAATTAAGAACAATCAGAGTTAAGCAACATGACATAAAAATTTGAATAAGTTAACTATATTATTTAAAAAATATGGAAGAATAGAATCTGTTTCAAATTGAATTTAGTTTCTAAACTAATAGGTTTATTTTTATTTAAAAAAAATATATTTGGTGAAAATTTGAAATTTCAATGCAGTAGTACTTGAATTTCAGGGAAAAAATAAGAAGTAGGTGTCTGTCTAACCACCCTAACCACAATAAAATAATAAGATTTTTAATAAAATTTTAGATATAAGTAGAAGACTCATGTCCAAATGTGATGCATATTTTTTTGTAATTTTTTTTAAAGTAAATAATTAATTATTATTTTTTTATTACAAATTTTTAAAAATATAAAAACTCGTACGTCTGACCACCTTAACTTGGTCAAAATTTCATGGATTTTTTTTTTTTTTTTAATCCTATAGTATGTGAAGCATAGAATGTGACACATGTTTCAAATTCCAAAAATGTGATACCCTTTGAAAGCTATAGATGTTTTTCAATCATCCTATCAATCAGGACTTTAGTCATAATTCAAATAGAAAATGAATAATAATTATTTAATAAATTCAAATTAAAGCATAATTTATATTGGTGGAAAACTAATAATCTCCTCTAAAAACCCTTTTTGTTTCATCAATTTTGGGTAAAAAAAATGTCATCAGACACATGGGCCATCATATCACTTACATATCGCCACTTTTTGGCTCATCATGATCCTGCACATACACAATTATTCTATGCATTATCATATTTAACCAATGCCATCACCTAATATTTTTTGGCCAATCAAGGTGATCACCAAGGTTTTCATTGACTTCTTAACATTTATTCTTGAATAGCTGATGCACATTGTGCTTTGCAAGCATAGTGTCTTGCAATAATCTATATTGTTACAAGTATCTATACAAGTGATTTTAGACATGCTAAATTTAAGTCATGCATCTAATGTTCCTCATATTTAATCGCCATTGTTCATCTTTTAGTTAAATAAATCATTTTTATTTAATTAAATCATACATCAATCCTAAAGTCTCCCTTTAATTAAATAAATTAATCTTATTTAATTAACTTCTAAATTTCTTCATTCAATTAAAAAAATAAAATTTATTTAATTAAAATCAATAACATCAACCTCTTTGATTAAATAAATCAAATATTTATTTAGTTAAATCTAAAATAATTTTCCTCTCAATATGATTTATTTAAATCCTAAAATCTAAGTCAAAATTGTCAAATCACCTAACATCATCTTAATTAATTAAATCCTAATTAATGCTAACTCTAATCCATGTCCCATCCTTTAGCTTTTTCCACTTGCACAAATAAATCAATTTAAGTGATTTATTAAATCTTCATTTTCTCTGAACAAGGCATAAAAGTGGAATATTCCTCCATTTCAAATCTCCCTCCAAATGAGATGTGTCCTTCCAATAAGGCATTTATTTCATCTTACAAGTAATTTTTCCTTGAGCCAAGTGGCCATAACTCCATTTGAATCTCCTTCCAGCTTGTCATTTCACTGATTTAAAATTTCAACTAATGGCATTTATGGGCACATTCATCAAAACATGCACATACTTAGCCCATTCACATGATGACAAGTGGCTTCTTCCTATTGGTTGGATTTTTATCCCAAATTCATCCCTTTTTCCTCTTCTCTCATCAAATTCTTCTATAAATAGAGATTTTATCCTTCATTTTGATCATCCACAACTTGAGAGAAAAGTTACTCTCTTCACATTGAGAGCTAATTTTACCCACTTCATAGCATAGAATCTTCAAGGCATTTTATCATTGAGCTTGTCAAGGATAGGGAAAGGGCTCCTTTACATATCAAAGGTGCACCAATCCAATATGGGATTGGTATACTTCATGTTATCATATGCTTTGATTATTTTGGTTATTTGGTTGAATTTTGAAGCATGTTAGAATATCTCATAGGGATGGTTGTTTTTCTTGTTTTCTCAAAACTTAATTGATTATACTAATGTTTGATTGTTAAAAAGTGAAGAAACGGGAATTCTCCATCTACATTCTAGCACCCATCATGTATTTGCATCATGATTTTTTATTTAAATCATTTGTCTAATTGCATATCTCAATTATACATGCAGGGTAGTAGTTTTTTCTTTTTTTAAATCCTACTGTTAAATATTCTATAGATTTATCAAACCAGCTAAAATCTGGGCAAATGACTAATTGCATATCCCATGGTGTTGGCATGGGATAGAATTTTATATGCAATAATTTTGTTTTACTGAGAAAACCATTTTAAAAAACCTCGAGTAGTTCAATCATCATCCAATGGAGAAAGTGTTTTAACAAATCCTAATATTAGATATTTTGTAAATTTATCACATCATTGAGGACGCAATATTGCAAATGCTCATGAATTTCTATATAATGCGGTAGGCACTTGTATATGTGGTTTCTTTGAATGAGTCTGGCACACGAGTTTATAAATATTCATGGGTGTCTCCAAATTTAATGCGCTTATGTGTTTCTCTTTTCCATGGGTCTCTTTAATGTGGTTTACATGCTTTTTGAGTTGAGAATGGACCAGAAGGCACTGTTGTTTAATGATAGTTTTTGTGAGTCAATGGGCAAAAGTCTAGGGTTAATTTTTTTTCTTGGTAAATGTTAAATGAATTTATGGACTGTTGTTAACATTTCATTTTGATATGCTTTGATCACATTCTCAATATTTTCAACATGAGATACAAATAGACATCATATTTGTGGGTATGTGTAGGATCATGATGGGCCAAAAAGTGGCGATATGTAAGTGATATGATGGCCCATGTGGCTGACGACTTTTTTTTTACCCAAAATTGATGAAACTAAAAGGGATTTTAAAGGAGATTCTTAGTTTTCCACCAATATAAATTATTCTTTACTTTGAATTTAATAAATAATTATTGTTCATTTTCTATTTGAATTACAACTAAAGTCCTGATTGATAGGCTGATTGAAAAAAATCTATACCTTTCAAAGGGTATCACATTTTTTTAATCTGAAATATGTGTCACATTCTATGCTTCACATACTATAAGATTTTAAAAAATTAATTAATTTCATGAATTTTTGACAAAGTTAAGGTGGTCAAATGTACAAGTTTTTATATTTTTTAAAAGTTGTAATAAAAAAATCACAATTAATTATTTACTTGGAAAAAAACTACAAAAAAATATGCATCACTTCAGGACATGAGTCTTCTACTTATATCTAAAATTTTATAAAATAATATTATCATTTTATTGTGGTTTGGGTGGTCAGACAGACACCTACTTCTTATTTTTTCCTTGAAATTTAAGTACTATTGCATTGAAATTTCAAATTTTCACCAAATAGATTTTTAAAAAATAAAAATAAACCCAGTAGTTTAGAAACTACAATCAATTTGCAACAAATTCTATTCTTACATATTTTTGAAATAATATAGTTAACTTATTCAAATTTTTACGTCAAGTTGCCTAACTCTCATTTTTCTGAATTTTATTGCCACTTAAGGACCTATTTTTTCCATGATGATCTTTCTCATGCCCTTGCCCTTGATTTTTTTGACAACATATCATTCAACAACCTTAATTGCTTGGCTCTCATATTGTGTTATAGTCTTTCTTGTAGATAGTCTCTATGTGTGTGGGATAAGACAAGCATGCAAACTCGAGGTTGCATGAACCGGGCTCAATGCACACTGGCTGCAATCAACTTTCACATCAAGCAGTTGGGCTATCCGCCATGAGTTGTGACATGGCTGATTCATACTCACCCCTATGACCTATTGGCTTGGAACCTTGCCTACATCATCTCCCAAATTCCAAGCTATTGGCTCTCATATTGTGTTATATTCCTTCTTGTAGATAGTCTCTATCATTCAACAACCTTAATTGATTGGATTTATATTCATTTATTGAGGGTAGGGGAAAGGATGTTGTTTTATTTTGACTATTTTGAGCCTGCATATTGAATGTTTGGCTGGAATTCAACTTTGTACGAAATCATCATGTGGGCTGTGAACTGTCAATATCCACTTTTGACAGACTTTTGGCAATTCATTTATTGATCACTTTGGTACCATATTTGGAAAGTGGCATTTTTTCATACAATTTTTAAACTGTGATCATCAAACACACATTTATGATTCGTATATTTATCCTGTGTTATGATTTAAATATGTGAAATCATATTTTATTAACGCATTTGTCAACCATATTCTCATATAAGTAGTAATGTTCTTAATACAACTTATGTAAAGGATAAGTTGTATTAAAGGATATTTCAACTTATCCAAGTGCAAATAATCCCCTATTGCCTTGGAAACACAAATTTTCTTGCAGATTTTATTAGTATGGAGTGGACTAATTTGTGCTAAAAAATTACTTTCAATGGTTTCATTCACCTTGAAACTTTCTATGGAGATAATTTTTTTTCTTTGAAATTTATTTGAAATTTATTTGGGGAAGGAGA
The DNA here is from genome assembly GCA_007115665.2 of Sequoiadendron giganteum. Taxonomy (NCBI): domain Eukaryota; kingdom Viridiplantae; phylum Streptophyta; class Pinopsida; order Cupressales; family Cupressaceae; genus Sequoiadendron; species Sequoiadendron giganteum. Next base: position 547,566,377 of record CM021103.1, on the reverse strand, counting down.
TGTTAATATGGCATCAATAAAGTAAAATCATAGATGACATTTATATCTTGAAGTCACTCATTTATGTTTTTATAGGCATCCTTATTAATTGGTGTTGCTCATTTATGTATTTTGTAGGTTAAGTGAAGGAGATTTGAAATCTTACTTAAATTGTTTAATAGGAAAAGGAAGGAGGATCATTTTGTTCATGCAAAGGACTTGCAAAATTGGAAGATAAGAGGTGATCTTGCAAGAATATTGGAGTTAGAAAATTGATCATTAAACTTGAAATTCACAAAGAATTTTTAAATGCTTAGAGCTTCCATTTTATGCTAGCGTTTTCAGTTTTACACCAACTCACTTATTTTTGGATTCTAAAAAGGGCAATACAAATTTTTTCATTTTTTGCTACAAAGGGCTAAAAGGAACTTTAGGTAAAACTCACTAGATTTGGTTTGAGGATTAACAATTGAACACGAAAAATTCCATATTTCATTTTGGTGCACTAAGAAGGATCAAATCATTGCTTTGTGGCCTTAAAATGAACAAATTATTCTTTGTTTTGTAAATTACTTATGCAAAGTAATATCATTAAAAGGATGTATGCACTTCTCTCATGTCTCACGGTGATCTTGATAATGAAAAGGCCTTTTCGTGACATTAAGTTGTGTAAGTAATTTCCCACACACTTCAATTTGGATTTTAAAATTGAATAAATCTTGTGAGTGTGAGTGGAGAATATTGCGTACATTCTCTCTCTTTGGTTCACAACAAAGATTGATCGAGTTACAAATATGTTCGCTTGCTTTTGTTTATCTTAGAGGGCCTGCTTTGTGGGAAAAATTAATCACCCAACGGAATGACCCAACTAGGAATACGCTAAAGCCAAGCAACTTCCAACTGGTATATAAGTATGGATTCTCGAGGAAATTTTGAGAAATCACGAGGATTATTCAATCGAGAAGGGAAAAAATTGTCTCTCATCGCATGGATGGTCTCCCACAAAAAAAATACTTGCATTAAAACCCCTTGTTTAGAAAGACCAAAATCCTTTTTTATTTGTTGGTGCAAAAGGTCATATCCTTTGAAGCTGCCCCACGTAACATGCAGTTTTTTTGTAGAGATGAAAAGTATTCGATGGGAGTTTCATGTGTACTAATGCTTGGCTAACATGAGAAGTGAGTGCATTGTAAGGGGGAGCATGTGTGGTCAAGCATCTAATCATCTACACTGAATATGCACAATTGGATTTATCCAAGTGGGAACCCAACAAATGTTATCTCTTCAACCTAGAATTTTACATGTTCTTGGAATAAAAAAACATTGATTTGATCGAAAACATTTGAAAAAAAACATTCACAAGATCTTGAAAATTTGAAACCCTTTAGGCAAGAAAATACCTTTAATGAATTCAAGTGCTCTTGCTTGACCTAGGAACTTCATCCTTAGAGGCATCCAAGTACTTGGGTTTTATCATCATTTACTTCACTAAAGTTAACATTAGGAAACTTTTTCCTTAATTTCCTCGATTCACCACATAATGGACATTGTACGATGAGAAGAAGTTAAGTCATTAGACATCTATTTTTAAACTTTAATCAAAGAATTTTTTGTGGTAAAAATAAATCATTAATCAAAGTTAAGAAACAATTGCACCTTGCACATGTGTTCTTCCAAATGATTTTCCCCAAAATCAAAATCTAAAAACCCAAGTTCAAAAGTCTTAGTCCAAAAGCTCATGAGGAGTGTCTTGAAAGACTTCTTGAAGTTAGAGAAAGGGTGGTCTATAATTTTTACAAGAAAGCTTTAGAGAACAATCCTAACTTGTATGAGTTTTATTACCAACATAATCCAAGTCTATTCCAAAGTTTTTCATTTCTCTCATAGGAAGTATTGCATGTTCTTCAAAACCGAGGTCTTGTAAAAATAATTTTTATCTAGGTTCAAATCTAGGATCAAAATAAATTATTTTTGTCCACCCCTCAAAATGTTAATTAAAATCATCTCACCAAAAACTCTTGAAAATATTGAAAAAATCATCCATACTAGAATTTTGGAAAATCAAAATCACTTTGTTTGGTTAGATATGTGTGGATGAATCCTTCTTCACATATTTGATCAAATTACCAAATCCTTTTGAAAAAATTTCCACCTCAAGACAAAATCCAATATCTTGGGGTCTAGGAGTTCATTATCCAAAATCATCTTGTTTGATTAGGGGTGTCTTGATGAATCCTTCTTTACACATATAGTCAAATTACCATCTTGTGTGCGAATATAATCTAGGAAAACATCCAAACTCTTACAGTTTATAAGCTCACTATCCAAATCAATCCAAATTAAATACTAATTTCTAGTATCTCCTCGAAGATTTCTCAAAGAGTTCGATCAACCACACCATCCATCCTCTGTGTATCTCATACCCATCCTTTGATCCTTAAAACATACTTAGTTTCTCTTGTTTGTTCCTAAATTTTAGACCAATCTAAGGTGTTAGAGGTTCCTCTCTTACATTCCAAAAAATTGATCCTTATTTTATCGTTCAAACATGATCTCAGTACAAGAAAAACATGGAGCAAAACAAAGAAACATCCACTTCGAGTGATATAAGTCAAACTAAAACAAAATTCAACCCTACAATATCCATTGACCTCCCAATAAATCCTCCTCAAGTACCTCAAAATCCTCAAGAGGAAGGTCAATTGGAAGACATCACCAACAACATCTTAGGGATAACACAAGATGAAATCCTTGAGATGGTCCAAAATCCTAACAATCATCAAATCATTAATACCATGATGAGGTTGTATCTCTCCCAATATATGCTCGAATTAGAAAAAGAAGGGGCTAAACTGCCTTCCAACTATGATATAAGAAACCTTGAGGAGAGACCTCTTGGGACCATGCCTCTGATCCCACCCGTAACTCCATATCAAAACATCACCTAAAGCATCCCACATATCACATCACCCATTGCTCCAACCCTGTCAATTGTTAGCAAGAGAAGCTCATTGCTTCATGCCCTTCAAGTACATCCCCTTGTAAATAATCAATATTTGGACACAAACACCATATTAGGCCAATTCGTCCCAATAAATCCATTACACCCATATGTTTCACTCACATTTTATAATCATACCAATCCATCCTCCTCCCATGCAACACTAGTCTATCCTCTAGACATGCAAACCTCTCTCCTTATGACCTCACAAGGAGAAGGTGATTTGTTTAGAATAGCATGAGTCTTCAATCCCTCATCATCATCTATTCAAGAGAATGCATCACCCCTCCTTCCACCATTTGCACCTCTACCCACCATCAATCATTCAAACCAAGGCAATCCCCCTATAATGAATCAAAAACTCATGCCATTGATATCACAACAATAGATGGAAACCATCTAAACGACCCCAACAATCAATACGTCCACTATTCCTCAAGTCTCTCAAAGCATGGGTCAAAGCATGGTTTCCCAAGGACCAATCATTTTGATCACGACATCCACAAATCAAACCCCAATCGTCAACATGACTATTCTGCTCATCAGAATGGTCAATTCCATTCCCTATCCACCACCACCACCACTAAAACACAACATGGTGAATTCATTCAACATCATGTTGCAAGTTGCTTGACAAGATGCCTATAAAAAGGAAATTCAAAATCAACAAGATGTCCAACAAGCTTCTTAGAAAGCGCAAGCATAATTAGTGGCACACCAAGCGCAACAAGTTGCACAAGCCACATGAGATACACAAGCCGCACAAGCTACCCAAGCCACACAAGAAGATCAAGCCGCTCAAGTATCCCAAGCTGCACAAGCCACATAAGTTGCTCAAATTGTATAAGGAGTTCAACAAGTGCATGCTCAAGCCCAACCCCAATACCAAGCTCAACAAGGGCAAGCACAAGCTCAATACCAAATACAATTACAAGTATCCCAACAAGAAACATATCAACAAGCCTTACAAGAATATCAAGCACAACAACAAGCCCAACAAAAAGCTTTGTTTCCACAAAAAAAACATGACCAACAACAAGCCTTGTTGGCACAACAACATGACCAACAAAAAGCATTGTTGGCTTAACAAAAAATTTAAGCATTACTCGCCTAGTAAAGCTTGCAAGAGACTCACACCAACATTCCACCTGTCAATCTAACACCTCAAAACATGTTCACCCCACCTCTTGATCCGAAAGATGATGTAACTGCACAAATCAGTCTTCTCTTGTAGCAAGTGCTTGATCTTCAATCAAGAAAGACAACAAGGACACCCAACAATCTGTGTCCTTATCCTTTCGACAAGATCTTAGAAATGGTACTATTCCCAAAGGGATTTAAAATCCCCAAATTTGAAAAATATCGTGGGATAAGAAACCCTGAATATCACATCAAGGAGTTCTAGGTATATTGTATGGAAGTCACATACAACGACACATATCTGATGCAACTATTTTCTCGTAGCTTGGCTAGTCTTGCTATGGAGTGGTTTTCTCATCTATGTACTGGCATAAAAAAATTCTAAGAAATCAAAGACGTATTCCTCTAGAATTATGCATTCAACATTTGCATGGATGTTAGTTTAGAGGAATCATCAACGCTCAAATAGGGAAAGGGGGAATCATTCACCTCCTTCCTACAACAATGGTGATCGAAGGCCAATCAGAGCAAGTGGAAAATGCTAGAAGAGCAACAAATCTACACTATCATCACTAATCTGGACAAGACCTTCGCATTCTATCTGAAAATGCAATGCATCACCATATATCACTGAGTATCATTAACCATTTAGCTAGCCTTACTATTAGGGATCTATCTTTGCTATGAATTTGACTATATGAGTCATCACATAGTGTTGCAATCATTGGGTAATGAAAACTACTATTAAACAAGCTTTATCAATGGATGTATAGTTGATTTCATAACCATTTAGAGTTATACTGATGTAATAGATCACTCTCTCCTTTCCTATTGAATCTTATTGTGCAAAAAAATATCCCAATGATCAATTAGTTGTAGCTATGTACAATAAGAGAGGCTTCCCTTCTGCTGGTAGTGCTATGACAAGTCGACTCATTAGGTATTGTTTCAATTTATTGAAAGTTTCCTCACATTTCTCATCCCATCAAAAGGAAACATTCTTGTGCAACAAGTGAGTAAAAGGATGGGTCTATTAGCTAGTTGTGATATGAGTCTTTTGATTGACTGGAATATACCTTGAAGGAACCTTAATTGATTGATATTTTCTTGAGGTGGAATTTCCATTATATCTTTCACTTTGGCAGGGTCTATCTCAATACAATTTTCTGACACTATATAGCCCACTAGCTTTGCCGACGTTACCCCAAATGTACACATTTCTTTTGATTTAGATGGATGTTGAACTTCTCTAGTCAGATGAATAGTTTGTCTAGCATTTCTAGATTTCCTTCTCTAGTCTAAGAATTGGCCAACAATTTTTCCACATAATCTTCCATGAAAGTATGCATCATGTCATGGAAAATGGTTTTCATGGCTCTTTGGTATGTGGCCCTTGCATTCTTCAACCCAAAGGGCATGGAATTCTAATAGAAAGTGCCCCATGGGCAAGTGAAATTTGTCTTATCTTTCTCTTCACGTGCTATCTTAATTTTAATTTAGCTAGAAAATCCATCCATTAGTGACAACATGTCATGACCTCCTATTAAGTCTACGATGATATCAATGTTAGGAAAGGGGAAATCATCTTTTGGGAAAGCCTTGTTGAGGTCCCTGAAGTCTCTACAAATTTGTATGTTTCCATTAGGCTTTGAAATAGGTACAATGTTGGATATCCACACTGTATAATGAATGGGTTTAATGAATCCTACACCCAATAATTTCTTTAGTTCCGCCTTCACCAATAGGGAAATGTGAGGAGGCATTTTTCTCAACTTTTACTTGACTGGTTTGAATCATGAAGGGATAAATGGTGCATGATGATATTTGGATCTATCCCTAGAATGTATGCATATGACCAAGAAAATTTGAATCGTAGCTCTTCAAAGAGCTTGGCAAAGTTAGGATTTTCTTGTTTTGTCAATGATTCTGCTAGATGGAGATTTTTCACTACTTCCGCATTGCCGAAATTGATGGACTACATTGATTCGATCAGGACTTTGGATCATTCTTATAAGTTATCTTGAAGAGTGTCAAATTTCCCATCCTTTGGTGCCTCGAAGAGGTTTTCACCATTGGGTGCACTCTTTATTTTTATTCTTTCTTGATCTGATATTACCATGGAATGGTTTTCACCATCTGATCTTTCTTCTTTTTCATTCATTTTGCAGCTAGAAAATTTGGCACTCCCCTATCTAGAAGCTTTATTATGATGCTTGATGGTAGAAACTATTTCAGGATTACTAACACAGAGGATGTTGATGATGGCATTAACATTTGAAAAGGTGAGGATATCAATAGGTTCAGTTTGGTCCCAATCTATGAGTTCAGGATGTACCAATGGTAGGGGATCATAACATGGGTTCAAGTTAGAGGTTTTAAGGGTTCTAATGGAGACATTTCCATCAAAAAATACTATGGCAAGGTCAAGGTATATGATGTTACCCTCTTCTAAGTGATCTATCTTGCTAGGATTTTGATCGTATTCACTTGAACCATCGATATTTTGTTCTCAATCCACCACCACCACCACCACCAAATCCCAACATGATCAATTCATTCACCATGACATTGCAAGTAGCTCAACAACCTACCTATCAAAAGGAAATCCAAAATCAACAAGTTACACAACTAGGTACTCAGCAAGCACAAGCCCAATTAGCATCACAACAAGCATAATAGGCACAATAGATTGCACAAGCCCAAGCTTTACTATAGAAACAACAAGCTTCCCAAGCCGCACAAGTCACTCAAATTGCACAAGAAATCCAACAAGTGCATGCTCAAGCACAGTCCCAATTTCAAGCTCAACAAGCACAAGCACAAGCATAGTACCAGACACAATTGCAAGTGCAATAAGAAGTGTGTCATCAATCCTTGCAAGACTATCAAGTAGAACAACAATATGACAAAAAAAAAGTGTTTCTAGCAAAACAACAACATAACCAACAAAAAGCATTGCTGACACAACAATAACACGACAGTGATCCCACAAAGCTGGTTTACAATTTCTGAGAGGAACTGATTTTTAATGAAATCACATATTTTTAGAAAATATAATGATTTAAGCCTTTAAAAGTTTCATTTTAAGGATTCCAATTGAAGAGTATTTGATCAAACTACCTTTTGATCAAACCCCCATGGATACAACCTTGCTAGTTTTAAACCATACCTATAAATGAGTCTCCTTTATACCTATCAAAATGCTGATTAAAATCACTTTTGATTTACCTTTTGGGGGATCAAATGAATTCATTTAAAATTTATTTCCAATGATTATGGTAGTCCTCAGAATGAGCTATCCAATGAATATAATTTTAATATGTTTTGGTTTTATTATGTATATTTTTTTTTAGTTTTATTAAACATAGGTTTTGTTGGACATAGGATGCCATTTAATTGCAATCCTAAACATTATTTATTTCATGTATCTCTGAAGTCCTTGGAATGTGTTCAACAACACTAGGATTATGAAGAGAATAATATTTGATGAAATAATCATGTTAATTAACATTTTTAATTAATTATAAATTTTAAAAGCATGTGTGGACACCTTGGAATTAGCTCCTACAAAATAGGAGCACATGGGTGCACATATGGTAGGTGACTACTCACCTTGAGTTTAGTTAAATGGTTGGTAAATTGAGTACACTTAAGAAATGCATCCTAGGTTCCTACAAAATAGGGATTTTGATTTATGCATGTTGAGGTCCTATAAAATAGGGGAGGTAAAGTTCAGTGAAGTTCAATTGAAGTTTAGTTCAGTTCAAGTTCAATTGGATTTAGTTAGTTTTATTTGCATGTTAGTTGAATTCAGTTAACTTGGAATGCATGGCTAATAACTTGAGTTGCATGACAGATAATAGGAACTACCTTCAGTTAATAGGAGATGACCATTCTTGCATGAATGGTGTTGAGAAATGTTTTAGTTAACAAGAAATATCCTGGACCCACTTTGGGCACCCAAGTTGGCTTCTTGGAATTAACTCATTTGCATGCAGAGATATTTTTGAAGGCTTAGTTAAGTGGGGCCCTCTTTTGGGCACCAAATTTGAGGATAAAGCCTTAAGATATTTATAGGATGAAGACTAAGTTGTGAATTCAGTTTGGTACACCCAAATGGAAGAGGCAGATAGTTTGACATTGGTTTTCATGGTACAAATCCACTTGCATGAAATAGGGGTACCTTTAAGGGTTAGGGCTTAAGCATTGTTTGTGTAACTCATTTGGAGTTTACAATGTTGGAGAAAGTCTATATATCTCAAGCAATTTGTAGAGAGAGTTGGTAAGTTTGGTGAAGGTAGAAGAGGCATTCTCAAGCAAGAATTAGAGTTATTGTAATCTACTAGATTAATTCTTGGTGGAGATTTTTACCCGAAAGGGTTTTCTCCACGGTATATGATTGTGTAATCTTTCGAATATCTTGTCTACTTCTTCTATCAACTTATGTCTACATTCTACAATAGTAAAATGGATTAATCAAGATAATCACCACCAAAGAATTTGTAAAAAAAGGAAAATCTTATTTAGATCAGCAATCTTAAAGTTTTATAGAGTATTAAGCTAAGAAAACACCTCATTTTTCAAAATTTGGTATCAGAGCTGAGGTTGGGTAGAGTATTGAAGGATTTTTTGGCTTAGTGGGAGCTCTTATTATTTTTGTTATTTGCTGATTTAGGAACTAAGTTTTGTTACAATGAATTCTCGATTAGATATTGAAAGGTTCAATCGTTCTAACTATGAAATGTGGAAATTAAAAATGGAAGATCTTCTTGAAGAAAGAGATCAGTGGTTAGTGGTTAATAATGAGACAAAGACACCTACAACTATTTTAGATGCAAATTGGGCTAAATTAGATAAGAAGGCAAGAGAATAATTAGGTTATGTCTTGCCAATGCGGTTCTCTTGAATGTTTCAGATGAAAATACTGCATATAAATCGTGGAAGAGAATAGGGGATATTTATCAAACTAAGAGTCTCACCAATAAGTTGTATCTAGAAAGGCAGTTGTATTCATTAAAAATGAAAGATGGTGAATCTGTTGCACAACATTTAAATGCTTTCAATTTATTCTTAGTCAGTTAGTATCTGTATATGTAAATCTAGAAGATGAGGATAAGTGCATTTTGTTACTTTGTTCTTTACCAGATTCTTGGGAAAATCTAATTGTTGCAATTAGTGGTAATGGAGCAGATCCAAAGATGGAAAAAATTATTCCTACTCTCCTATTAGAGGAGATGAGGAGGAAGTCTAAGCAGAAAATCCAAAATGTCTTGTTTGTAAAAGGTAGGCCTAAGAAAAAGGAACCTAAGGGAAATAAGGAAGGAAAGGGTAAGTCAGAAGGACGAAGTAAGGTAAAGTGTTGGAACTGTGGGAAACTAGGACATGTGAAGAAGGATTGTAAGAATAAGAAAGAAAGTTCTAATTCTTCTACAGAGGAGTCATTAGATGATAGTAATGATGCATTGGTTATTTCAGCGAATAGCGTTTGTGATAACTCTTTGCTTCATGTTTTAGAGTAATATTCATGGAGAGGATGGTATTCACGATGCCATGTGTGACTTGGTACCACGGTTCAGTGGGAGTTATTGGTAGTGACTTGGATGCATCATTGGTAAGTTTATCTTCATGTGACTGGGGATATGATTTGTTCTTGGTTTAGAGTGGTTGCTATTATGTCATGGTTTACTCTTGATTTAGATTAAAGTTTTGGCATATTACATGGTTCTCTTGAGACTAGGATGTGTAAGTATGTTATGATGCATGTGATCTCCTAAAAGGATATGGTTAGATCATGGATGTCATATTTATGTTCAAGGTTGGAGCTTTGACATTGATCTTGTGTACTTCTCTTAAGTATTGGGTACATTAATAATTTTCTTGATTACTTCATGAATGTGTTGTGTTGCATTTGGAGTTTGGCATGGTTTGGCTGGTTACAGGTCCTCATGGATACTTGGAGAAATAGGTGAGGCTAGAATTCTCTTTTGGTAAGAGATATTTGTTGGAATGGTTATTTGTAAGGAATTTTTTTTTTCAACAGAAAAGATTGAGGAGCCTACACCTTGGTTGAACATGAGTTCAACACAATCGGTGGTTTGGATATAGAGACTTGGGAAAGGTATTGGTTTGGTTGATAATGGGAAGGTATTAATTGAGAAATTTAACACTTTAATTAATGTTATAGATTATCTTATGAAAGCATACAAATAAGTTCTCTTGGTTTTAATCATTTCCTTGGAAGCTTCATGAATATGCAGGTTGCATTTGGAGTTAGCATGGATTGATTAGTTGGTGCAAGAAGGCCATTGGCCTTGAGTCTTGTACTTTTTATATTATTACTTGTTTAGAATAATTGCAATGCATAATGTCAAGTGGGAGAATGTGGGAAATAGGATGCCATTTAATTGCAATCCTAAACATTATTTATTTCATGTATCTCCTAAGTCCTTGGAATGTGTTCAGCAACACTAGGATTAGGAAGAGATTAATATTTGATGAAATAATCATGTTAATTGACATTTGTAATTAATTATAAATGTTAAAAGCATGTGTGGACACATTGGAATTAGCTTCTAGAAAATAGGAGCACATGGGTGCACATATGGTAGGTGACTACTCACCTTGAGTTTAGTTAAATGGTTGGTAAATTGAGTACACTTAAGAAATGCATCCTAGGTTCCTACAAAATTGGGATTTTGATTTATGCATGTTGAGGTCCTATAAAATAGGGGGTGATGTGTAGGAGGTGAAGTTAGCTCCTACAAAATAGGAGCACATGGGTGCACATATGGTAGGTGACTACTCACCTTGAGTTTAGTTAAATGGTTGGTAAATTGAGTACACTTAAGAAATGCATCCTAGGTTCCTACAAATAGGGATTTTGATTTATGCATGTTGAGGTCCTATAAAATAGGGGGTGATGTGTAGGAGGTGAAGTTCAGTGAAGTTCAGTTGAAGTTCGGTTCAGTTCAGTTCAGTTCAATTTAGTTTAGTGAAGTTCAGTTGAAGTTTAGTTCAGTTCAATTCAATTCAGTTCAATTTAGTTCAGTTTAGTTTAGTTTAGTTTAGTTTAGTTTAGTTCAGTTCAAGTTCAGTTATGGTTCAGTTAGATTTAGTTAGTTTTAGTTGCATGTTAGTTGAATTTAGTTAACTTGGAATGCATGGCTAATAACTTGAGTTGCATGACAAATAACAGGAACTACCTTCAGTTAATAAGAGATGACCATTCTTCCATGAATTGTATTGAGAAATGTTTCAGTTAACAAGAAATATCTTGGAACCACTTTGGGCACCCAAGTTGGCTTCTTGGAGTTAACTCATTTGCATGCAGAGATATTTTTGAAGGCTTAGTTAAGTGGGGCCCTATTTTGGGTGCCAAATTTGAGGATAAAGCCTTTAGATATTTACAGGATGAAGACTAAGTTGTGACTTCAGTTTGGTATGCCCAAATGGAAGAGGAAAATGGTTTGACATTGGTTTTCATGGTACAACACCACTTATAGAAAATAGGCATACCTTGAAGGGTTATGGCTTGAGCATTGTTTGTGTAACTCATTTGGAATTTACAATGTTGGAGAAAGTCTTTATATCTCAAGCAAGTTGTAGAGAGAGTTGGTAAGTTTGATTTGCAAGTTGTGAAGAAGTTTGGTGAAGGTAGAAGAGGCATTCTCAAGTAAGAATTGGAGCTATTGTAATCTACTTTAGAGATTGAATAATAGATTAATTATCTATGGAGTTTTTTACTCGAAAGGGTTTTCTCCATGGTATATGCTTGGGTAATCTTTCTAATATCATGTCTACTTCTTCTATCAACTTCTGTCTACATTCTACAACAGTAAAATGGATTAATCAAGATAATCACCCACAAATAATTTTTAACTAAAGGGAAAGCTTATTTAGATCAGAAATATTAAATGTTTACAGATATTAAGCTAAGAAAACACCTCATTTTTCAACAGGTTTTTCACCGAAAATCAAGCTCTTTGTTCTGCACATGTGGAAAAATAAAAGATTGTCAAAATAAAATTTTGAAAAATATGTTTAGGCTGGGTATTGATGTCCTTGATCCATTAAAAAAAAAAAAACTGAATTTTGATACATACATAAACGTTATGTTGTATATAGTTTGCCTATGTTTGAATTGTAATTGGTTTGACTTCAAAATTTGATTGAGCAAAAAATTATCAATAAAACACTATAAATCCAAATGAAAGTGCAAGATATCTTAGTTACAAATCTAAATTTGAAAAAATCATAATTTTATCCTTCATAAAAAAAATGTCATGTTGTATACGGTGAGCGTCACTCCTTAAAAATGTTGTTTTTTTTTAAAACTAGTTTTCGAGGGAGACGGAAAAATAAGTGCATTCTAATTTAAAAAAAAATGAAAATAATATCTTTAGAATCTATATAAAAAACATCACAAATCACTAGTTTTCATCATCTTCAAATTCCTCATGTTTTAGATGCTATAGGAGCCCAAAAGTGAAGATTTAGCTAAAAAAAAATAGTTTGGTGTCCAGTTTTCCCAAAAACTATAAACCAATATTGTGGGATCACCCACAACCAACCAAAAACATTGTTGGAATGACAAAAAAAATATACATTACTCGTGGAGCAAATCTTGCAAAAAACACCCACCAACATCCCACCCGTTAATCAACCACCTCAGAACATGTTCAACGCACCTCCTAATTTGCAACATGATGTAATGACACAAATCAAACTGCTCTCATAGCAAGTGCTTTATCTTCAATCAGGAAAAACAATAACGAAACCTAGCAATTGGTGTCCCTGTACATTTGACTAAAGCTTGCCAATGGTACCATTTCCGAAGGGATTCGAAATCCCCAAATTTGACAAATATCATGGGATAGGAAACCTTGAAGATAAAATCATGAAGTTCTAGGTACATTGTATGGAGGTCACATACAATGACACATATCTAATGCAATTATTTCCTCAAATCTTGGCTAGTGCTGCTATGGAGTGGTTTTCTCATCTACCTACTAGCATCAAAACATTCAAGGAAATCAAAGATCCATTCCTCCAAAATTATGCATTCCACATTTTTGTGGATGTTAGTTTTGAATAACTTTTGACACTCAACAAAGGAAGGTAGAATCATTCACTGCCTTTCTCCAATGATGGTGAGCCAAGGCCAATCAAAGCAAATGGGTCATACCAGAGGAACAAAAAGTTTGTACCATCATTTTCAATCTAGACAAGACCTTGGAATTCTATCTAAAGATGCAATACATCACCACATACGATCAATTGATTCCCAAGGCACTCAATATTGAATGGGCTCTTGTCACACAAGGGGTATGCTCACCTGTCTTGAACATCAAGATAGTTTCCCATCCACCAACTAAAATGATAAACCTCACACATGGGCAAAGAATCAGAATGTCACCAACAATGCAGTGGTGGATGCCAAGGTTGTCATCAATGCTCCTAATAAAAAGAATCAAACACATCATCATCAATCATAAAATAACTACCGAAACAACATGAAAAAAAATATGGTAAACCAACAACCACCTCACAATCAGATCAATAATCTCAATAATAAAGGAGGACCACCTTCCCAAAACAAGTATCCCCCCAAGACAAAATTCACAGCCCTTGGGGAGTCAATCGATTCCATCATGAAAAAGTTGGTTAATGAGAGCCTCATCAAGGTCCCCACCCATGATAATTATAGTGAACCCCAAGTGAAGCCACCCTAGTACAACGAAAATCTCCTTTGCGATTATCATAAGCTCAATGGACATACAACCACCAAATGCATGAAATTAAAGAACATCATCCTGTTGGTATGTGGCGACTGATCATTCTATACTGTACACTCTTCAGGTATCCTCGCCGAGGTCTGGGGCCGGGCCGGGCCTCGGGCGGGGGTTCGGGGGCGCTAGCCCTCGAGAAAAATTTTTGGCTTGCTTTTTCGCAAAATTACTGAAAAAGGGAAAAATCACAAAAAGGGAAAAATCCTCGATTTTGTATAACCCTAATTTATAAAGGGTTTAGGATAGAGTTACAGTATCATAAGAAACAAGTGATTATTCGCGATATTGTAATAGGGTTTTACACTGGTTAATGAAATCATTGGATGGCTGCGGTTGGGTGGATGTAGCCCACATTGGGTGAACCACGTTAAATTCTCTGTGTTATTTTTCTGTGTGTTTTACTTCTGGTTTATTTGATAAAATCTGCATTTAGCTTTTAGATATCTGCCATTGAAAACCTAACACATCCAAGATCTCATTGATGATAAAATCATAAATGTTGAGCAATCGACTGGAAATCAAGATATAAAAATATACATGAATTTGATGCCCAACCACAATCAAGGAAATGATAAAGGTAAGCAAAATTTTGACAAAGTGAACCATGTATACGAAAGAGTTGTCACATGCCTTGATGAATTGGTCACTGCTATCAATATCAAAGGAGCCAATGTTGATTGTGGATTTACCACACGTGGCAGAAAGGTCACCATTATCAAGGCATCACATCCATATAAGACCCCCACCTCAAAATCCACCCCTAATGGTTATAACATCCTTGACCAGTTAAAAATAACCCGTACTCAGATCTCCATCATGGAGTTACTGAAAATCTCAATTGCCCATACGAAAATCCTTGAGCAAGCATTAACTTCATCCGTAGTCTCTCCCAACCTTGATACAAAGTAGTTTCAAGCTATGGTCAATAACATTACCATTCTGATCTCCTCACCTTTTCCAATCAGGAATTCCCTACCCAACCATCTCATAACCATGTGTTACCCCTTGAATTCTTGGTCCAAAAAATTAAGGTCAAAAGGGTCTTGGCGGATGGAGTTTCAAGCCTCAATATTTTCTCACTAAAGCTAATAAAGAATCTAGGAATCTCCAAATATTCCATTAAGAAAGACAAAGGTATTGAAATCAAAGCATATGATGACCACTGAAGAGTGTCTCAAGGTGCTATCAAACTCCCAATCTAGGTAGGACCAACTACTATGGAAACCACATGTCAGTTCCTTGATCTTGGTTTTCCCTATAGTATACTTTTGGGATGCCCATGGATCCATGGGATGAAGGTGGTCACCTCAACATTCCACCAATGTGTAAAATTCTCATACCAAAATGCAGAGGTTAAAATTCACGGAGATCCTAAAACTTTCGCCTACTATAAAAGTCTAGAGGCCAAGTTCTACAAAGTTCCTCAAGTCCCGAAGAGTGATGAAGGCCCTTCAATTTCATACATAGACCCATCCAACATCACCTCTAGTTTTGGGACAAAGAGACCCTCCATTCCTGACATATCTAATATCAAGCTCATGATCCAGGACAATGGGTGTGGAGAATACAAAATGAAGAAGAATTATTTTTTCATAGGAGAGTTATATCAATCTCCTAGGTCATATGGGAAACTTTGACCAGCTGAGATAGTGGCTCACACTTTTAGGGTAGATCCTTCTAGATTCTGATGTTGGGGGGATCTAGGTCAAGAAGAAATAGATGAAAGAGAAATTGCAAGCTCACTATACCAAGATGAAAGACCCGCGCATAATATTCCAATGGATGAAAGAAACAAGGGCCTACAAATGATGCTTGGTATGCGATACAATAGAAATGAAAGCTTTGGAGGGAAGAACATCGACCGACTGGAACCCATCATTGTTAAAAAATGCATGAAAAATCTTGGCCTTGAGTGTACCCCTCCACATGTAACCATACATGGTTGAAGTCCTCTTGTTAATGCAAGTAGGACTCCCCTTCAATTATCAGTAGTCGCCCTATGATTTCTAGTATCCATAGGTCTTCCCCTAGAAAATGTTACCTTTGATATAGCTAATGT
Source organism: Sequoiadendron giganteum (assembly GCA_007115665.2). Classification (NCBI taxonomy): domain Eukaryota; kingdom Viridiplantae; phylum Streptophyta; class Pinopsida; order Cupressales; family Cupressaceae; genus Sequoiadendron; species Sequoiadendron giganteum. Next base: position 547,550,410 of record CM021103.1, on the reverse strand, counting down.
TTGTAGTAGTAGTGATGATGAAGATACCATAACTAGCTTACCCATGATTTTTTAAGAATCCTCCCTACTCATGATTAGTAACTTATCCTTTGAGTCAGACCACCAAACCCACAAAATAAACTTGGTTTACCTCCAACTCATCGATTATGACCAACGAGCGCCACTGATTCTTGACACATTCAAAAATTATGAGGCACTCTCAGAATTCATGGGACTAAGGGATACAATGCCATGTGGAGATCATAAGGCACGATTTGACATCACATTGGACACATAGGCCTATTATAGGGAGATGATTGAGTTCTTTAGTTGCAAAAGTGAACAATTCAGAATAATCTCAAGGTCATTGAGTGAAAACCACATTGTGGCACTCTCTAACCATAAAATAGTAAAAATAAAGGATGCATCCATTGGTGAAAACATCTCTGAGGCACTAGAGGATGAAGGACTCAATCTTCCCCTCACTACAATTCATCAAGAAAATCGATAGTTCTAGCAAAGCAGTGCAATCCTATCAACCTGGGAACATAGGAGATACTGCACATAACCTTCGTTGAATCACTTCTACCAAAAGAACAAGAAATTTTGGCTGTATTCTTAAAAGAAAGAAAAGTGGACTTTGTATGGACCTACACTAACATGTCAAGTCTCGATTTGGAATTTTTGGTTCATGACTTAGCTATCTATCCAAGGAGATCCTCAAAATGGAAGCACCTAGGACACTAAAGCAGCTAAGGGGTCTACAAGGTAGACTCTTGTCCATCTACAGATTCATAGTGTAGCTGGAAGATAAATAAATCCCATACTATCATCTACTCCACAACGAGGTAGCATACAAATGGGACAACAAATACGACCATGCATTTAACAAAATCAAAGAATACTTACTCACCTCACCAGTTTTGAGGCCGCCAATCCCAGGAAAACCACTGATCTTGTACATTTTAGCAAGAATAGCAGCCCTTGGTGCTCTATTAGCTCAACACAATCAAAACAGAAGAGAGAGATCAATATACCATATTAATCGGACTATGGTGGGACGCTTGCTAAAATATACTCCTATCAAAAAATCTTGTTTGGCAGTTGTATTTGCAGCCCAAAAATTCAGACACTACATGTTGGCTCATCAAATCAAGCTAATAGGAAAGATAGAGGAGATCCTCTCAAGTACCTACTTTCTAAAGCCACTCTTACAGGATAGACAACTAAGTGGGTCATGATATTGATAGAACATGACATTGAATATGTGAGGCGCAAGGCCATCAAGGGACAAGAAATTGGAGATCAACTAGAAGAGGCTCCTATATACACAAAAACCCCACTTATTTCATAATTCCTTGACAAATCAATTTTCAGCCTAAGTGTTGCAAACCACTGAAAGATGTATTTTGATGGATCTTACACACAACATGCGCTAGGAGTAGGAATTTTTTTCATAACTCTCCAAGGAGACTACACACCCAAATCTTACAAGCTGTCATCTTCTCATACCAATATTCGAGGTACTAGAGTCTCAAATCATGTGTAAACTCATTGCTCCCGATGATCCCTAGTATCATGATATTTACGCATACTTAACAATAGGAGTCTTGCCTGCCGATATAACCCTGAACCTTAAACGAGCCTTCATAAAAAATTCAACCCACTTTGTCATCCTAGGAGAAACCCTTTATCGTAGGAGCATTGAAGGAACCTTGTTACATTGCCTAAACACTGAGGAAGCCTTGAGTGCATTAATTGAGGTACACAATGGTATTTCTGGATCACACTCGAGTGGTATGACCTTGGCTAAAAATTTGCTGAGAACTGAATACTACTGGCCCACAATGGAGTGAGATGCACATGAATTCATTAGAAGATGTTTGCAGTGTCGGAAGAACGGGGACCTTATTCATGCACTCAACTCAAGAGACTCATTCTATTATTACACCTTGGTCCTTTTCACAATGGGGGCTTGATCTCATCAAAAAAATCACACCCACTTCATCAAATGACCAAAAATTCATCATCACCACCACAAAGTACTTTACAAAGTGGGTCAAAGCCATTCCCATAACCTACATAATGGGAAAGCAGATATCCGAGTTCATCCTAAACTACCTCATTTGTCGATATGGTGTCCCGCAAGACATTATCTTAGATAATGGGACACCTTTCAAAAATTGGGACGTTCGTGACTTATGTGAAAAATTCAATATCCAACATCGCATTTCCACTCTATACTATCCACAAGGCAATGGCCAAGTAGAAGCTACCAATAAGAAAATGTTCAAAATCCTTAAGAAAACAATCAATGACGCTGGTTGAGATTGACATCTACAGCTAAATCTTGCCTTATGGGCCTACTACACGAGCATATGCACACCAATAGGTTCCACCCCATTCTCCTTGGTCTAAGAATAAAAATCCATCTTACCCATTGAGATCGAGATCCCATCTATGAGAATATCATTGTAAAATCTCATCACAAATGAAGAATACAGGGTCTCACAACCGAATGAGCTAGACTTACTAGATGAAGGACTTATGGATGCCCTAAACCATCTATAGGTGTAACAAAATTGACTCAAGTGGAGTTATAACAAGAAGATCAGGAGGCGGACTTCCAAGTCGATGAACTAATGTTAAAGGAGAATCAAAAGAATGTGCCCCAGAAAGCAAAGGAAAATTTGAGCCCAACTGGTTGGGACCTTTCATCATCACAACAAGCTATAAATCAAGGGAATATCAGTTATCAACACCAGAAGAAGAACCTGTGTAGGATCCCATGAATAACTCACATCTCAAAAAAAATTATGCCTAAAATATTTCGAGGCATAGAACCAAAAAATACAAAAAAATCAAAAAATATCTTGAAAAAATTGTCACCCTAATGAAAACCTAGTAAACAGGCATCTTGGTGACAACAAACAAATACAAAATCCAAAAAAATAAAAAAAAGGATTGAAAATAGTAAAGAAACAAATCGTCCTCTAGTGAAAACCACTTTGGTGGCGCTTTGGACAAGTACCTTGGTGAAAACCTAGAAAATAGGTGCCAAGCATAAATAAAGAATTCTTTATCCACCAAGATCTTCATGACTCACTTATTCATTACATTCCGTTTATCCGCTCATCCATCCATCTGTGTCTGTAAATAGCTTGATCTTGTGTTCATATCATGTTCCACCCTAGTACTAATTGGAATTTTCCTAAGGTTAGTTTGTCCTACCTATAATGAAGTAGTCTATCACATCACGTTGGGGGCATGTTCTTGTACCTGCATCAAATCAAATTCTTGTATATGAACTTGTGATCTTCTTTAAAATCAAAAATTCAAAAAAAATCCAAAAATCAAGTCAATCGAGTCATCCAATTGAACTACGTCATCCATGAGCTTGAATGCTGGCAAGGTTGATCTTTGATCATCCCCCAAGACATTTTAGGTCAATCCTATAGGTGTCTATCATAATGGAAATTTATTTACCCATCATTCTCATAAGTAATTAAGTCTATGTCAGTTGAACTACGTGGTTTCTACATATATAACATAGGCAAGGCTAATCTATTGATTAGCTCCCAAGACCCCTGGAATAGGTCTTTAAATTAGTCTCTTGGTCAAATCTTGAAAATTGAAAAAATGAAAATATTTCAAAAATACCAAAAAATAGCCTCAAAACATTTGTAAAAACCCAAAATGGTGTATTTGTCTCATCTCACTTTCACCCACAATAATCATCACTCATAATTAAATCACCATCATCCTCATCCTTCGGTAAGTCAGTCAAAAGAAAGTCTAGCAGAATCAAAAGTGAACACCTAATCATCAAACTCTCAAGTCTAGGTCAGTAAGTCAACAAGTTAGTCAACTCAGAGTATCAATAGCTTATCATCCAGATCAAATCTCATCAACACCTGATCAAAACATGTCCTAGGATGCATCCTTAGTGTGATGGAAATCAACATCAGGTATCACCGAATTTTAGTCTTGGCTAGCGGTATGAAGAAGATTAGCTTGTTTATTTACTTTTTCTTGGTCTTTTTGACTCAACTTATCACGCCCATTCCAAGGACCTCTCGATGATGTTTAAAAAAAAAGATATAGAGAGAAAGGAATGGGGAAATTATCATTATCTTTTTATCTATTGTTCTTGTTGGATATATTCTTGTAAAATAATTTGGTCATGCATGCTTTTTTTGGATTGTAGAGAGGGTGTTTTGGATGTCTTGTTGACCACATAGGAAGGATTTATTTCTTATGTTTTGGCTCGAGATGTTTAGAAGATCTGAACTACATCTTGAATAAGGTTTCATGTGTCAAGTGTGAATAGGAATACTCCTATCCGGTTGTCGAGTCAAAATCCATCACACTAGGTACAACACCATCTTGGTTCTTTATACCTTGATGCATCATACCTATGTGTATTATCAAACATAAATTAATTGGCCCTTTTAAAATCTCAACTCTTGGTAAGAAAATCATCATCATCATCATTAATAATGTACGCTTGTGGATCCTCCTTTCATCATCTTATTCTTCTTATTATTCTATCTAAATACTAACATTTATATCCAAAATTGGTGTGTTGTATCAAAATATACATGAGGCTGCCCATGGTTGATGACTGTCTATAAATCATCACAATTGTCTACATCAAAAAATTATCTTTCATCCTCTGATCAATAGAACCACTCCTCTCATATTTTATTGCAATCTCGATAGGAAAATTAGCTTTTCCTCTTGATCTCTCGAGGGGGAAATATACTAGCATAATCCCTATTGTTGGGGCAGCAATGGGGTATCTGCGAAATTGAGAATTTTTTGAATTTTTTATCACAATAGTTTATTCTTTGAACCAATGCAACAAGTGCATTGCTTCAAAGAGGGGAAAAATATAGACATGAAAAATATACAAGTTGGTCCTACACACATGATCCTAATCTTACTAACATCGTTTCTTCCTAAATCATCCCCTTTACTAATCAATTTAATTGAATAATCTTTATTTGATTAAATTCATCATATTTCATCTCTTAATTAAATAAATCAAATTTATCTAATTAAGTCATTCTCTCCTATTAATTAAATAAATCATTTTTTATTTAATTAATCATATAGTCCCTCTTTTAAATTAAATAATTCATTTTATTTAATTAATCTCTAAAGTCATTCCATTAAATTAAATAAATTAATCTTTACTTGATTTAATCTAACAACATCTTCTTTAATTAAAAAAATCAAATATTTATTTAATTAATTCTAAACCATTTTCCTCTCATTTTGATTTATTTCAATCCAAGAATTTAAATCAAATGGTCACATCACTTAATCTCTCATTAAATTAATTAAATCTTCATTAATTTAATCCCATCCCCTAAATTCTCTAAATTTTAGCACTTGCACATGAAAGTACATTTAAATGATTTACTAAATCTCTATTTTCTTTCAACATGGCATAAAAGGAGAATATTCTTCCAAATTTGAAAATCCCTCCAAACGGGATTTGTCCTTCCAACAAAGCATTTAACTCCTCTTACATGTCCTAGAACTACATTGAGCCAAGTGGCATTTCAGTCATTCTTTTCTCCCTCCAACAAGCCAACTTTCAAATTTGAAAATCCACCTCATGGCATTTATGAGCACATTCACCAAAATATGCTCAACCTTCCTCCATTCACATCTTGACAAGTGACATTTGGCCATTGGTTGAAGATTAGTCCCACATTCATCCATTTTGCCTCTCCTTCTCTCAATCTCATCTATAAATAAGAGGCTTTCCTTGTCATTCTTCATCCACAATTTGAAAGAAAAGTTATTATCTTCACATTAGAGCAACTTCATTCATTTTCTTGATAATTTTCCATTACCATAGCTAGGTTATTGTAGGTTTTCTCAAGGAATCATCTTGTTCTTCATCAACAAAGTGGATCAATCGAGCCATCAAATCATCAAGCTTACAAAAGAGTTGGGAAAGGGCCAATTTCTACACATAATTGGCACCAATTCCCCCATGGGATTAAGTGTTTGCATTATTTGAATAGGATCTAACTTAGTTTCTTATTTTGTTCTTCATTAAATTTCCTATTTTTAGTATTGTAGATGGATTTCATGGGGAATCCTTGTTCTTTCTTGCATTTCAATCTAATAATGCGCTTTTTTTCCATGTTAGTGTAGGTCTAGGATTGGGGTTCATAGTTGATAAAATATCCTAATTCTATAGTTTCATCTCATTTTATGTTTCTTGGTTTTGGAGTTATGAGTAATATAATTTTAGCTTGGAAATTACAAGCATTTTCCAATTTAGCACATGCTTTAGTGAATTTGTATTTCTTCACCGATTGGATTTTGGCTTTTCAATTTTGGGAAGTTATTGAAAGGCTTCAATTGATTGTATATTCTAGTTGGCATTGATTTTGGAGGTCCACGTGTTCAAATGTGGGTGGACAGTTCATGAATTTTGATATTAGGTCATTACTAGTACTGACCTAATGTGTTGGGTACATTATGGAGGTTGAATACATTTTGATCAATTATGTGGGTACTATTTTAGATTTGCGCTAACATATTTGAAATTATTATAATTTTTGAATCTTGGTGTGAAGCATGTGTGTATGGATCTTGACCCAACAAGTTACATTTTTCTTATTACATCTTATTAGGCTAACCTAATTGATGTTTTATATGAAGCAGATATATATGAAGGATCATTTTATGTTTTTTGAGGTAGTGACATATAATATGAGTATGTGGATGAAAATTGTGTGAATTTAGTCTGAATGAAGAGTAAAGCAGAGTGATATTTTAGTTTAGTATGAAGATTTTTGAGTCTTTATTATGAGCTTCATTGGAATTGTATTTAATGTATATGATAGATGCAATTGTAACAATTCAAATCTAGTCGTGAGACACAATCTCTTAGATATCTCTTTTATTTATTAGTGGGTAGTGAGTCCACTTGGAAAATGAGTCCACCTGTAGTGAGCAATTTTGTAATATACTATAATTAGTCATAATATATTGTGATCTAATCCTCACCGTAGTTTTTCTCATTTTTGGTTTTCCATGTAAAAATCTAGTGTTCATGTGTTATGTGATGTTGTTGATTGTTCGCATGTTTTCATTCATTACTATAAATTAAATATTCTATGAATATTGGATGTTTAAATGATTAAGTGTTTAAAAAAAATACGAATCACCCTCCTCTCATTATTTCGGGTGTTCAACAACATCAACATGAGTAAAGAAAATGAGCAGCAAGGGATAAACTATCAACATCTGATGGATTTTGGAGGGACATAGATTGTTACATGAAAAATATAGTTCTACATTTTTCCTAATACTATTTCATTGACAAGATATTTAACTCACTATTTTAAATGTAATATTGTATGCCAAGTGAAAATGTGACATGTGTAGGTGGCCCAAAGTTTGTTGGTCCCTTGTCTTAGAAAACAGAAATCAATGCCATTTGCATGGATCTTTTCGAGGGTTTTTAAATTTTGACAACATAGAGGAATAAATTTTGAGTCTCCTTTTAGGTTTTTTATTCTTAATTTACTATAATTGCATTTGTTGTATAACAATACTAGTATTTGAGAAATACAATGGCATAATTTTGAAGTCAACTTTCTCCTATTGTATACTTGACAAAAATTATGAATAAAATAAATCAAAGATCAATTAATTTGCCTCCATTTTTCTTTCTTCTGGATTAATATTTCTATTAATTCTCTTATTCAAATAATGAGCTAAATTCTTTAGTGGAAGTATAGGTTTATGCAAGTGTTTGTATGGATTTAATAAGTAATGTTGGTTAAGAGTTCTAAGCATGATTATGTAATGCATTGTCATGAAGATCTGTAATGTTTGGGGGAAAATGGTGTGTTACAATTTTCAATTACATTGGTTTTTACTTCCTACCCTAGGCTAAGGCATTGATCCTTTGATTTTTTATTTGAGTTGCATCTCTAAGGTCATTCATATAATATTACCTTCAATATTTACTTTGAGTTGAGCTTATTTGTTGAACTTATCATGTTTTATTTTTTTTCAAATGTTAGATTCTTGAAGGATAATGTCATACATTCTCATTTTTCATAATCATCAAAAAACCCTACATATAACATATCTACTATTTATAGTATTTGTAATAATTAGTACAAAATTTTAAGAAATTCTATTAGAGATCACCTTCCTAGGTTCTATAGAGCCCAAAGTAAGAGGGAAAGTTATTTTAACTTTCACATGTTTGTTGTCCAATACCTCCAAGTAAATTTAACCATTGAAAATGAAAAATTCATAGGTTATTTATGAGATATAATTTTGATTTTAAAACCACCAATAGATTAGCAACTCTATTGGGGAATATACTAGTTTATATCTCTAGTTTGAGATCATTTTAGTCAAATTCATAATCTTCAAATTTATATGTTCTATTAGGAAAAATTCGTAATGTTTATCATCATCTATTAAGTTTGAAGTCAGACATTCAAATTTTCTATTCATCTTCAAAAATTTGATCAAATTACTTTATATTATTATTGGTTTGGTCTAGTCCCTGTATGTTTTTGCAAAATCTGTCAAAAAAATACTAAATATTTCCTAATTCCCTTTAATTTGGGTGGTGACGCTGAGTCTCTTGTGGTGATGCACTAAATTTTAAAGAAAAAGAGAAGAGAAGATAGGTGAGAGACCTTATCAGAAGTCATGAGAGTAACTAGGAATCATCACAAGAAGCATCCTGAGAAAAATTTGGATGAAGAATTGTAGCGAAACACTAGACAATCTTGGAATCAAAAGGCTACAAACACAATTATTTTTTTTTCTCCTCCTATTTAAGGATTTTAACATATACATGAAGATGTTAATTATAATATGTATGAGTTTGGAATGCCTCTTATCAACAAGGAGAACCCAAATATAATAGAAACTTTTGATGGTAAATAAGCTAAATCAGATCCTCTAGTTTACAAACAAGTAGAACAATGGAAGTTCTAAGATAGGGATTATGATACTACATTGGCATCTCAGAGGTTAAATCATGGAGCTAATTCTACTTCCATTTCTCCTAGATATGGCTTGTATAGAGGTGTTCATAATAGATCCCCTAATAATTTTTCATGCAGGGATACTTCAAGTCTTGTAAAGTATACCCTTGAGCATTTAGATTTCGATACAACTTTGCCTAATGAGGAAGAATTAATGCAAGATATTGAGGGACTCCAAGGGGAGGCTTAGATGATTGAAGAATGAATAATTACATAGGAAAAGGATAAGGAATACAAATTAAATTCTACCATGTTTGAGAGGAACCATTTGAGGAGAAGGGTGGAAAGAATGAAATTAATGAACAAAGAAGAACCTTCCAATGTTTTTTCCATATCCTACAATATTGTTTTAACACTATTCTTGAAAAAAAAACTCTAAATATTCTTATAGGTAGTACCCATACCAACACATGGACTAGTTCCATTATTACAATCTTGATGGCAACCCATTACACTATTATTAAACCATCACATCTTGTGGATACAAGAAAAGAGCCTATGGTTCAATCCAAGGAAATAACTATAAGTGCAAGTGCACCATCTAGTAGTATTCCTACAACTGAAACCCCTGACCCCTCAAATTTCAAATTGCAAATTAAGAATGAACTAAAAAGAGAATTAGAGAGGATACAAAGTCTTTCCACTAATGTAGAGATTCAAAGGAAGATTACATTTTTGAAATCTTCTATTGGAGACCCATTAGATTCTAGTTTTAAACCCCAACCTACTCAAACTACTGGAATGAATGTTTCATATACCATTAGACAATATATTCCCCTTTCCCAATCATAAAATTATAGTTGAATTGGAAAAATCTCCCAACACCAAAGAAATATCAATACTCAATTTGATGGAAGTAATTCCAATCAACTAGGAAACTAGAACATGGGAGGGAGAATATAAATCGAGGAAATCAAAACATTGGGGTTAGGGTAGTGGTGGACCTTAACCAAATTGGGGATACTAATTTTTCAAAATACCTATGCAACTAGACATATATAAGCAATTATGTTTTGACAGGATACCTAGTTATCCAAATCCATTTCCCAATGACATCATAAATGTGTTGGTTAGAGTTTTTGGAAATAGTGCCATATCGAGGGATCATCATTTGAGATCATTCACCAACATGATGTATAATTTTTAAGTTAAATATGAGGATGTAATGATTAAATTATTTATGCAACCATTGATTGAATATGCTATGGATTTGTATAGAGGTTTTACTATGGAGAATATAGGGTTTTGGAAAAAATTGAAAGGATTTTTAGAGAGTAGTATGGGGATGAAAATAACCCAAAATTTATGTTAAATAAATTCAAGATAATCTCTAAAGGACAAAATGAAATGGTTCCTTAGTTTAAAACTAGATTTCAAAAGACTATGGTTAGAATCCCATCTTAAATGAGACCTAATGAATAAGTGTGTTTGGTCTCATATTGTAATGCCCTTAATTCAGATATGGAGGTATCATCTCAAAGAAAAAAATTCTTAAAATTTGAGAGAAGCCTATAAAGTTGATTTGCATATTGAAAGCAATAGAAGGGCTACTAGAAATGTGGAAAGAAGAGATGATGTTAAGATTCTGAAGAACCCTAAGGGTCACCAAGAAAATTGGTCATATTTTGATGATAAAATTGATAAGATGATGAGTACTCTTAAGTACCTAAGCTATAATCTATAGAAAAACTAAAAAGGGATTGTCAAATAACAAGTCTAATTTCCATTAAAATGAAATATTACCCAGATTGCATGATCAACCATATAATAGTAACTCGCATAATTGTAAGCCTATTTTAAACAATCAAAAAAACTTGCAAAACAAAGAAACTTTGAATCCCTTAAAGACAATTTTTTAAAATTTTATGGATGATACTCCATGGTGTCTAGCATGATAGCTACCCCATTCACCTCATGAATGTGTAGTAGCACAATCTTTAGAAGAAGATTATATTTCTTTGTGGGGATTTTGATCTACCTCATGAGTAGGATGGAGAAATCAATATGTTGTTTGGTGAAAATTCAAATGAGATTGATGTGGAACACCAAATAATTGTGTAATTTGCATATCAACAAGTTTTATTTGATGAACATATAGAAAAGGATTATACTATGAATTCTCTTGAAATAAAAGAGATAGATTTTACCTTGAGAAGACCATCAGATGAAAAAATTAGAGAATTAACTATTATTTATATTGCTTTGTTTAAGAGTAATTACCACTTAAGAAATAGAGTTGTAAATAATGATCAAGGTAAAGGTGATATCATATTCATCAAGGGACAAAAAAAGGATGAAAAGGATTTTCAAACAAGAAAAAAGGGGAAGAACCAAAGGAAAAGAACACCAAAATATGGGGTAGGAAATATACAATTGAGAATAATGATGATAAAGTGGATTCCCCATCAACTCAAAACAAGTTTAAAAAGTTGACATGGCTGATGATGATAATAAAAAGGATGAGACTAAAAATGAAGAAAAATAATTTCAAAGAAAATGTCAACTTGGAGAGAATCCTGTGGTAACATATGATGTACCAAAGTTTACTTCAGTTGATATGTTCCAACTATTATCATAGGGAAAGGTCTTAGTCCCTCTCCTCATGATGATGAGGATTGAGGAGCATACAAATAAAGTAGTGGCCCTTACCAATGGTGTGAATACAACTTGTAATGAAAATAATATGGTTTCTTAACCTCAAATGAGTAAAATAAAGTTGAAAGAGGATAGAGATGAGGGGAGAAACAATGATAACCCTCAAGTATTCTTGGGTGCCACAGTTATAAAATTCCCCAATCAAGTGGACCATTTCTATATAACCCTGATCATGGATGACAAAAAAGTTAAAAAATTGTATGATTGATTTAGGATCTTCCTCCAATGTCATGCCATTCGAGATAATCCAAGCTTTGGGACTAAATATTACCAAGGATTATGGAAAATTTTATGCAGTGGACTCTAGAGAGGTTCTTGTCATAGGAACCATAAAGGAGGTGGCTTATATAAACTAGTAGCATATCTTGATAAAGAATTTATGATGAGTATAAATGTGACAGATATTCCTCCCACTTATGGGATGTTTTTATCTAGAAAATGGTCTACTATTGTAGGAGGAAATATGTAGCTGGATATTTCCTTTCCTACCATTCCCACTAATGGAAAATATGGCAGGATTTTTAGAGATCCTAGAGCTTAACACATGATTGAGGAACTATAACCTATAGAACACATGCTCACTTTGTGGATGTGGACATGGATAGTTTCAAAATGGAGGAACTTCTTGAAGAGGAAGAAAAGAGGTCATGAAACAAGATGATTCAAATGAACTATGGACAATGTATTTTGACAAGGCTTCTTCCAAAGATGGATCTGGTGCAAGAGTTATTTTCATTACACCCAGTGGTAAAACTTACAAGTTTTAATTTTCATTATTGTTTGTTTGCACAAACAATGTTGTTGAGTATGAAGCTTTATTGCTAGGATTGATATTAGAAAACAAAAATGGAATTAAAAAGCTAACAGTCTTAAGTGACTCTGAAATAATTGTGTTCCAAGCTAGATTTGGATTTGTGTCAAAGAATAAGAGATTAAAGAAGTACAAGAATGTTGTTTGGGACTCAATAGAATTTTTTGATGATTCTGGAATTGATTGGAGAGTTAGAATCAATAATTATATGCGATATTTATTGGCTAACATAATATTAGGGCCTAAGGATATAAATTTTATAGGTAACTCAAAAGTTGAGATATTTAAACAAGGCCTTTTATCCCTAAAAAAACACTAAAAGGGAAAGTATTTAATGATGATGATGGCATATTGAAGTTCCTACAATGTGTTGATCATTATGAAATTGAGAATATAGATTTTGGAGAATTTGTGGAACTAATTGATGGGAAAGAAATATTGTTTAGGAATGAGGTATTCCAGCTCAAAACCAATAAAATTCCCAAGGGAATAGTTTGTATAGAAAGATTTTTTGATGGTCTTGACAAGAGCAACATTAAATAGAGCTTCACCAATCAATATGAACTAGAAGAGGTAATTCTAGGAAAAAAAAATGTACCAAAGAAGGTGTATGCAAGTAAAATGATCAAGCCCTAGATCAAAGTAATGCTTATTACTTTTCTAAGAAAATATAGGAATAGTATTTGCATGGTCATATGATGATTTAAAGTTCTACAAAGAATATCTCTTTCAGCATGAGATGCCATTGAAATATGATGCAAAGCTTTTCAGACAAAAAGAAAATCCTATTAATCTAACTCTAGTAGCCATGAAGCAAGAGTTGATATAGTTAAGAGATGGTGGGATCATCAAACCCATCAGACATTCATCTTACCTATGTCAAACCTTGTGCCAATCATAAAGAAGAATGGTGATATAAAGTTATGTCTTAATTTTAGAAATACCAACATATCATCGTTAAAGGACAAATACCCCTTACCTAACATTGAGGAAATGTTACAAAAGGTCACTAGTTGTGAACATTGGTCAATGATGGATGAATTTTTTTGTTACAACTAGGTGAAAGTCAAGGAGCTAGAACAATACAAGACAACTTTTACCACTCCTTGGGGTACTTATGTTTATGTCAGGATGCCTTTTGGCTTGAAAAATGTTGGTGCTAGTTTCTAGAGGACTATGTATGTAGCGTTCTCTTATTTCATTGAAATATTTATGGTAGTTTATCAAGATGATGTAACTACATACTCTAAAAATGATGAACAACATTTCATGCACTTGGAGAAAAACAATATCAAAGCACTGGAGTATGGGATAAATCACTTAATCCTAAGAAATGTTCCTTTAGAGTTATAGAAGGTCAATTATTAGGGTACATAGTCTCCAAGGAAGGGGTAAGAATAGACCTTGAAAGAGTTGTTGCTATTGAGAAAATACCACAACCTAAAAATGTGAAGGGCATTTGATTATTTTTTAAAAAGGTTAATTTATTGAGAAGGTTTATTACAAGCTTTGCAAAAATCACAAGGCCTATCTCAAAAATGTTGAAAAAGAGAGAAACCATAGCCTAGGGAGAAGAGCCAAGTAAATCTTTCAAGAGTATAAAACAAGCCACTAAGGAGGCACCATTTTTTAAATCTATAGATTTCTCAAGAAAAATTAAGATTTTCTCCTCTGACTCTTTTCACACAATTTTTATAGTATTGTTATAAAATAATGGAGATTTAGTTATGAGAAACCATTGTCGTTTTTCAGTAAATGTCAATAAGTTGTTGAGTTAGAGTATGATATAACAAAGAAGCATGCATATGCTCTAGTGAAAGCAGTAAAAAACTTTAGATCCCATCTAGTTGGTGCAACATTTTCTGCATATGCTCTAAGTGCTATAGTTAACCTAATATTTTTATATAGCAAGAAGTCACTTGTAGGAGATGCAAGTGGAATAATAGAATATATGAGTTAAATATTGATATTAAAATCACCAAGTTGGCTAGAGGGAAAGGATTGGAAAAATTGATGGTAGGGACAAACTTAGAAGCCAACCAAGTAAACAATGTTGACTTTGTGGATGTATCTCCTATTTCTGACATGCAAACTTCAAGGTGGTATAGAAATATTTTGTTACTTACAAAATGTCTGATGCCTTGAGGGGATGAATAATAACCAAAAGAGAACATAAAATTTGCAAGCTATAAAGTATGCCATTATTGATAATGAATTATGTTGGAGGAATATGGATAGTGTATTGTTAAAATGTGTTAATGGCCAACAAGTTTTAGAGGTTCTATTTGAAATGCACATTGGTGTTGGGTATGTGCAAGATCATCATGGAGAAAACATGCCCTTAAGTGGCAATGAAAATTTAGAACATCAGAGTTAGGAAACTTGAAGTAAAAAATTGAATAAGTTATCTATATTATTTCAAAAATATGTAAGCATAGAATCTATAGAAAATTGAATGTAGTTTCTAAACTACTAGGTTTATTTATTTTTAAATATTATTTGGTGAAAATTTGAAATTTCAATGTAGTAGTACATATATTTTAGGGAAAAAATAAGAAGTAGGTGTTTGTCTAACCACCCTAACCACAATAAAATGATAATATTTTTTATAGGACATTTTAGATATAAATAGAGGACTCATGTCCTGATGTGATGCATATTTTTTGGTATTTTTTTTCCAAGTAAATATTTAATTATGATTTTTTTATTACAAATTTTAAAAAATATAAAAACTTGTATGTCTGACCACCTTAATTTGGTCAAAACTTAATGAAATTCATTTGTTTTTAATCCTATAGCATGTGAACCATAGAATGCGATATCATTTGAAAGCTATAGATTTTTTTCAATCAGCCTATCAATCAAGATTTTAGTTGTAATTCAAATAGAAAATGAATAATAATTATTTATTAAATTCAAAGTAAAGCAGAATCTATATTGGTGGAAAGATGAGAATCTCCTTTAAAAACCCATTTCATTTCATCAATTTTGCATAAAAAAAAATTGTCAACCACATGGGCCATCATATCACTTACATATCACCAATTTTTGGCCCATCATGATCTTGCACATACCCTGTTTGTTGTGGCCATTATATGGCCAAGACTAGTTCTCATGATTTTTTAAGGGTAGATTTTCTATGGTAAACACTATTCAAGGATGCACAAATATTGGTAAGGGCATGTGATGCATGCCAAAGGTTTTCAAGAAAGATAAAGTTTGTAGGGAAATTTCCTTTTAGACTAGTAATAGTGCAAGAACAATTTTAGCAATGGGGGGTTGATTTTATAGGAGAGATTGTAGAGAAATCCAGTGGTGGGCACTCTTAGATTTTGGTAGCTATAGACTACTTTAAAAAGTGGGTTGAGACCATTCTTAAAAAGAAGGATACAAGAAAATTAGTGGCGGATTTCTTAATGAATAACATTATGATAATATTTGGTGTGCCTAAAATAATAATATGAGATAATGCAATGTGTTTCAGATCAAATGAATTCACCATTTTTTGCAATAAATATGGAATCTAGTTATCTCATAGTCTACCCCTTATCACTTGCAAGGTAATGGACAAGTTGAGTCCAAAAATATTTTTTTATTAAAGATCATTAAAAGGGTGATTGAGAAAAAAAAAGGCTTGGGACTCAAATTTGAAGCAATCCCTTTGGGTTGATAGGGTAACCATCAAGAAATCAACAGTGCAATATCCATTTGGCCTAGCTTATGGTATAGAAACTATGATGCGAACAAATAACCTCATGCAAATGTATAAGTTCATTCAAGAATATGATGATGATATATTTGGTGAAATACAACATAGTATAAATGTTGTGAATGAACTAGATAAAACAAGGAGAGAAGCACAACAAACGAATATTAAGATGCAATTGTAGGTTATACATTTATATGATAAGAAGTCTTCTCCTAGGAAGTTGTAAATTGGTAGCATGGTGTTGATGTGGAATTCCAAAGCGCAAGACAAAGGAAAATATGGTAAATTTGACGCTTTGTGGTTGGGCCCCTATTTAATCATCACTACACATGGGGAGGACTCCTAATTTCTAAAAAATCTAACTAGAGAACTTCTAGAACTACCAGTACATGGACAATTCTTGAAGCCATAATTTACATGAGATATGTTGTATTCCTTGTATATTTATTTTTTATGTATATGTTTTTATGTAGGGCTTGGTTTCCTTTTCGTTTGGTTTTCTTTCCTTTTTTTCACGTCCCTAGTTTTTTGTTCTCTATGTTCTCGTCTAGTCCACTTCACTAGAAGATTCATAGGATTTCTCTTTTTTCATGTTGAACAAAAATTACCAATTGGGGCCAATAATAAGACTTCTAAAAAAATTGTGATTCTATTAATACATTTCAAATTTTGAGAATTTCAAATATTTTTTTGAGCTAGAGTTAATCATTTCTTATATCTAAGGTTCACCATAGGGCTAAAACCCTCTTTAAACCCTAACAATTCTATCCCTTAGTCATTTTTATGTTTTCTCATTGACTTACTATTGGTTGTTCCTAGTTCCCTAAGTTAAAACTTATTCCATTGAAATCATGTATCCACCAGCACCAATATCCTAGCCTTTTTGATTACTACCTCTTTTCAATATTTGATGAGGTCTTAAGTCTTGTGGGTCATAAATATTTTACATAAAAGTATAAACTTTTAACCCTAGGTTTGGAATGGTTTTAAGTCTTAAAACCATGTATCTACCTATTAAATGGCCCCAAATTAAGTTATAACTTAAAGCATGTTCTCAAAAGTGCTTTAAGTCAAGTGTGGCCTGGTCCCATGGGCACATGTGTTTGTTATTTATTGGCCCCATTACCCCATAGTGACTAAAATATTCTCAAAAAATTATGCATGATGGTGCATGAGGGTGTTATGTGTCCAGCTAGTACAATGGGCACCACGAGGTCTCTACATAGTTTTTTGGTGGGCCCCATGAGTTGAAGGTTCTTATGGTGCCATCTAGCACCATCCTAGCCATTCCTCGTCATTTTGTGGGAGGACATTCCTGAAGACCTTGGTTGATTGCAGGGGTGTGGGAAGATGCCAAGTGGAAAAATATCAACTTTTAGATGAAGGATTAATACAAGCTTAAATATTTCCTTGAGTATTGAGGTGAGAAGGGGAAAATAAAGGGTTTGTATATTACAACACGTGGCATTTTTTTGGCAAAACAAAGTGTAGATGTTCTAATACTAGCCACCCAATTTGTAAAGGAATAAACATGTGATAAAAAATTTCCTAAGTATAGGTGATACATGGAGGATTAACCAGTGCATTGGGCATGTTGCATCATCTAAGAGTGTTCCCTACTATTTCACAGGTTTCGATATGTTCTCTAATGCATGAGTGTGGGGACATTGGGAGTTTACACATCAAATCTTTTGGCGTTCTCAAAGGATGTGGGGCTTGTGATGACTTGTAATGGGATTTTCCATACAACAAAATCTCATTGGTTCGAGGTTAAATTCAATGATGGTAAAGTTTTCCAAACTTGATTGACTCAATCTGAGTTGTCCTAAGGTATAGATAATCTCAAAATCATTGAATTAAATTCAAAATTAAAGAAAACATTTAGATGGAGCCATTTTGGTTCACGTGAATGAGAAATAATGGTGGAAAAGACACTAGAAGGCTTGAATTTAATGAGATTTCTATAAAATTTAGTTTTCATGCTCATTCCAAAATTACCAAAGTATTGAAAAGCATTTGGACATCAATTAATGCAAAGAACAAGATGTCTATGAACAAGAACTAGGGTTTCCAGTATTCAAACACCTATAATTTAAAATTTTCTTCTACCTTCCTTAATTATATGTTAAATCTAATGCCAGAGCTAGTTTAAAAGTTGAAGTAGTGTTATATGGTTGTTGTGTGTTTTAAATTGCTTGAATTGTGTTGTTTACATGTATTGTGGTTTTAATTTTCACTACTCTCATTTTTAATTGTAATGTAGCCCTAAAACCACCATAGAAAAAACTTAGTTTTGTCTTGAATTATTGCTAAAATGTAACCCCCAAAAGACCAAGCATCTAGTTCCATTTCTGACAAAAGCAAAGCCCTCTATGAAAACCTCCTAGCTCAATTATCTAGTTCAACCAATGATAGGATCAAATTTAAACTAAAGCTACAAGGCCCAAGGGTAGATAATGGTATAGTAGATAAATATTATGCAATCAAAGATGCAAAGATGTGTAGTGTAGGAAAAAAGTATCCCTTTTTCACACTTAATTTGGGAAATATTAATAATAAAATGAGCTAAATGATGCCTTAATTTAGTTTTCTAATATTTTTTACATATTTACATTAATTTTAAGGCCCTATTAAGTAAAATGGACTTAATTGTGCCTTATTTTTTGTGTTGTAAAGTGTATATTTACACTTTCACACTCATCTAGGGATTTATTAATTAATTGAGGTTAATTTTCCTTAATTGGCCCCTTTCATTAAAATCCAAGCCTAATTAATTACAATTTTTGAAGAGGAAAACCTAACATTCATTAGTTCCATAACATAACACTTAACATTGGAGAATGTGTGTTCTAGGTAAGTGACCTAGGATCCATTCATCCAAGGGTTAAGGGGTCCTCACTTAGACCTAGGACCTAAATTTAAAATATATTTTTTGGCTCTATTTAATGATTTCAAATGTATATTCACATGTCAGCTTTTGTTATTTGAGTTTAGGGAATTAATGGAAACATATGTATAGACATAAGGTCATTTCACCTAGCTAGAAAATCTATGAATTTAAATAATTCTAGCAAATTTAAGAGAAAGTGTGATCAAGAGAAATTCAAGGCATTCAAAAGATATATTTATTGAAGATTATTGCAGCAATCAAGATCCATTATCTTGTCAAGGTCATGCATGTTATTTGAGCTAATATGTTGATATAGTTTTCAAGATCCATTCAAGCACTCAAATACATTATTTTAAGTCAAGTTTCAATATCAAGATCCACATCCATTAAGGACATTTCATGCTAGTTGAAAATCCATATTCCAAGGTTCAAATAAGGTTTGGTGAGTTTTAACATATGCTTGTTCATTCATCATTCCTTTATGTTTCATTGTTTCATTATAATTTTTAATTACCAAAATGTGGTTTGACCAAGGAAAATCCCCGTTCACTCAAAAAACAAAATTTTTCCCTCTTGACATGTGTGTTTGTAGATTTTTGGTGGAAGATCTTTTGAAGATAAAAATTGCTAAGTTGTCAAAATTGTCAAAGTTTTCATCATTCTTGCAATTTCATGGAAATTTACCTACAATATATATTTTTGATTTTCCAACTATAAGATTCGGGAATCTAGGAGTGTAGACAAAAAATAAGAGAACCCAAAAACTATTTTTACAAAGCCCTAGCCAAGACCCATTTTCCATAGGGGAAAGGAGTCCTCAGTAAGCTTTAAAAAATAACTTTTGGTGAGTGGTACACATCAATTTTCCATTCTTATATATGCAACTTGCTTTCTAGTTTCATTAGAATTGAGCATAGTCTTTTAGATGAATTTTATATCTTGCATTTTGCAGTTTATTTTCTATTTTTAATATTTCTCCCAAAATTTTCAAGTTTAATCAAGATCCCCATCCTTGCGTAAAAGGGAAATTTGTAGATTCACACCTTGATTTGACTCACATTTTAGATGATAGTCATTTGATTTTTTGGGTCTCATTTCATGAATGAAATTCTAGATAATAGGTCTATTTACTATCATTTTGGTGAACCCCCTTTTGATTTCAATCAAATCCCTAAACCTATTTTTTCCATGTTTTAACATGAAAGTTTCTAGGTGGGAATTATTTAAATATTGGTATGGTAAAATAAATTATATGGTTCATAGCTACAATTACTGGAACCTAGACCTAGGAAAATTGGTAGTCCCGAATTTGTATCTGGATGTGGACTTGCTCAAAACCGTTGTAAAATAAGATCCAAATATTAGGGGTGTAAGGATACAAATTCGGATTGAAATGGTGAGATTAGCCAGATAGAAAATTATTGGTGTCTTTGGCTTGAACCCTAATAAAAACAAATGTATCAACCTAGAAGCATTGAGAAAGGAGTATGGACATAACAAGAGCACCTATAGGGTGAAAATATTGCCAAGGTTTTGGGTGAAAGGAAAAGGTAGAAGTGCAGTTAGGCTTACTTTTGCAAAATAATAACCATTCAAAATTGATAGCTTTGAGGGTTACCTTTTTAAAACCTACTACTCTTTGTGTCGGGTCCTAGTACTTAACCCTCCACAAAGGATGCCTATAGCCCTCATGTTCATGGAATAAAATACGTAGAACATGTTGGTGAATGAGGAATATGATTTTTATACCTATCTTTCAGATGTTGTTCATAAGGAATTGGTGGCCATCAAGGCAAGAGACGATTGTGTGAGTTTCTTATGGTACTCCTTGTTATGCAACATGTTCTCGGGTTTTGGACATAAGGAGTTGGTCCATGGGCTATAAATTATAATGAAGGATACTAGTGGTGAACATCATTTTTTCCAAATATGGACACATTAATTGGACAAGTATTGTAGAGATTCAAGCTTTCTGACATTCACAAAATTATTATCTACCAAGGTGAAAATTTATTCAAGAGGATATGTGCCAAGAGTTCCAATCAAATTACATGACTCCTTGAGGCCAAAGGAGAGAAGGCCTAATTTGGGGATTGATCATAGCTGAGGTGATGTCATTGTACATGCAAATTTCACATTTTAAAGAGATTTTAGGACCAATGTAGCCCCACATGTTTTTCCACATTTTGTGCCATTCAAAATTGGTTTTCTAGAGGTTATGTGGCAATTAGGAAGGAATGAGGATATGCATTTGGCCAACCAAAAGAAGGGCTCCTTTCTCCCTTAGGTTACTCTATTTTTTTATTTTGTTATGGAAAAGGATGAATGGAAGCATATTCTTTATTTTCTTACTCCTCTTAAGATGAAAAATTATAGGGCCAAAAATTTTAGCCCTGAAGGATTTATTGGTGTAGTAAGTTTGAGAATCAACAGGTCAACATTCTAGCATTATTAGATTCATTTGAGGATGTGATGAGAAATATATTTTATTTAAAGGAAATTGAGAATAGTAAAATAAATTGGTTTGCCTTTGAAAATTTTGAAAATGAAAACCAAAAGAAGGATCCCAATTTCAAGGTTTATGTTGACATTAAGAATGGAATTTTTAGAATTGAGGCAATTTATTGAATTTTGAGAAGGTGGTTAGACAACTCAAAGAGGAAAAGTAGGAGTAGGATAAGGGCGATCCCTATGGTTGAGGAGAGACCCACATACCAACCACCTAAGAAGCCCTATAGTTATGAAGGAACAAATAAAGGCTACTCCTACTCAATCTGAGGAGTCAAGAACTTCATCCCCTATGACTCAAGTGCCTTTGTCCCCCCACAAAAAATTATATTGATCCACCACATAGGGAGTCCTCTCCTAAGAGGAAGATTGAGCAAGCAGGACTTGTGGATTATCATGTGGAATCTGATGATGAGGTTACTGTAACCTTTGATGATATTCAACAAAAAATTACATCTCCACAAAGGGAGAATCATACGCCAACCCTTGACAATAGGATTACAAAGGTAGTTTTGGTAGGTGTGGATAATGTTGATGATGTGAGGGATAAGGATTGTAATCAATTCATCATAGATGATGAATTTTCAAAGAGTGATGTGTTCAATGAGTTTGTATTGAGAAAACAAAATGATGAATATGAAAGAAGGTTAAAAGAAGAAATGATAAAATATCATGAACAACCTAGAGAGGTAATATCTCTAAGCGTAGTTGCAGAAATGAAATCAAAGAAAAATAGGATGTCCTTGGATGAGGGAAAGAAGTTAGAAAAATAAAATGGCATGCTATTTTTCCTGAATGGGACATAGCTTCTTCCATTTCTTTTGACATTGTGAGAAATCATGATTCACAGGATTTTTCTATATGAAGAGGCTTTGTTTGCATTTATAGTATCAACTTTTAGTCCCAAGTGGGCAAATCTTTCTATTATGGCTCTAGACCCTAACAAAAATAATCCAATAGTGGAAAAACCTATAGGGGACCTAAGGGGAGGTCTTATTATAATGAGAGTCTCTAATACATTAGTAGTGGAAGTAGTCACATTGGTTGTCAATGTTGCAAAGTTTACAAAATCAAATGATAGGAAATTGTAGGAAAAATATGATGTAGAGACCAAGAAGTATAATGATTTATTGATCGAATACAATAAAGAAAAAAAAGTCTTGCATAACTAGATTTAATGGTTGAAATTTTTTGAAATCAACAGCCACAGGTGCAAACAGTGAAACCTACTGCTCTATCCCATTCTTCCCCACCACCTCCTCCAAATCACTCTACTGAGATAGTTATCTATGAAGATAGACCATTAGCACAACTCATTCCTACTACCCCACCAACAAGAGAAAGATTTAGTAGAAATAATTTAATCAAGCAGCTAAAGGAAAGTAGGGAAATATTGGATCTTTATGAGGAGAGTAATGTGCTTATTATTTTTAATGTACTTGAACATTGTATGGGGAAGGCAATGAAAAGGGTAAATAGTGTTCATTCAAATTATTTGTTGATGTTAAATGAAAGTTGAATGTTTGAGAGGGATAGATCAGAGGTAATCCCATTAAAACAATTGTGGGTATCTAGATTCAATGCATTAGCTGACATCATTAAAGGGTCAACTCATGAACTAAATAAGCCAACATACAAAATGGTAAAGGTAATTCCTAATTATAATGGAATGAAAGACCCCATGGAGAAAAGGATAGGAGAATTTCTCCAAGATTTTGATTAGAGTGATCTTGGCCTTCTATAAGATATTTTGGATAGTAATGGATTTGTGAAGACATATGAACAATGGAGGTCACAAGTGGACAATGTCATTGCTACAAAGGCTCTTTTAGTCTATGAGGGTGGTGATTTTAATATTTATTTGTTGAAAAATAATAATGTTGATAAATTATTATTCACCAATACATCTTTAGAAGACTTTGATAGGGAAGCAAATCAGCTAGTAAACAGGTATGACCCATATAAGAATAAACTAGATGAATTTGTGGCATTCAATTGGCCATTAAAGGAAAATTATGATGTTCGGGACAAGTATAATGAGTTTTTTGACGTGTTGAGTCTCTAATGGTGACATTTCCATATAATTGTGATCTTCTATGCATATTCAACACTCTCTAACAACTTCAACAGTGCCAACAAAAGGAAAATTTATCTTTTGTACACTTGAGTTTTGTTTTCACTTTCTAGCTCACCATTCCCAAGTTCACATCAACATGAGTAAAGAAAGGGAGTGGAAAGCGATTAGCTAGATCAATATCTGAAGCTTTTTGGAGGGACAAAGATTCTTACAAGAAAAAATAACTGCATTTATCCTAAGAATATTATATCCACAATCAATTGAGCTCACTTTTTGAAATGTAATAATGAATGTAAAAATGAAAATGTGACATGTGTACTTGGCCCAAAGCTTATTTCTCCCTTGTATTATAAAATGGAATTCAAGACCATATGCATGGGTCTTTTGGAGAGTTTTATAATTTTGAGAACATAGAGGAATAGAATTTGAGTCCTTTTTTAGGTTTTGAGTCTTAATTTGTTGTAATTACTTTTTTTGTATAGGAGTACTAGCATTTGAGAAATACAATGGCATAATTATAAAGCTAACTTTCTCCTATTGTATACTTTACAAAAATTATGAATGAAATCAATCAAAGATCATTCAGTTTTCCTCCATTTATCTTTCTTATGGATGTATGTTTCTATTAATGCTCTTATTCAAAGAATGAGTTAAATTCTTTAATGAAAGTATGGGTTTGTATAAGAGATTTTAGTTATTTGATAATTATTTTTGGTTAAGATTTCTAAGCATGTATGTGTAATGCATTGTCATGAAGCTCCATAATGTTTTGGTCAAAAATTTGTATTACAATTTTCAATTACATTGGTTTTGACTTCCTGCCCTAGGTTAAGGCACCGATCATTTGAATTTGTGTCTAAGTTTGATCCCCAAGTTCATTCATTTAAAATTACGTTTAATCTTTAATTTTAGTTGAGTCTATTTTTTGAATTTGAAAGTCTTATCATGTTCTATTATTTTGAAAATTTTAAATGCTTGAAGGATAATGCTAGATCTTCTCATTTTTCATAATCATCAAGAAAATTTGCATAGAACATATCTTTTATTTATAGTATTTGTAATAATTGGCACATGATATTAGGAAATATTGCTAGGATCACCCTCATAGGTTCTATAGGGCCCAAAGTGTAGAGGATAATTTATTATAAATTTCACCCATTTGTTGGCCAATCCAGGCTCCAAGTAACTAACTATTGAAAATGGGAAATTCATAGGTTATTTACAAGATCTGATTGAGATTTAAAAACCACCAAAAAAACCATCATTAACATTTAGGTCTACATTAATCCTTAAACCCTTAATAATAATTAAACTCTTATCATGCATTAGCAAAACATAAACATCAAAAATAGTAATGCAAACACATCAAACACATGGGAACACTAGATTTACATGGAAAAATCAAGAAGGGAAAAACCACAATGAGGATTAGCTCATGATATAAAGTAAATAAAACACTAAATACAAAAGGATAACTACTAAAGGGATCATTACCCAAAAGAAAGAAGGGCTCACTACCAATGGCTCATTTCTAGAATAGAAAGAATAAGAAAGAAGATTGTTACAATGAGAAATCTATCTCAAAGCAATAGGAAAGTACCACCATTTCTTCACTAGAACATTCAAACCCTCTCTATAGAATATAGACACCTTCTACTCATTGCTTCCAATAGTCTTAGTCATTAAGGCTCACACTACACCTCAAACTTTCACACTTAACATCGTAATTCACATCACACACACTTCATACATACATCCTTCATCAATACATCACATATATAAACCGTTCTCAACCTTGAAATCAATCTACAAGGTTGATTATACACCTCAAACATGGAAATTAAAATTAGGTTGGAACTAAGCATTCCTATGGTGGAGAGGAATGAAAGTGAACCACATCACATCTTAACTCAGACTTAAATCCATTCATACATGCCATGCCATGCTTCCAAAAACATTAAACCGTATCTACAATTAGTGTAAACAGCCAATGTCGGTCAAACCTATGTTAACACCAGTAAACAATTAAGTACACACTTCGTTTGATCCAAAGACAAATCGTGTACCATATACAAAACTTAAACATAATCTGGAATATCCCATCAATACCTTCAAATCTAAAAAATCCTTCACAACATCATGCATCTGAAGAACATACTCATTTCGCACAACCAGTTAACCTTCCTCATATTGTAACTGATGAATCAAATATTGTAGAGCACCAAACTTTGAACAACTCAGAATAAAGATATATATGATCAATTTAAGCACACCCTTAGATCTAAAAGACCATAAACCACATTGTGAAGAAATACAAAGTGAAACTATTTCTCCCCAATAAGACTACTTTCATAGTTCACACATTGTTGAACACAACTTTCTTCGCACAACGATCTAGAACTTGAAACTCTAGATAACACCTTTGAACAACTTTGATCATCATATTCAAAACAGACAAGTAGATTTTCAACCATGAAGAAATGTGGAGAAAAGTACTACTATGTACTGAATAAATTTTACCACACTATTTTCTCTTTTATTCAAATTTTTTTAAAACACCACAAACACATTCTCATCATCTACAACACTTCCTTATCACAATCAAACCAACTGTAATACAACAACTAAACCCATAAACATACTTATCAAGGAAATACTAGATGTTGACACTAGTGATACTAATAATGACAACATAATGAAACTAATCAAAGCATCTCCTTAGGTTTACATCAATGCAACAATAAATATTTGTTCACATCAATGACATTATATACTTTCAACAATATTTACTAAACACGATTTTCCTGAGGAAGAATTGTATTCCTTGAGAATGGAAGAGGGTGGATGAATTATAGACAACCTAGAAGCATTCAATATGTTGGTGGCTAAATTGGCATCAATTGGTGTCAAAATAGATGAGGAGGATAAGTTTCAAATATTTATTTATTCTTTACCTAATTCATGGGATTATCTTGTTATGGCTATTGGGAGCACTTCTGTTATATTGGAGAATGAATATTTTAAGGGTTATTTTCTTTCTAAAGAGATGAGAGGGAAGCTAAAAATCAGTGCCAAGGAAACCCTAAATTTTCATGGATGACCTAAGGAAAAAGGAAAGAAGATGAGAAGTGTGATAAATCCAAGTCCAAGGGGAGATCCAAATCTCCTGGAAAGTCTAAAATTTTTTGTTGGAACTATAGTAAGCCTAGACATATTTGTAAGGAATGTAAAAAAGAAAAGAAGAAGAAAAAAAGAGATTCAATTTTTTATTAGATAAGTATGAGAAGGAAGATGGTGATGCATCCATTGTAGCTTTGGAAACTCATGCAGCTAATGATGCATGGTTAATTCACTCGGGTGCATCTTTCCATATGAACTTTAATAGAGATTGTCTTTCTAAATATGAAGAATTTGATGGAGGTAAGGTGTACTTGAGTGATGATTCTTATTTAAATATTTTTGGCCATGGTCAAGTTAAAATTAGGATTCTTGATGGTAGAATGGAAAGGATAAGTGGTGTATTGCACATCCTTGGATTAGCACTGATTTTTTTATCTATCAACAAACTAATAGATGCAGGTGTGTATATAATATTTTTTTCTGCGAGATGTAAAATGGTTAGAGGTTCTATGGTGATTGCTAGAGGTGTCAAATATGACACATTGTATAATATTGATGAATGCACTATTGAGTGCAATAGTAATTTTATTAAAAGTAGGTTTGTCGAAGAGGTTAGGGTTTCACCTTCAATAGATGGTAATGACTTCTATGTACCCAAGGGTGCTCTTTCTTATGAATCAAATTTACCTATAGAGAAAACTATGTTATGTCACCAAAGACTTGGCCACATTGGAGAAAATGGTTTAAGGACCTTGAAAAATAAAAAAAGTGTTGAAGGTTCATCTAATTGTAATCTTTAATTTGATTTAAGTGAGCAATGCATTTATGGAAAATGAAACAACATTCAATTTTACTGAAGTTCTCATAAATCTAGTGGTGTATTGGACCTTATTCATTCTGATATGTTTCATCCTGTATATGTTCCTTAAATTGGTATATCCATATATTATGTTTCATTTATTGATGATTATAGTAGGACATAGGTATATTTTCTAAAGAGTAAGTTTGAATTTTTTAATTGATTTAAGGAACTTAAAATAATGGTTGAGTAATAGACTAGAAAGAAAATAAAATGTTTAAGGAATGATAATGGCGATGAATTTTTCTCTAATGATTTTGACAAATTTTATAAAGATTGTGGTATTCATAGAGAAAAGACAACTATGTATTCTTCACTGCACTATGTTACAATACTTATGATTTCCTTAAAATATATTGGTATCAACATATTGGTGTTTGTTGATACTATGTTTTTTTTAAATATCAATAACTTATTTGCAAGCATGTTCTATCCATTTTGAATAAGAAAATTTAATAAATTGAATCCATTTTTGGATTCAAAATTGAAATAAATGACATTTTTTATTTTATTGCATTTTTTATTAAAGGATAAATGTCTATTATTCAAATTTATAGAAGCATAGAAAATCTATTTAAATTATTTAATTGAATCTATAAACATATAATTTCTAATGGAATCTGATGACTGTAGACTCTCCATAAACCAAATTTGTTAAAAGGGAATTATTTCTTTTTTATTAAAAAATATTAGTTTTTTTTTTCCCTACACCCAAAATGTGTAGATTATCAAATTCATAAAAAATTCAAATTGTAAATTTAAAAGAAAAAATGAAACAAGAAAATAAAAATAACATCCTTTTGGCCTTGCTACATCATCTAATCCCTAAGATAAGTGAAAATAAAAAATATATAGACATCTTTCATACATTATGTTAAATGATTGAAAAATAGTTTACTAGGGATGTGATCTTGTAATAAATGGCTAAGAATGAATAATGATATATATACTAAATATGGTTGAAATTGTGTATTAAAGGCTTTAGAAACATCAAGAAATAAAATATGTAATGTAAAATTAAAATTTCACTACACAAAACAAAACCTACGAATAGTAATAAATAAAGAAATAAGGAAAATTCAATTAGAGAAAAGTAGCTTCAAACAAAAAATTACAAGATGATAGATGCAGTTTACACTTATAGACGAATACTAGAGAGTAGTTGTAGTCACCAATATCATTTCCCTATAGGAGGGGAGATCTAATATATGAACACCTTATTATAATTTCCTTAAGAGGTTCCATACTCTCATGAACCTATAGAGTTGACCAAAAGAAAATGTGTTTAAACATATTTTTATTTGATGGTAATTTTAAAATATAATTTTATATTGGATATAATTGTTATTTTGCTAAAAAAATTATAGAAAAATGTGTTAATTTTTTTTTTAATATATGAGGACAAAATTACATTTAATTTAAAATAAATATAAGAAATAATAATAATATATATTGAAGTTCTATTTATTTTAAATTATATTTATATTCTTTTTAGTTTTTACTTTGAAGTGTGTTTGACTAATTTTATTTTTATTTTTATTTTTTGATAAAAGGAAATTATGCCATTAAATATATTAATATAGAAAATATACAGAGTATATTTTGTCTGAGAAAACTAGTTCCAACAATAAAAAAACCCCAGCAATTAAAAACCCAAAAACCCTTCATCAGATTCATACGACCAAACCCTATTTCCCTATAGCCTTCATCAATTTTACATACATTTTTTCTAAAAAAAAATAGTGTATATGGATTTTAATCCTACTGTAAATTAACTTGCACTAGAATAGATACTAAGTAATAAAAACTACCCACTTTTACCCATGAAGGAATTTATTCTTCCATATGATCTGAAGAATTTTCTCCTTGAGCTTCCTCCAACTCTAAAAATTTGTAGAAATGGTTCCCTTCATTTTCAGGAATCCAATCCAACAACTGATACAATGTACTCCTATTTTTCCATATGCAGACATTCCAAGTTGGGAATACCATCATTGAGCAAGCAAAGATGAGATTATAGAAAAACAACTGCAAAATACTTATCATTTACCACAACATCCACACTCGCATAGAAACACCCACTATTCTTGTTTAATGCTTTCAAAAATATTCTATCATTTTTCTACTCATAGGTCTACTTAATAGCATCATATATATCTCACAAACAATGGCGATTTCTAATAAACTTATGCAGGAACAAGCCTACTATATACCCTTTAACTTTAAAGAAATTGTAACCTGGAATCACCGAGAGTAAAGAATCCCCTTAAATGAATTTCTCTCTTACATATCAACTTGCAATCTCTTGCACTTCACTCAAACATTGACAAAAATCCATCAAATTCGAAATAAATATTGGCATTCCCTAAAAGTGGATGTAGCCATCTTTGGGTGAACAGTTCTATAAATATCACATTCTTGTTCTATTTTATTTTTAATCTTTCAATTTATTTTCATTTTCTTCTAAAATTATAATCAACAATTGGTATCAGAGCCATTGAGAAGTATTGAACAGAGATGGAAAAAATTTGGGTGTTTGATCTTGGAGTTGGGTTTTTTTATGTAGTGAAGAGATAGGCTAAAGTGGAAGTTTCAGATGATGATGAAGTCAATTCTATCATTGAAGAATTTCTTGGAAGTTTTGATTCTCTAAAATGTAATATGCAAGTGAGACCTGAATCAAGGCACCATGTTCATTGGTGGGATGGCTGGAAAAATGAGAAGGATTCGGTTGAAGAGGAGGAGCATGCTAGGTTTGTCTCCTTCTCAACTCTGGATGCAGTTGTGTGTGCAATTGGAAAAGAGAAAGAAGATAACAAAGAGGGTTTGAAGAAATCGCTGGTTAAACTAGGAGAGACTATGGAGTTTTCCTTCCAAGATGAAGAGGATGCTTCCCAAGGAGAGGAGGATGCAATCTAGAAGCAGGAGAGTGAAGATGAACCTAAGGAAGAGGTTGAGAATTGAGAGGAAAAAATGGTTTATGATAATCCATTATTCGAGCCCGAGGCAGAAATGGTTTATGATAATCCATTATTCAAGTCCCAAGCAGATGGTATAGAGATAGATAAGGAGGTTGCTAATACTACCTAGAATGGAAGAGCTATGGGCATATAGTCTTTTGATGTAGAGGAGAAATTCTAGCCTATTAGCATAGACATATTTGGTGGAAAATCTATACTAGAGGATGTTGAAAGGGTTTTGGAGAAACTAAGAAATATGAAGAGTAATGGTAGGATTTCACCTTAAAGGGGTTGAAGATCTATTGATTTAAGGCCTACTAATTAGAAGCTAGAGGATTTTGATAACATAATGGTGAATCATTTTGTACAGTAATAGTGGTGTACAAAAAAGATTTTGGATTGGGGGCATGATGAAGGTCCAAATTTTATTCTAGTTGTGGGGGAGGAAAAGGAAAGCTTAAAACCCATGGAGTTTATCAAATCTGATGTGCTTTGGAGGAGACTCGTCTGAAGCATTCTTGAACAATATTTGGTGAAGCTAAAATCTTCTTTGTGGCTAATGTAAATGTCTACAGTGGGGGATATCTCTGAGAAACTCTCTGAAGAAATATTTGGTCTTCAAGTAGGATATTGTTGGGTACGGTGAAGCCCAAATATTCTAATTATGATGGAATTTTCTCTCACACTCGAAATAAACATCTTTTTGTATGTATTCACTAATTTAGAAGTTGTATGTTTTGATGAATTTTTTTATTTTGGAGATGAGACTAAATTATAAAAGCTATTGTTGCTTGAATATTATGTATTCAACTGAGAATTAATAAAGATATAATCCCTAAAAGTGGACATAGCCATCTTTGGGTGAACCACTGGGTATGTGTAGGATCTTTATGGAAAAAAGAGGCCCTTAAGTGACAAAAAATTCAGAAAAATTAGAGTTAGCAACTTGACATAAAATTTTGAATAAGTTATCTATATTATTTCAAAAATATGTAAAAATTGAATTTGTAGAAAATTGAATGTAGCTTCTAAATTACTAGGTTTATTTACAAAAAAATAAAATCTAATTGGTGAAAATTTGAAATTTTAATATGGTAGTACTTAAATTTCAGGGAAAAATAAAAAGTAGGTGTTTGTCTGACCACCCTAACGACATTAAAATGATAATATTTCTTTATAATATTTTAGATATAAGTAGAGGAATCATGTCCTGATGTGATGCATATTTTTTTGTAATTTATTTCCAAGTAAATAATTAACTATAATTTTTTTATTAAAATTTTTAAAAAATATAAAAACTTGTATGTTTGACCACCTTAACTTGGTCAAAACTTCATGAAATTCAATTTTTCAATTTTTTAATCTTATAGTATGTGAAGCATAGAATGTGACATATGTTTCAGATTCAAATAATGTGATACCATTTGAAATCTATAGATGTTTTTCAATCATCCTATCGATTAGGACTTTAGTCATAATTCAATAAAAAATAAATAATAATTATTTATTAAATTCAATGTAAAGCATAATTTATATTGGTGGAAAACTGAGAATCTTCTGTAAAAAAAAATTTCGTTTCATCAATTTTGTGTAAATAAAAATTCATTAGCCACATACCCATCATATTGCCACTTTTTGGCCCATCATGATCCTGCACATACCCCACTAAAAATATTGTGTTCTTGTTTTGTGTTATTTTTAATCTTTTAATTTATGTTCTTTTTTCTACAATTTCTTTTGATTTGCTTCTGCAATTATAATCAACACATACGAACCCTAAAATTCCAAGGTTCATACTCCATTTTACCTACAAATAAACTCAAATAAAGTGTGAAGCTTTTGCTAGTAGCCACCCATCCTTCAAGCCAACCTCTACACAAGACACATATCTAATGAAAACTTACCGAAGAAAAAAATTGAAGACACTTTTATATAGATTTTCTAATTTTTAATGCAATCAAACTTATCCACAATATGATTAATTCATTAGCATACTCCACATATCAGTAAAGGATATGATACAAAACAACCAATCAAATTAATGATTATCCCAAACACAACATATTGAATCATGAAAGGAGTACCTACAAAATAAAACACATGTTAGCTGAAAATGGTGGCTTGGTCCACCTTGGAAATTCACACATTTTCAAGCACTTCACCTAGCTTCATCATACCACCATAGGACCACCTTGAAATATGGCATAAATTTCATTTATTACACACAAACTCACCACCCCTTTACAAATAATTATTACATAGTTGGCATAATTTCTTTGCACTCCTTTAGAATTAACATTACCCATTCACGAGATATTCTTTCACAAACCCCACGATAATCTAATTGCTTGCTTTTAACTTAGAGAAAATATTCATATTACGAATTTGAATTTGTACAAACTAGGGAGTCTTGCAACACTAGTGAAGCTAATTATGGAAAGGCTTCAATTTTCTCTTCTACCAATATTTGAACTTCATTACCTTCACACCCCCAATTTTCTAGGCAATCAGTCACATTATTACCCTCGCTATATGTATGTGAAATTATGAAAGATTGAAAACTATCCAGCAAGTCCCATACATTTTGTAAACACAACCCAACTACCAATTTTGTACTCTTCTTTCGTTACATGCATTTATTATTATTAACAAATCACCCTCTATATGGATTTTCGATATTCCTAACTTTATAGCAAGCTCAACCCCAAAAGTATTGCTTGAGCTTCTGCCTATTCTTGCTAGAAGATGAACTCATCTTGTCGCAATCACAACACCTTTTGAATTTCATATACAAATTCTTGTATCTGATTCACCTAGATTACCCTTAGAATCCCCATCACAATTGAGTTTCATGAAATCTAACTGCAAAGGTTTCTACCTAATTTCACTTCTATTAACTTTAGGCTTGGTTTTCTACTATAGGATACCTAGGAAAGACAATATTATATTCTCCCATGACTTCATAATAGCATCATCCCAGCTTGTGAATATAGATGTATTAGATTTGTGCTTTTGAACATATGAATTTACAATTTCAAAAACCACGTTTTCAATTTTAATTTTAGTTTTCTCTACTATCGAGGTTGTCTTTCTAAAATACGAATATTGTGTTCCCACCTGATATCCCATACAACAAGTGATGGAGTGACATGCCATATGCATGAGAAGAATGATTTTTTATATAAAAGTGGCCAGCTTTGAAAGAGCTCTCAAAGATTATTTGGCAAAGGTGAGTACAAATTTAATTTATTCTATATACAAACTCCCAATACTCATGTACAGAGCAACATTGGATGACTAGATGATTTATGTCTTCTAATGCTTCACCACACAAAACACATTTTAAAGAGTCAACTATTTTCAACTTTTCTAAATGACCACTCATTAAAATCCTTTCTCTTAATGCTAACCAGGCAAAACTACCACCTTTTGGAATTTTTTTATTATTCCAACCAAATGAATATTCCCTTTGGGATGCCAACCGATTAATTAATTTAAATAAAGCCTTATAAACTTGCTTAACCGAATACACACCTTCCTTTGATGGTGCCCATAAAATTCTGTCAGGTTTTCTTGAAAGAAAAAAAAATAAAAATTTCAAAGAATCTTGAAACAATAATATTTGATTGTTCAATAATAGAGAGCTTGAATATTGTTTTCATAACACTTTCCTTAGTATACCATCTATTGAAGACACATATTATTTAAAACCATACCCTTATTCTTCTTTTAAAATCATCATTACGTGTTGTAGATCTTGAATATCCTTCAAAGGACGATAACCATTCCATGAATCCTCCCAAAACTTCATACTCTCCCCATTATGGACTTCCCATGTGATGCAGGAAGTTATAAGCGATCTACATGAAATCAAAAAGTTCCACATAGCAGGCCATGTAGGTGGATTTGAAATGGTAAAGATTCTTAATGGATTTTCATCATCTAGATACTTTACCCTCGCTAATTTACACCATTTAGCGTCTACTTTTGTATACATTTTCTAGGCTAATTTGGTCTCAAATGCTTTGTTCCTCATCAAAATATTATGGATCCCTGCCTCCCCTTTAGATTTATGTATTGTAATGTTATCCAATGAGATTAAATGAAATTTTTGCTGCTCATTTATTTTACCATTCTAAAGAAACATTCTGATAATTTTCTCTATTTGATAAATAACCAACTTTTGAGCTTTAAGCATGGCTAAAAAATAATTGGGAATTGTTGGTACACATTTTTTACCCTTTCTAGATATACCTTTTTGTTAGTTTTTCAATCAAATTTAGTTGTTCTTCGTCATTTGTATTTTATAGCTTACATTTTGAATGAAATAAGGAGGAATAGGTGTTTGTGGTGAACTCATTCGTCACCCACACATATTTATCGTTTCTTCACTGATTCAATTTCATTTAGATATTTTTTCTAACCTAGATTTCACTTTTGTCTGCTCCCATATTTTTGCATATATCTCTGCCAAGATAGTTGCAATGACTTCCACCTATGCCTTCCACTCACCCATAGACTTCTTCTCCTCTTTCTCTCTCACCACATTCCTTCTCTTCACCTCTCTCTACTCATATCTTACTCCAAATATCACATTAATTCCTATAGAAAGGGGAGTCGTGGGTATTTTAATGGTTCCTAGACACCTCTTTTCCACACGACCTACACAATTTTCTACCCAAGTAAAGGGTTCACATGCCATATTAATGGTACAAACACCCATTTCCCCTCTTCTATGCCATGATATATTAATTCAGGTTGTCTCCTCATCCCCTTTTCCTATTTTTTATTTTCATCTTTTATTTCATTGACCACTCACTATCTATAGGAAATGGTCATCTTGGTGGGGATGTTACATAAGGTTGAGAAGGAGACTCTATGAGGGAATATATACATGACAATTATTCTCTTTGAATAACTTGTCTTTCTCATCCTAAGGTGATAATAAAAATCATAAAAACTATGACCATCTTATAGACAATATTATTTTTGCTCCAACATAGTAGGAGATAAGAAGTGTGCTCTACTAAAATAAGTATCTAACTATTTCATAGGGTTCGCTAAATTTTACTAGTAGCATGCAGGGGATAGATGTTAGAGAAATCCAATTGTATAGGGTTGACAAATATTTAACCAATGAAATGTAACTGATGGATGCCAAGATCTTATTGTCTCAATATTTTAGTGTTAATGTCGGTGTATCAAAAGTAATACATGTGATTCCAAATTTATGTCTACCTGAGGTATGGTTCTTAATATTCTAATTGTTATATCAATCTAGGTGATTGATAACATAGGTAGTAGTGTTTGGTGGGGTCAAAATAAAAGAAATCCAAATTGTGTAGCTTATTTAGTTATAAGATGAATTATATGTTTAGTGGGATATGAAAATTTTATTAAATTCTATTCATGTTGTGTGTTGTTGCACTTATTCCCTTTTTAATGATGACACACGTAATATGGAATGTTTTTTTTATCATCACTACTAGTAATGAACTATGAAAAAATGTTATGAACCATGGATTATTATGGAATGAGTTGACATTATTCTTTGAGATTAAGATATACAAAGGCTTATTTATTATTGAACCAAGTAAAGGGGAAGATGTTTACAATATGGTTGCAACCACTTTATTTTTCCTAGGTACTCATTGTGTGTAGATGTAATGGTGTTTATGTCATTCACTTTATGTATTAGTGACACTTGTGTGGGCTAGTCACCATTTGTATATGGGATGTACACATGATCTATTCACTATATAGAATTATGCATGTTAGTATATTGATCTATTGGTATGAAGATAACATTTGATTGGAATTCATTTTTTATCATACCATTTTGAATGGATTGAATTGGAAGCAAAAGATCAATTAATGGTTATGATTTATAAGGGAGTTGAATATCTCATTGATATATGATGTGTATGAACTACAAAGCCTTTGATTCTAAGGAAGCATTTATTAATGACTCCTTAATATTGAAAGATGAATTCTCTCAATTTTGTGAATCATTAAATTGTTTGTTAATTATAAAACACACACACAATTCAAATTCTCATTCATTTCTCTTTATTAGTCATCAACTTGTAACTCCTCCACTTTTGATGTTGAATTTATTTTTTAAATAACTTTATAAAATAAATGTTTAGTAAAAAAGCTTTTTGTTTGCTCTAAAATGATACAAATATCTTTCTTCATCATTGCTTTTTCTAATTGATAATGATTTCATTTAAATTTCTTAAAATTTATCATAATTGAAGTGTTGCCTTACTCAAATAAAATTTTGTCAATATTTATGATTCTTTTCTATTAAAGTTCATATTTTAAGATTTAAAAAATGTTAGAAAAGAAATAAAGATAAAGCATATTATAAACCAAGAAAGAGGGAATTTTTTAATGGCGCTTTAACTCGTGGCTTAGTATCTTAATATTTTATGTCATATTTCCCCATTCCAAATGTTCTTGGACACGGCCAACGGTAAACAAACAGCTTTAAACGTACATGGATTGAATCTTTATATATATCCATATCTCCGTTTTCTTACTCCACATTCCGCACAGTAGGCACTCTCCTCTAGATTCTAGAGGTTCTTTTGCAAGCAAAGAAAATAAGATTGCAGTAAATGGCAACCACAAGGTTAATGGCAAGAGCATTGGCAGCAGACAGGTTGTCTTCATTATCAGATGATTTTCTTGTAAATCATATTCTGTCAAGGTTTTCTTACAGAGATGTCTTACGTTTCTCCCTGCTCTCGAAGAGGTGGCGAGTCTTATGGAAGAAATTACCCTTTCTCAATTTTCGTTGCCAAGATTTTGAGAAACAAAAAGATGACAAGATACGCATCATAATTAGCAATGCCCTGCTCAACCTGGATGTTCATCTTTGTCAGTTGGACCTTCAAGTTGCCTTCGATAACCCTGAGAGAGCCGATCTGAACAATTGGGTTCGCCTTGCAGCTGAAAAACAGGTGGAACGCATGGATTTAGAAATCAATTATAAAGATCCCAAGACTGGTAAGATGCTGATCAAATTTTCCATGGTGGAGCTTGGGAACTCTCTTTCCAGGTGTGAAAAGCTCACTTCCCTAAAACTGAAATTCATCAATCCTCCAAAGATACCCACTGATTTTGGGGTCTTCCAATCCCTGAAAACATTTTATTATTCTTATAATTCGGGAATGGGTGTTGCCACCTTTGAAAAATTCATGGACGTGTGCCCACATCTTGAGAATTTGCATATTCGCGGTTATTTTGGGTCGAGAATTTTGAAGATATATGCTTCCAATCTCAAGTACCTGAATCTAGGAATTTTAAGCCCTGATATATCATTGCAGATGGCTTGCCCTCGGTTGATGAAAATCTGCCTCATGGATGTCCCGGAATATCGAGGGATTAGATTGCTACAAGGAATTTCAGGAGCAGAATCAGTTAAAATAATCACTCTTCAGAGTTATGGTACAAACAATGCTGTCAATCCAGAAATCCCTAGTATTACTGTTTTAAAGGGTTTTCCTCAGCTTAAAGAGTTGACAATGGATGGCGTATGTTTCCAGGTTAGTATTTTGTACATTGAAGTTAAATATTCTTAACTTGTGATTATAGGCGTATGTTTCCAGGTTAGTGTTTTGTCAAAATAAATACAAACTTAATGGAAATTACAAATGCTAGCAAAAAAAAGTCCCAAACATATTTAACAATAGTCGTATAGACTTAAATAATCGTCCATCCTCCTATCTGTTCGTCAGCGCACACCACACAAAAACAACATCGCCAAAGCAAGTGAAACGAAGTCAAAAACCATGTTACCACTAAAGGATTTGGAGAGGTCGCCGTGACACTGGTGACCATACACAAACGGTTACCCCGCGTTACTGCGGTTAGTGAACATGACGGTCGCAGTTTGGCGGCAGACCCACTGGCAGACAACAGACGGTCCACCGCAGTACTGCGGATGGTTAGCGAGGGAACCGCGGGACAGCGGTAACCATGATCCGGCGGCTAACAAACGATCAAACTCGGAGCAACAAAGAACACCGTGATACTGCCGATGCTTAGTAAGGTTACTGCAGGATAGCGGTAATGGTGATCTGGCAGCTAACCGCATTCCTGCAGGCATCATGCGGTTAGCGTGCGGTAGTGAGGTAGACAAAGATAACCGCCACCGTGAAACCGCCGACTGTGAAGAGCTCGACTGCGGTAATGCGGTAGACTGTGGGAGCGACAACTGTGAGACGCCTTCAGGGTAGCCCAATGGACACTACCAAACTGTAAGAAATCAAAAAAATATAAAAAATTAGTTCAAAATAAATAGAACTTCAATATATATTAATTTTTTTTCTTATATTTATTTTAAATTAAATATAATTTTGTCCTCACATATTAAAAACAAAATTAATACATTTTGTTATCAAAATTTTTAGTAAAATAATAATTATATCCAATATAAAATTATATTTTAAAATTACCATCAAATTTCTATTATAAAAATGTCATTTATTTCAATTTTGAATCCAAAAATAGAGTCCATTTACTAAATTTTCTTATTCAAAATCAAGAGAACATGCTTGCAAACAAATTATTGATGTTTAAAAAAAAACATAATATCAGTAAACAAGAATAGGTTGATACCAAAATCTTCAATAAAATCATAAGTATTGTAACGGAGTGCAATGAATTTCAAAACAGAAATGGCGTATTGCTTTATAAATCGATTAGATCCTTAGGACATCTTTAAAAAAATCAATGGAAAACGCTGATTGACAGGATTTCGTTTCACTTAGTACAAAATGAAATCGAAATAACAAAACCACCCCATTTAATGTTTCAAAAATTCCTGAAGCGAGTGATGGGCCTAAAAATAGATTCTCTATATTACAAGGGTTTTTCAAAACAAAATT
>CM021103.1:547415041-547510798 GCA_007115665.2 Sequoiadendron giganteum | reverse complement strand
GCATGCATTCAAGTCACAAGCTTCAATTAACCAAAGAAGAGGCAGAGGTAGAATGAATTTCAGAGCAAGAGGAAGAGGCTTCAATAGAGGTGAAAGAAATTACTAGTCAAGTTCAAGTGGAAGAGGCAGCAACCAAAACCCATCTCAAAACTTTCCTCAAGGAGAAAGGTATGATAAATCTCAGGTCTAATGCCATTATTCTAAAAATTTTGGACATTACATGAATGAGTGTAGGAAGAAGCAGTATGACATGGGTAGATAAAATGCAAATTTTACTAAAGAGAGTCAAGAGCATAGACCAGATAGAAGCACAATATTTTTAACCTGTAATGTAGCACAAGCTAGTGAGAAAAAAGTTTGGTTTTTAGACTCAGGCTATAGTAATCATATGACAGGGAATTTAGAGTTGTTTACAAGTCTAGATGAGAATATTAAGTCAGATGTCACCTTGGGTAATGACAAAAAAGTGTCGGTTATAGGAAACAAAAATGTTAATATTCTGACCAAGCAGGGGGAGCAAAAATATATTTCTGATGTTTATTTTATGCCTAGTCTTAAACACAACCTGATAAGTGTAGGACAGTTAATTCATAAGGGTTATAGAGTGAATTTAAAAAATGGGTTGTGCACTATTTTAGATAAATACCCAAGTAGCCAGTTGATAGCTAAAATTAAGATGACAAACAATAGAATGTTTCCTTTAAGAATTCAGCCAACTTTGAGCACAAACTTTGCACAAGCACAAGAGGTACCAACAGTTATTCAAACTGTCTTTTAGGCAGAAGTGAAGGATGAAAACTGGCTATGGCACTTAAGATTCAGTCATTTAAATTTTGGTGGTTTGAATTTGCTTCATAGGAAGAGCATGGTAAAGGGAATTCCATTAATGGAAAAACCCGAAAGAGTTTGTGAAGGTTGCATACTAGGAAAGCAACATAGAGAGTCTCTCCCAATAGGGAAATCAACAAGAGCAAAAGCCCCATTGGAAATTATTCATTCAGACTTATGCAGTCCAATGCAGACACCTTCAATAGGTGGTAGTTATTATTTTCTCACTTTCATAGATGATTATTCAAGGAAGGCATGGGTCTATTTTCTAAAACAAAAAGGTGAAGTGTTTAATTTATTTTTTCAATTTAAGTCTCTTGCTGAAAAACAGAGTGGTTATTTTATCAAAGTGTTGAGGACAGATAGAGGAGGTGAATATGTTTGAAGAGAATTTTTTTTTTTTTTTAAAGAGCATGGAATACACAAACACTTCACAACAAGATACACACCTCAATAGAATGGGGTAGCCGAGAGAAAAAATAGAACCATAGTGGAGATGGGTAGAAGTATGTTGAAAGCCAAGCATTTAATAAATGAATTTTGGGTTGAAGTTGTATCTTGTGCAGCATATATCATGAATAGATGCCGAAAAAAAAGTGTGATGGATATTATCCCTAAGGAAGCATGGACTAGTAAAAAGCACAATGTATCTCACATGAGAGTTGTTGGTTGTGTTTCATATGCACAAGTACCTGATGAGTTGAGAAGAAAACTTGATAACAAAAGAGAGAAATGCATTTTTGTTGGATATAGTGATGAATCCAAAGCATATAAATTGTTTAATCCAACTACTAAGAAGGTTATAATCAGCAAGGATGTTAGATTTGTTGAAGATGAGGCATCGGATGGAAGTAGAGAGCACTGTTAATGTTACAGTCAATATCCCTCAAGAAGAGAATAAAATTTCAATTCCAACTAATATACTTGCTGTCCCTATTCAACCTCAAGCAAGTGGTCAACAATTGACACTAGCAAGCAATGTAAGAGCGGCAACAAGAGGATTCCAGATGCCAACCACAGGAATAACTTATGGTGTAGGAACTTCAAGTCCACATTCTGCAAATTCAAGTGATCTTTCAAATCCAACTTTAGCAAGCATGAGAAGATAAAAAATCAGAAGCATGAGTGATATTTATAATGAAAATGAAGGTGAGAACAATTCTCAGCAGTTTACACTTTTTGCATTTTATTCTCAAGCTGAAGATCCAATTCATTATGAAGATGCAATCAAAGAGGAAAAGTGGATAACAACAATGGATCATGAGATAGATTCAATTGAAAAAAATCAGACATGGGAGTTGCAAAGTCTTCCAAAGGACAAAGATGTCATTTGTGTTAAATGGATTTATAAGACAAAACTCAATGCAAATGGAGAAGTGCAGAAGCACAAAGCCAAATTGGAGGTAAAATTTTATGCACAACAAGCTGGAATAGATTATAATGAAACTTTTGCACCTGTAGCACACCTTGACACAGTCATAATGTTATTGGCTTTAGTAGCACAAAATTGTTGGTTAGTTCACCAAATGGATGTGAAGTCAGCTTTTCTCAATGGCTATCTAGAGGAGGAAGTGTATATTGAACAACCACCTAGATATGAAATATTGGGACAAGAAGATAAAGTCTATAAACTGAAAAAATATTTCTATGGTTTGAAAGAAGCCCCAAGAGCGTGGTATAGTAGAATAGACAATTATTTCACAAAGAATGGATTTACTAGATGTGACAGTGAACCAACATTGTATACGAAGATGGATGAAGAAGGTAAAATCCTGATCATATGTGTGTATGTTGATGATTTAATTATGACTGGAAATCTATAAGTTTATTTGTTCAAAATAGAAATGATGAAAGAGTTTGAGATGACAGACTTAGGTCTAATGAAATATTTTCTAGGCAGTGAGGTAACACAAAATGAAAATGAATTTTGTATTTCTTAGGCAAAGTATGCCAAAGATGTTTTAAAGAGATTTAATATGATGAATTGTAAGTCAGCACCTACTCCAATGGTGACTGGTTTGAAATTGAGCAAGGAATTCAAAGGCTCGGATGTGAATTCAACTTTGTATAAGAAGTTAATAGGGAGTCTGATGTATCTAACAGCCACAAGGCCAAACATTATGTTTGTAGTAATTTTTGTTTCCAGATTTATGGAAACACCAAAGGAGATTCACTGGAAGGCTAGGAAACGAATTCTCCATTACATTAATGGAACCAGAAACTATGGCATTCAATACTCAAGAATAGATGAATTCAAACCAACAGGTTTTATTGATAGTGATTGTGTTGGAAGTCTTGATGACAGGAAAAGCACATTTGGATATGTTTTTAATTTTGGCATTGGAGTAGTTGCATGGTCTTCTAAAAAATAGCCTATTGTCACATTGTCTTCAGTTGAAGCTAAATATGTAGTAGCTACAAGTGCTTCATGCCAGATTGTGTGGATGAGAAGAGTGCTGAAGGAACTCCAAATTAAATAGATTGAGCCTACAAAAATATTTTGTGACAACAACTCTCCGATTTCCCTCTCGAAGAATCTTGTATTTCACAAGAAGAGTAAGCACATTGATACGCAGTTTCATTTCATCTGAGAGCTGATCAACAATGGAGAAATCATTCTAGAATTTTGCAGGTCGGATGAGTAGCAGGCAGACATACTTACCAAGTCACTGGGTGGAGATGAATTCATACGACAAAGAAGTCGACTAGACGTTACAAACTACAAGAGTTACATTCAAGGGGGAGTGTTGGAGTTTCAGTCCACTCCCACATCAGTTTCCCGCCCTTACTGCGCCCCCATGCCCTCTGACTTGCAAGCTCATGGTTTGGCGGTGTCCATTGGGCTACCACAGCCTTTTGCTCTCCTAACAGTAGTCTCACGGTTGTCACTGCCACAGTCTACCGCATTACGACAGTCAAGCTCTTCATAGTCGGTGGTTTCATAGTGGCGGTTATCTCTGTCTACCTCACTATCGCACGCTAACCGCATGATGCCTACGACAATGCGGTTAACCGCCAGATCACCATTACGG
The DNA here is from genome assembly GCA_007115665.2 of Sequoiadendron giganteum. Taxonomy (NCBI): domain Eukaryota; kingdom Viridiplantae; phylum Streptophyta; class Pinopsida; order Cupressales; family Cupressaceae; genus Sequoiadendron; species Sequoiadendron giganteum. Next base: position 547,506,938 of record CM021103.1, on the reverse strand, counting down.
CTATCCTGTGGTCACCTTACTAACCATCAGCGGTATCACGGTGTTCTTTGTTTCTTCGAGCCTGGTCATTGGTTAGCCACTAGATCATGGTTACCGTTGTCTCACGGTTCCCACGCTAACTGTCTACGGTACTATGCTGGGCCGTCTGTTGTCTGACAATGGGTCTACTGCCACACCGCGATCGTCATGTTCACTAACTGCGGTAATGCGAGGTAACCATTTTTTTATGGTCACCACTGTCACTGCGACCTCTCCAAATCCTTTAGTGGTAACACAGTTTTTGACTTCGTTTGACTTCCTTTGGCAGCCATTTTTTTGTGTGGTGTGCGTTGGTGAACAAATAGGAGGAAGGGTGATTATTTAAGTCTATAGGACTATTTTTAAATCTATTTGGGACTTGTTTTTTTTGGCATTCGTAATTGCCATTAAGTTTGTATTTATTTTGATTGTGGTCGTAATCTTATATACTGGGTTTGTTTGTAATTTTTGAAGATATAAGTTTAATAGAAATTGCTCTAAAGTAGAAAATAATTTTAATGGTTGTTTTGTGTTTGAATGAGTTAAAATATAATTTTTTTTTTTTTTGCTCTTTGCCTAATGCTTCAAATATATTAATATAGAAAATATATAGAGTATACTTATGTCAATTGAAAAGGAATAAAGATTTTGTTTGAGAAAATATTTCCAACAACAAAAAAAAACCCACAAACACTTTATCAGCTCCATACGAAAAAACCCTATTTCCACATAGCCTTCATGGATTTTACATACATTTTTCCTTAAACAATACAATGTATACAAATTTTAATCCTACTGCAAATTAACTTACCCTAGTATAGATACCAAGTAACAAAAAATGCCCACTTTTACCCATGAAGGAATTCATTCTATGAACAAACCCTATTTCCCCATAGCCTTCATGGATATTAAATACATTTTTCCTTAAACAAAATAGTGTATACATATTTTAATCCTACTCCAAATTAATTTTCCCTAGTATAGATACCAAGTAACAAAAAATGCCTACTTTTACCCATGAAGGAATTCATTCTTCCATATGATTTGGTGAATTTTCTCCTTGACCTTCCTCTAGCTCTGCAAATTTATAGAAGTGATTCCCTTCATTTTTCAAGAATCCAAATATTTCCAATAGCCGGTGCAATGTACTCCTGGTTTTCCATATGAAAATGTTCCAAATTGGGAATACAATCATTATGCAAGCAAAGATGAGACCGCATAAAAGTGACTGCAAAATACTTATCCCTTACCACAACTTCTATACTCAAATAGAAACACTCATTGTTCTTCTTTAATGATTTCATAAAAACTCTATCATTTTTCTGCTCATAGGCCTACTTAATAGCATCATATATATCTTGAAAACCTTGGAAATTTCTTAGAAACTTATGTGGGAACAAGCCTCCTATATACCCTTTGCCTTTAAAAAAGTTGTATCCTTGAATTTTCAAGAGTAAAGCATCTCCTTGAATGGATTTCTCCCTTACATATGGACTTGCAATCTCCTACACTTCATTTAAACATTGCCACAAATACATCAAATTTGAAAGAAAGATTGACAACACCTACGATGTAAAAATAATCTTGCAAGATTTTTGGCTGAGAACCTTAACACCAATCACTGAACAAATTCTATCCTCCGCCTATGGATAATCCAATTTAAACAGAGTAGCAAGACCTTCATACGAACCCTAAAATTTAGAGTTTCATACTCCATATTTCCTATAAGTAGAATCAAATAAAGTGTCGTGCACTTCTACTAGCAGCCACACGTCCTTCAAGCCAAACTCTACACTAGACACATGACAAATGTAGACTTACTGAAGCAAAAAACTGAAGACACTTGTATATAGATTTTCCAATTTTCACTACAATCAAACTTATGCAAAGGATGGCTAAGTCATTAGTGTACTCCACATATTGGCAAAGGATATGATACAAAATAGCCCATAAAATTAATGATTATCCCAAACACATAACATATCATGATGAAAGGAGTACTTAAAAAATCAAACACATGTTAGCTAAAAATAGTGGCTTGATCCACCTTGGAAATTAGCACGTTATTCAAGAACTTCACCCAACTTTATCATACCGCCATAGGAGCATCTTGCAATCTAGAACAAATTACATTTACTATAGACAAACTCACCACACCTTTACAAATCATTATTACATATCTGGCATAATTGCTTCATACTCCTTTAGCATTAACATTACCCACTCACGACATATTCTTTCAGAAACCCCACGCTAATTTTTGCGTACTTTTAACTTAGAGAAAATATTTATATTACAAATTTGAATTTTTTAAACCTAGGGAGTCTTGCAACACCAATGACCTTAATTAGAAAAAGGATTGAATTTGGTCTTCTACCAATATTTCAACTTCATTACCTTCACACCCCCAATTTGCGAGGAAATCAGTCGTAGTATTGCCCTCCCTATACGTATGTGAAATTATGAAAGATTGAAAACTATTCACGAAGTCCCATATGTTGTGTAAAATATAACCCAATTGCCAGTTTTGTTGTCTTTGTTCCTTAAATGCGTTTATTATTATTAACATATCACCCTCTATATGGATTTTCAATATTCCTCACTTTAGAGAAAGCTCTAACCCCAAAAGTATTTCTTGAGCTTCTTCCATGTTATTTATTCCTGCTAGAAGATGAACTCATCTTGTTGCAACAACAATACTTTTTAAATTTCATATAAAAATTCCTACACCTTATTCACTTGGATTTCCTTTAGAAGCCCCATCACAATTGAGTTTCATGAAATCTAACTATGAAGGTTTCTACCTAGTTTCACTTATGTTAACTTTAGGATTGACATTCTTCTACATACTACCCGTGAAAGGTTATATTATATTCTTCTATTAATTCATAATAGCATCATCCCATCTTGTGAATAGAGATGTATTAGATTTGTGCTTCTAAACATCTGAATTTACAACCTCAAAAACTACCTTTTCAATTTTAATTTTAGTTTTCTCTATTGTCGAGGTTGTCTTTCTAAAAATATGGATATTGAATTCCCACCAAATATTCCATACAATAAGTGATGGAATGACCTGCCATATGCATGAGAAGAACACATTTTTATATAAAAGAGGTCAGCTTTGAAAGAGCTCCCAAAGAGTATTTGGCAAAGGTGAGTACAAATTTAACTTATTTTGTACAAACTCCCAACACTCATGTACAAAACTACATTGGATGAGCATATGATTTGTGTCTTCTAACGATTCACCACACAATTTTTTTTTTAAAGACTTAGCTATTTTCAACATTCCTAAATGATCACTCATTAAAATCATTCTTCTTAATGCTAAGCATGCAAAACTACTAGCTTTTGGCAAATATTTATTATTCCAACAAAATGAATATAGCCTCTAAGATGCCAATTGGTAATTTTTTTGACAAAGCATCTTGAAACAACAATATCTGATTGTTCAAAAATAGAGAACCTGTATTGTTTCCATAATACTTTCCCTGTTAGACAAGTTGTTGAAGACACATTATATTTAAAACCATCCCCCCATTCTTCTTTTAAAATCCTCATTACTTTTTGTAGATCCTAATTATCCTTCAAAGGAGGATAGCCATTCCATGAATCCTCCCAAAATTTCACTCTCCAAAATATGGACTTCCCATGTGATGTAGGAAGTTATAAGCGACCTAATTGAAATAAAAAAGTTCCACATAGCAGACCCTATAGGTGGATTCAAAATGGTAAAGATTCTTAAGAGATTTCCATCATCTAGATACTTCACCCTCATTAAATTACACCATTTAGCATATGCTTTTGTATACATTTTCCAAGCTAATTTCATGCCAAATTCTTTGTTCCTCATTAACATATTATGGATCCCTAACCCCCCTTTAGACTTATCTATTGCCAGGCTATCCAATGAGATTAAAGGGATTTTTTGCTGCTCATTGATGCTACCCTTCCAAAGTTTTTTTTTGATAATTTTCTCTATTTGATAAATAGTTAACTTTTGAGCTTTAAGCATGACTACAAAATAATTGGGAATTACTGATAGAATTGATTTAACTAAAATAATTCTACTTGATAATGAGAGTGAATGAGCTTTCCATAGAAGAATCCTCAACTTCAGTTTTTGAATAACTTTATCCCAATAAAAATCTTTATTTGATCCCATGAAAAAGGAATACCAAGATATTTACATAGTAAGTTTGCTTCTTGAAAGGTCCCAACAAGTTCACTGTCTTCTTATTCACATTTTCCTTTGTATTAAAAATATAGTTTTTTGACTTAGCTGCATTAATTTTCTATCTTGATATCAAACAATATTTTTCGAAGACCAACTTAACTTGTGTTGCTTATTCAATAGATGATAAACCAAACAAAAGGGTATCATTGGGAAAAAGAGAGTGGGTGACTGAAATATGTGTATGTGGAATACAAATACCCTGCTAAAGCCTTTGATTATGTTTATGCTGAATCAACCTACTCAAAGCTTCAGACATCATGATACAAAGAAAAGGACAAAGTGGGTATCTATGTCTTACCCCTTGTGTTGGATCAAAGAAACTTGTTGGAGACCCATTTACGATGAGAGAAAATCTACCTCCAAAAAAATACAAGAGGATCCATCTATGACACTTACCTTTGAACCCAAACTTAGCTAGGACTTTGTTTAAAAATTACCAATCTACATGATCATATGACTTCATCATATCCAGTTTTATAATAAAAGAAGACATATGAGCTATTGAAATGGAATGTAGAGTTGCATGCGCTATTAAATCCCCTTCACAGGTTTCTCAACCTGGCACAAAGCCAGGGTTCTTGAGAAATTATTTTTGAAATCAAAGGTTGCAATATAAGATAAATAGCTTTAGTAAAAATCTTGTAAACTCTATTACACAACGATATTGGCCTAAAGTCTGCAAATGACTTTAGATTATCTGCTTTAAGAATAATTGAATTATTTTTTGTATTAAATGGCCTGAACATTAAGTCTATTCACCTTGATTCTTCTAATGCCAAAAAAAAGTCATAGCATCAAAACTACCAACACTTTTGAAAAAAGAGTGCAGTGAACCTATCTGGGCTTGGAGCCTTATCAAGGGACAAAGAAAAGACTACCACCTTCAATTTCTCTAATGTAAATGACTTTAACAAACTAGCATTATCTTCATGTTGAATGAGTTTAGGAATGGCATTTAAGAGTTCCTTTTCATCATTTCCACTAGTAACACTTTTACATTAAGGAGCAAATAATAAATCAACAAAGTACTTTACCGCCTCCCATTTTATATCATCTTCATTTGTTAGCTAGTTACCTGAAGAAAACTCTTGAATTGTAAAAATTGTAGAAGAAACTCTTTTAATTCAAGAAGTTGCATGAAAATATTTTATATTACGATCACCTTATTTAAGCCATAATTCTCTTGAATTTTGTCTCCAATATATCTCCTCACAAGCATATAACACTTCCCATTCCCCTTGCAATTTTTTATGCTTCTCATATAGCTAAAAATCTAAACCATTTGCTATATTCTATTCATGGATTGCTCTGAGTTCTTTGAAAATTAATTTTTTCTCTGATAAACATTCTTAAAAATATTCACATTCCATTGTTTAATTTGTTTCTTAACATGAACCAATTTATTCCATAACTAGAATATTTTTGTGCCTTGCTCAAATGGAGCATTTATCCATCATTGGTGAAGAAGAGTCATGAATTTTGGATTTCTAAACCACATACTCTCAAATTTCAATGATAACTTACCTTTGCAATAGGGTTATTTTAGAATTTGAAGTGATATTGCATAATGGTCAGAATCAACAAATGGAAAATCCTCTGATTCCATCCCATTTTTCCCCAAGAACCAATTTGAAAATGCTAAAAATATGTCCAATCTTACCATAATTTACATAAAACCTTTCCAACGATTCGTCCAAGTAAATTTTCCCTTGACTAGAACTATATATTTTAATGCATTTGTAACAATAAAATAGCTAAAATCTTCCATGACTTTTACTAGTGGACTAATACCTCCCACTTTTTCTTGCAAAGAAGTGATGGAAATAAAATCCCCTCCTATTAATAACTTCAGATCAACCAAATTATTCAAAATCCTTGACAACTCATCTCACAACATTTTCTTGTCATTTATTAACGATGATCCATAAACATTGCATAACCAAAATTTGAGATCAAAATTTTCAATCTCAAGTTGTTGCAAATTTTGAGTATGTTGAGCAGTAATAACCCTTACTGCCTTTGGATTCCATAAGATAATTAAACCACCCAAAGCTCCTTGAGTCAAAGAATGTATATATTTCCATCTTTGCCATTTTTGTATAGGTATATCATACATTACCTCTAATGTTTTTATTTCTTCCAATAAAAAAATATCAACTCCACAAGCATCAATTTGTTGCTTGATAAGATCATATTTGGTAGGTGCATTAATGCCCCAGAAATTCCAAGATATAATCTTCATTGCTCTTGAGGAGAGGAACATGCTCTCCTCGGGTGTTTACGTTTTGGTTTTGAGATGGAATCAAAAATTGTTTTTGAACACCTACGTCTATTTCCTCTTGAAGTATAGCCAGATTTGACTTCCTTCCTCTTTTTCTCGGTAACATTTTTAGCACTAATTTCATTGGATTCTAAGATAAGGAAAAATTATTTGAATAATCAAACTCCTCTTCCGTAGGATCCCCTGAAATTTCCTTAATTGGCTGAAAAAAATTTATTTGGGTACTTTGACTATATTCCTTCTCCTTATGGAATGTTGTGATTTCCCAATCATCTAGTGTTGTTGCTTCCTCTACCATATGTTCCCTTTAATTATTGGACTCTGCAAATCCCCAACCTTCTTTTTCTACAACTTCCTCTGCTATCTGATCAAACATGTCAAAGCCTACCGAAACAAGGATTTCTTCTATTAACTCCTCCAGATCCATTTCCCTACCTAGATCAACAAATTTCTTATTAAAATGAGGATCAAATCCATCACCAACATTATTCAAATAAAAAAATGGACCATGTGACAAAGAAGACTGTTGATTTATATCAGGCTTAACTAAAATTGTACTTCTAAACTAACGAAAGTAATTCTCAAACATCAATTTCTTAACTAACACATCTATATGCTGCTCAAAGACATGGAAGATCAGGTGTGTACAAGTTTCTAGACAAGAAGCCATAATTTTTTTCATCCAACAAACTATATTCTTAAGCATACTACTAGACACAGTCATAGTATATTTCTTGTAAGTTTGAAAAGATGATAAAATCCCTATTCTAAGTTTCCCCATACCAGATTTGACCTTATTAAGTTGCAACTTATTATTTGACAAAACCTCCATGACCTTCCCCTCATACTTGCTAGATCCAAAATATTTTTTCTGATCCAAAATATCACACACCTTAGTTCTATCCCCTTTCTGAATGGAGCACCCAACCTCTTGCCCATCTAAACTAGATTATTCTACACAATTTCCATATATGTGTTTGGAGTTTCAAACGGTAAAGATTGATACCACTTACCATAGTGGGACTTAAAATGAATATAACTAGGCAAATACTTTGTCAAATCCCTTAATGCACAAGCCCTCACTAATTTTCAAGGATTTGCAAAGGAATTTAAGTCATGTTTAAGCAAAATATGCACATGATTAGCCATTATCTCTATCAAATTAAAATCTTTGTACTCCAGGGGAAGTTCATCCATTTGAAACCAAAAAGGCGTGTATTTAACAAAAAAAATTTCAGGTTTAAAATTTGGTACCCATGCCTGAACACTCAGACCAGATCTAAAAAGAACCACAAATTTATTCTATAGATAATGTCCCTTTGTTCTTTACTATGAAAAATTCCTACAAATATTCACATAGCCTGGTCTAGATAAAAAAAATTAAAAGACCCTCTCATTCATTAAAGAATAGCTCCTTAAGAATTTGAAGATCATGGACAACATTATAAAACTTACAAATCAATGCTTTTTCTCTGAGATCTTTGATTTGTGGGTGTAACATATGATATGGAAATTTAAGTTGAACCATATCCTAATCTGACTCTTTGGCTTTATCTCCACCTTGTTGTACATACTCACTTTTTAAGACTAATGGATGCTGAGTATTTTCCTCTTGAATTAATAGCTCTTTGCACTGCCAAAGTTTCTTACTTAATTTTCTTTGTTTGTCTACTTTCTTCTATTTTTCTTTCTTGATTTCCTTCTTTAAGCATTTTTCTTCCTACGACGTTCATCTTGTATTTCATTATTCGTGGTACCTCCAAAACCCCTTATCATTTTGCACTTGCTTGGACGACCATGACTTATTAGCTAGAACTCCTTTGATTTCCTTACATACCCCTTGTTTCTAAATAGAAGAGTGAGGATCATGATTATGCACCTTAGGCAAAAAAACATGTTGCCCTCTGGAATTTGAATGCGGATATGGTGCATTAATTTTGTGAGCTTCATTTGCTTGAAACCCTTGTTTAACAAAACTATGGTTAAAACGCTCATGATCTTTTACATTTTGTGTCTGATTCCTTTGATTAGAGGAAGAGCCTCTTTTCTACACCATCGACTTATGCAAGTTCAAGTTGTTTCTAGTTCAAAAATCCCTCTGAGGATCTTCATAAAAGGGATTTAAATATTGGGAATCATCTTTCCGAACTTTCACATACTTATTAGGATGCCTGTAACCTCTCATAGAACCATCCTCAACACAAATATTCAAAATTGGTTTTTTGCATGATTTGAATTTTAACAATGAAATGGAACCTAGTTTGGCCTATTAAATCTATGCCTAATAGAAAAATACCTAGAATCCATATGATTTTCTTTATTTTCCCTAATGGGTCCTCAAAAATCTTGCCTATTTCTAACAAAACCTCATGATTGAAAAAATTTCTAAGACTTGTCATTTTCTGAAAAGTTACCATTGTTTCTCCACTACCTCTCCATATCCTATTATATTTGACTAAATCTTACATTATGATTAGTTGAAAAAGGGAGGCTCTACATAGAACATCACTCTTTCTCCAATTAACATTCAATAATGTCCTAAGAACCCTAATAGGATTGACTATCGGCCTTTGAAGGTGAGTCAATACACAACTAAGAGGACTTAGGATGGGGTGTTGTATCAAATTAAGGGGTTCACCACCAAGAAAATGCTTGGAAAAGATAATGTTTGAAAACACACTGTCATATGGAAAACACTCAAAATGAGAAAAATGAAGCTTATTAATATTGGAAACAAGCAACTCCAAGTTAGGGTATGTATACCTAGGAAACTTGGAGATGCCAAAAGGATTTTGGAAATGAAAAGAGACTACTGAAATATGCCTTGGAGGACTAAGATACCTTTATTCTTGTCTTATTCCTATTGTTGTTTTTCGAGGCAGACACAAAATCTTCTTCTAATAGAACAAAATCCTGAATTATTTTTGAAAGATTCCACCTAGAGGACCAAGACATGTTTACTCTCGTCTTAGTCTTGATCAATTTTTAAAAAAAGTGTGAATGTGGTCCTTAGCTCCTAGATCTACAATTGCTTCTCCTCGGATCACAGGTTCTAAAATAGATGAATCTGATTTGTAGGTGAGTTTCTGTGAAGATGACAACTTTTTACTCTAAGTGATCTTCAAATGTTCAACCTAAAATTGCAAACACAAACACATAAGAGAGGGAAATCTTGTTGTTTTTTAGTGAATGGGGTTTTCCTTGGTCAAACCCCTTGTAGGTAATTAAACCAAATGATGAAATGAATGAAATAAAGAATTAAACATGAAATATGTAAATGATATCACCTTGTATGATGTCTTATGAATAAAATATACAATCTACCATATAGTGGTCATGAGGAATGTAGATCTTAGATCCATGGATCTGATATAAATAATAGTTGTAGATAGATCTTCAATGCTACATCCACAATCTTTGCTCAACAACATGAATGGATGCACTAAAACCTTGACATAAATCTTGAATCTTTATGAATTTCTCTCAAATGCTCTTGTGAACTTAATTTTGTTAGAATAGATGCTCTCACAAAAGACTGGGATTACTTAGGATGAAAATGAATGAAGGAACCATGTATTTATATTTATTCCCATGTAATATCTTGAAATTACACTACAAGCAGCTGAATTATGAAGTCATTAATTAAAGGAGACAAAATTCCCACTTGAATTTGAATTTGGACCTCGAAAATAATCCTAGCAGGACTAAGATGCCCTTGGTGCCATCTTAGTCTCGAGGCTCAAATTTTAGGGCACATACTCCAAAAAGGGACCTAATTGAGAGGTTTCAGAATGAGGGTCCCAAGACCCATGGAGGACAAAGACGCCCTAGGTGGCGTCTTAGTCCCAATCCACAAATCAGAGAAACAAAAACATAAACATTGGATGATCATTTATCTTTAGATGTTTTTCAGGATTTTCCATATAAATATATAGTTCATAGGGCTCGTGGATGCAAAATAGGACCACTTAAGCCATAAATGAGCATAAATAAAGAAAGGTGGGCCCAAAAAAGTGTGAAACTTCAAGGGTATGCATTATACTAAACTAATTTATCCCCCACTTTAGTGAGAGGATGAACTTGCTTCAAACTCACACTAAAGTAGGAAACTATGGAATCAAGAGGGTGTACCAATGTTAGGAAGATAGGATGACAACAATGAAGAGTTATGATAAAGTCCCTAAGATGATGATCCTATGTCATACCAACATAGGCACAAAGCAAAACACTTGCAGATGATATATGAAGCCATAACTAGATCGCAAACATACACCATCAAAGACAAGAAAAAGGAAAAAGGAAAGGAACTCTAATGGATCAAGCTTTGACTAGTCATCCAATGCGGTGGACCAGGTCTAGGCTTGAATAGGGTTTACAAGTGGAATGATCTATCCACTATACAAACAAAATACACACTCATGAGGGCTAGTGCGAACTAGTTGATGACTAGGTGATCTCCAAGAGGGACCATATCAAAGCCATACCTCCATGAATTTAAAAAAGGTAAAAAAATGCATGCTCACATGGGCTAGTGAAGTTAGTTATTCACTAGGTGAGCCCTAAGAGGTCCATATCAAATCCATACCTCCATGACTTTAATAAGGAAAAAAGGAAAAAGAAACAAAACAAGAAAGAGAGAGATGTTTAAAGGCATTTTTCTTATTTCGTGCAAGGTCTCTTCTTAGGGAACATTAAGCTTAAAGTTTCCAAGAGATGACAAGTCAAAGAAATATCACACTCTTGGAGGGAATCAAACCCAATGACACCATAAATAAATAAATACATTACAAGAATAAATAAAATCACACAATGAAGCATGAGCCTCGATGTATGCCCCCACTTTAAGGTGGTTGCTAGCACCATTGCTGTGAGAAATTTCTTTAAAGTAGAAGAAGACATCAAAGCTTATTCAGAAAGCTCTATGCTAAGTCATATGTTTCCAATAAGCTACATCATGAAAAGGAAAAGAGTTTCCCTTGAAATTTCACATGTGAGCCAACTTAAGGCACGTTGCCCACATTCCAAGCTTTCTCTTATATGCACATGAAAGGTGGTCAACTAGCCAAAAGAGACAATGAAAAGAAACATACAAGGACAAGGGTATATAACCCCTTGCCCCCACTTAGTGAAGGATATGGGTGAGACAAATAGGATGAAAATAAGTTTTAGCTAGAGTAAATAGGTGCTTCAACCCAGGGAAGAGCACCACAATCCTTAAAATATTGAATTTTGTTACTCAAAGCCTTACATTCATCAGTAGCATGACCATGAACTCTATCATAGGTGCAAAATCAAGTCTTATAGTATAATTTATTTTGTATTCTTGGAGGGAGGAAGATCAAACGATCTTGGATTATCCTTTCTAAGATACTCTCTTGATCAAAAGCGGAGGATGTTCTTTTATTTTGTGACAAAGATATCTCTTGCTCAGTATTAGTTTTCATACCTACACAAGGATCTTTAGATTGTGAGATTTTATTCTTTCCTTGAAAGGAGGATGTAAAATCTAACGAATTAAAATCATTAGCATTTTGCAAGATGACATTGATATTAAGCGAAGATTTATTTGTTTCTTTCAAATAATAACAAGCAAGACCACTAGTGTCCATCAATTTAGGATGCACTACTATTAAAGTTGGCTTAGAAGAATCTTTTGTCAGAATGTTGATGTTGATCAAAGGATTTTTTGTTTCTTTCGAGGGACAATAAACAAGACCATTAGTCTTTTCTTGTGTGTGAGGTTTTATAGGGTCACAAATACCTCGTTCTCTAGCACCACATCCTTTTCCACTATAACCAAGTTGTTTCACCATTTGGCAACCTTTTCCATAAAGATTCTTCATCTCTTTTGGGTTTGGTGGTTTCTCATGATTAATTTCATTGAAGTTCGTTGTGTAATTTTCTTCTTTGTCTAACATGGTTTAGGTGGATTCTTTTGAAGGGTCTTTTGAGTTTTGTGTTGACATTACTTATTTTCATTTCTCATTTCGAGGGCCTTTGATTATGGTCTTGTATTATCTCATGAATGTATCTTTGAAATATAAGGAACCTCGATCATCTTTTGATAGCTTTTTGACTTATTCAATGTGTTTTTCTTTGTATTTCTATTGAACAAGTTCTACTTGTGTGGTTTGTGTTAATCTTGACAAAGGATTTTCCTTTCCTTTCTCAAATTTTAAACAACTCTTTAGGTTAGGGTCTACTTCGAGTATGTACACTTTATTATTGTAGATATATTTCATTTTATGATCAAGAGTAGAAGGGACTACCTTCATTGCATGAATCCATGTCCTACCTAAAAGAAGATTATATGAAATTTCATGAGGCATAACATGGATCAATGTCTCTAATGTGGCCTTTCCAACTATAATAGGCAAAGTGATCACACCAAGTAGTTTTTCTCCTACATTGTCAAATCCTTTGATAGATAGAGAGTTAGGTTGAATGTTTGATTTATCGATGTCGAGCCTATCTAGAAGGGTCACACTACACATATTGAGGGATGAGCCATTGTTAGAAATGGTTCACTTTATCCCTTTTTGTTAGTATTAAGGGGGGAGTTCACTTTGGTGGAAAAAAATGTCAACATTTATTGCTTTAATTATGACTTCTATATCATTCGGTTATGCATTAGAAGGGATAGGAACTTGTTTTAAATAACTTTGAATCATGTTATGATAATGAGATGAGGCTTTAATAAGGTTCCATAAGGATATCTTAGTAGGAGTATTCTCTATTTGCTCGACAAGATCATACTCCTTTCAAATATTCAAAGCAAAATGAGGAACACTAGGCAAGATAGGATTAGGCAATGGGAGAGATGTTGAAGGAGTTTTTCTTGGTTGTGCATTTTTCCTAGTGTTTTATGTATGAGCACTAGTATTATAACTCGTTTGTTGCAAAACAATTTTCTTAGGTGGTTCAAGGAAAAGGATAGGTTTATTTTGAACTTGTGGTTTTTGTTTGAGTTGATAAAGGATAATTTTAGAATTGGGGGAGTTCTCCAAGGGATATCTAATGTGCATAACCTCAGAAGAATTATCATTGTTTTGATGATCTCCTAGTATAGATGAATCTAATGTTACTTCATCATCTTCATCTAAGGAATTACTATTGTCAATGTTTTCATTTACTTGCACAATGGTATCTTTCCTAGTAGGATAGTTTTTAGGAGAACTACAAACCAAATGTTCATGATATTCAAAGGTTGGTTATTCTAAAATGACTTCATCACAAGTAAGGGAGGCATCAAGAGAGGGACAAACAAATAGATCTTTCCAAATGGTAGGAGAATTAGGGAAGGGAGGAACAAGATTCTTATGACTTTTAATAGGTACTTCTTATAACAGTAACCTATCCTATCTGCATCGAGGATGAGAATTAGGAGAAGGTAAAATTTTATTGTCATGGCTATCTATGATATCATCCTCTTTTGCTAAAACATTCTCACAAGAAAGGGATGAATGGAGATAAGGAAAGGTGATGTTTAGAAATGTTTCTATGATCTATCTTCTTGTTTTATAATGTCTTCCAAAGAGGAATGAGGAGAGGGACAATCAAGACACTCAATACTTGTATTTTATTTCACCAAGATACCTTCTTCACTAAGAGGAGAGGTATTGGGAGAAGAACAAGTTCATGATTTTTATGATTGTCTGCACTACCATCCTCACCAATGGGCAATGTACAATTAAGGATTGAGTCAATGGTCTGGTTATTAACATGTTTCTTAAATACCTCATTGTTGTATTCTAAATTGAACTCATAAGAGGAGATGTTGTACTTATGTAATCCATTTTTAACAATATCAAAGCAACATCTCTTGAAAGAAAACATGCTATTATAGAAAATTAAAGAAATTGCAATGCAAAGACCTAAAGTGAAATGAAATGTTCATATCTGAAACAAGGTAATTTATTGATTACACTATGCAATGATCTGAAAATGGAATGTTGAAAATGAAAATTTGGAATTAAGTAATGTATGAAATGCACCAGTTTAATCTAGATTTAGTAAAATACATGAAATAGAAAGTCAACCCACTAAAATAGATAACCAACGACATCAAACCTGAGCACAAAATAGGAGATTTAAACAATGAAAACTAGAACTTAAAATTCAATAGGGACTAATATGCCAGCAAGGGCATCTTGGTCCTAATGAAGGAATTTGAAGGTTCTAGGAACTAGAACAAAATGCAATCAATTCAGAAAATATTTTGGGCAAAAAACCTATAGAGGGACCAAGACACCGGTAAGGGCGTTTTTGTCCTAGTAGAGATTTTTTTTTTAGAAAAACAATTATTTTTGAGTTGTTAATAGTGTTTCAAGGTTTCCTACCTAGGGACTTGATGTTGAGAGACAAAAAATTGTGAAAATGAAGGCTAGAAAAAGTAACTAATGACAAGAAATTGGAAGCAAAAGTGAATGTAATTTTTCAAGTTTGAGCGTAATAACAATGTTTCTAAATGCAAATAAGAGAATGAACAATGTGATTTTTATATTTTCAATGAAATGAAATGATGCAAGAAAGTAAAAATTCCACTTAGATGCACTTTCACTAATGCAAAGGGAAGAAACCCTAGATGAAATTTTACTAAGGATAAGAAAGCCTAGGTGTAATTTCACTAATGAAAAATGCAATGCAAGAATGAATGAAACCTAGATCTAGGACTTTAAAGGACTCCGAACTTGAAAATGAATGTTATAAAAAGTCAGCTTCATCAAAATGATTAGTTGAGAAAGGGAAGATCTACATATAACATCACTCTTTCTCCAACTAACATTGAATAATGTCCTAAGAACCCTAATATGATTGCCTATTAACCTCTCAAGGTGAGTCAATACACAACTAGGAGGACTTAGGAGGGGGTTTTCTATCAAATTAAAGGGTTCACCACCAAGCAAATGTTTGGAAAAGAGAATGTTTGAAAACACATTGTGATATGCAGAACACTCAAAATGAGGAAAATGAAGCATATTAATACTAAAATCAAACAACTCCAAGTTAGGGTATGTGCACCTAGGAAAATTCGAGATGCAAAAGGATTTTGGAAATACAAATAAACTACTAAAATATGCCTTGGAGGAATAAGATTCCTTTACTCTCGTCTTAGTCTCGTTACTGTTTCTTGGGGGACACACAAAATCTTCAGATTTAATGAAACATAATCTCAAAGAATTTTTGAAAGAATCCACCTGGAGTCATACTATGATGACTTTACTCCTGTCTTAGTCTTGATATGAATTTTTGAAAAGTGTGAATGTGGTCTTGAGCTCCTAGATCTACAATTGTTTCTCCTCGGATCTCATGTTCTAAAATAGTTGGATCTAACCTATAGGTGAGTTTACGTGAAGATGAAAACTTTAGCAATGTAACTTTGAAACTTTAATGACTTTGCACTCTAAGTGATCTTCAAGTCTTCAATCTAGATCTGAAAATACAAGCATAAGTGAGAGGGAAATCTTGTTGATTGTTAGTGAATAAGGGTTTGCCTTGGTAAAACCCCTTGTAGGTAATTAAACCAAATGATAAAATGAATCATGAAACATGAAATATGTAAATGATATCACCTTGTATGATGTCTTGTAAAGAAAATATACAATATACCATATAGTGGCCATCAAGAATGTAGTTCTTGGATCCTTGGATTTGATATGAACAATAGTTGTAGATAGATCTTCAATGCTACATCCACAATCTTGGCTCAACAACATGAATGCATGCACCCAACCCTTGACATGATGCTTGAATCTTGATGACGACTCCAAATACTTGATGAATTTCTCTTAAATTCTCTTGTGAACCTAATTTTCTTAGAATAGATGCTCTCACAAATGAATTTGATTGCTTATGATGAAAATTAGTGAAGGAATCTTGTATTTATACTTATTCATGCTTGATATCTTGAATTTACACCACAATAAGTTGCATATTAAGTCATTAATTAAAGGAGGAAAAATTACCACCTGAATTTGAAATTGGACTCTGAAAATAAGCCTATGACTAAGATGCCCTTGGTGGTGTCTTAGTCCCAAGGTTCAAATTTTGGGATACATACTCCAAAAAGGGACCTAATTGAGAGGTTTCAGAATTAGGGTACCAAGACCCATGGAGGAAAAAAACTATTGGCAACACAAGGGTAGAAAATTGAGAGGGAGGTTGAATTAGTTGGTACAAAAAATACACTTATTAAACTTATTCTCATATCTGATAATTAAACATGAAAGGAAGCACCATCACCACATTAGAAACACACATAACACTAATATTTTTGTGTGGAAACCCTGTTAGGGGAAAAAAATGGTGTAGGTTAATACACAAGTTTATACTCTATTAAAATTATAGAAAATGGGGAATGGAGATGCATTAAGGCATACTACCTAGAGCTCATTGCTCAAATACAAAAGAGGCTTACTGCCTAAAGAAAGACACACTATCTTACAGTCACACTCAAATTAAATCCATCTGAAAGATCTTGAACTGAGAAGATAGCATCTGCTAATGCCTAATTATAGTTCCAATTAAGCACATGAACACTCTTTCTTTTGCTCGCTCTTCTTCAAACTTTACTTCTACCTCTAAAATATATAAGATTTATTCACATAGAACTTGCACATCTCACTTCTCGCATGTCTCAAATGAAATAAACAAACGGTTATATATATTTGCATCCAAGGATAACATCAACTACATGTTAGCCAAACAAAATATAAAATGTGTACAAATTGTCGGCCTAAATTAATAAACAATTGTCAATGTGAATCAAACAAAGTCAGCCACAATATAGTAGAAACCTAAAATATTATGTCTCAAACACAAAACACCTTAAATAATTTTCTTGAAAGATCCGCAACACGCTACAATCACCCTGGTGGTCAATAACATGAAAAACATGAACACATAGAAGAAAATCACCAATCATGAGCACAACGATCAATGTAAACCAACAAAATAGATAGATCACGATCTAGAAAAATCCATAAGCATTATGAAACACCACAGGAAGATTTGCAACAACTTATATTACTGGAATCACATTAAATTCTTTCAGGAACAACAACTATAGCAACAAAATAACTGTCAAAACATAGAAACTCATAACTTGATCGAATCTTCATGCGAACCTCTGAAAATTTTGGTGGATAAAATATATATACCTATCAAAAAATCCTTTCATCTGCAACTTCTCACAATCAATATTTCTAATTAACCAACATACTGAACTTCATTGCAACACCGAAAGCCTTCAACTTACCATTGATAACCTGATACTTATTTTATTACAATTTTCTCAATATCCTCGATATATACAACCTTAAAGAAATTAATGCTAATAGTGTTGGCATCAATGACAACCATATATCAGTATTCTCCAAAAATCTCCCCCTTCGGCATTAATGGAAACATATGATGTGAAAAAAATCATCAATGAAAATTTCTCTTAGCACTTTCTCCCCCTTAGGTTCTGACTCTTTTCTCATTAACTCCTTTACATATTTTCACATGACTCTTCTCCCTTTTCTGTTTAACTCTTCCATAGTTTTTCACATGAATCTTCTCCCCCTTTGACATCAATGACAAAGGTACACATTATCTTTCTCCTCACAAGCTCTGAACCACATAGATGAACATCTAACTACTCCCCTTGAGTAGCAGTCACCATAACATCAATCTGAATCAAAAGATATGACTATGAAATGCACAAATTGATGTAGGTCATTGCATCTTAATTTTGATTAGGAGGGGTAATCACCCCTAGCTTCCCTCCAAGATACTCAAATGTATCCTTAGGCAAGGGCTTGGTAAAGGTATCTGCAATTTGTTCCTTATTGGGAACATATTCCAATCTGACTTCCTTTTCGCTCACCTTGTCTCTCAAAAAGTGAAACTTGATATATATATGGTTGGTTTTTAAATGCAGCACCAGATTCTTAGAAATGTTAATAGCACTTGAATTATCACATAATATAGCAATAGGCTCATCATACACAACTCTTATATCTTTCAACATTTGTTTCATCCATAATACTTGAGTAAAATTGTTAGCAGCAACAATATATTCTACCTCTATAGTAGATAAAGAAATGACATTTTGTTTCTTACTTAACCATGAAATCAACTTCTTTCCCAATAAAAATGCACCACCACTGGTACTCTTTCTATCACCCACATCTCCTACCCAATCAACATTAGTAAAAGCACTCAAGGTAAGGTCATCCCCTTTAAGATACCATAGGCCAAAAGCAATTGTTCCCTTCAAGTATCTAAAAATACTTTTCAT
Source organism: Sequoiadendron giganteum (assembly GCA_007115665.2). Taxonomy (NCBI): domain Eukaryota; kingdom Viridiplantae; phylum Streptophyta; class Pinopsida; order Cupressales; family Cupressaceae; genus Sequoiadendron; species Sequoiadendron giganteum. The sequence continues at coordinate 547,488,116 of CM021103.1, read as the reverse complement.
AGCTGTCACATGAGATTCTTTAGGATCAACTTGAAATCTTGCACCAATGCACATGTGATTCATGACATCAGGTCTAGTTTGAGTCAAAAATAAAATTTCGTCAATCATGGATCTATATATAGTCTAATTTGTCTTAGGCGAATCATCATTTTGTGTCAACTTACATCCGGTCACCATGGGTGTAACAACTGTCTTTGAACCTTCCATACCAAACTTATTTAGTAGTTCTCTTACATACTTGGACTAAGATATAAAGATCCCTTTATCTAACTGAGTAATTTTCAATCCCAGAAAGAATTTTGTTTCTCCAATCATAGAAATTTCAAACTCACTTTGCATCTCATCAGCAAACTTCATGCAAAAACTATCATCTCCTCCGAAAATGATATCATCTACAAAGACTTCAACAATCAAATATTTATCATGATCAATCCTAAAATATAAAATGTTATGAGTAGTACCTTTTTTGAATCCAAGCTTCAAAAAATACTTGTCCAATCTAGCATACCATGCTTTTTGGGCTTTCTTAAGTCTATACAATGCTTTCTTCAATTGAAAAACCATATCTCCCTGATTAGTCAAATGAAATCCATTATGTTGCTCAATATACAATTCTTTATCCAGTTCACCATTTAGAAATGTTGACTTGACATCCATCTGATAAACCTTGAAATTTCCGTAAGTGGCATAGGCAAGAAATAGTCTCACAGCTTCAATTCCACCAACAGATGAAATTTTTTCTTCGAAGTCAATTCCTTCCATTTGAGAATATCCTTTACACACCAGACATTCTTTATGTCTGACAACTTCACCTTGTCCACTCAATTTATTTTGAAAGACCCATTTCATTCCAATTACATTTTTGTCCTTAGGTCTAGGAACAAGATTCCATGTATCATTCTTATCAATTTTTTGTAGTTCTTATTTCATTGCTTCCATCCAATGTTCATCTTTCAATGCTTCATTGACATTATTAGGTTCAATCTTTGAAATGAAACAATACTCTTCTACAATTCTTCTCCTAGTTTGAACACCTTTGTCCTTATCATCTATAATGTCATCTTCTGAATGATTTAGTCTTACATACCTCGAATTCTCAAGTTGTTCTTGAACTTTAGGCTCTTGTGATCTTTCTTTTGCACTTTCACTAGTTTCTTCCTCTTGATTTTCCTGATCCACCGGATTGATTTGAACTATCTTTCCTTTATCTAAACTATCATTATAATCGTCTGAATCATATCCATAGGATCTTAATGGTATAAATGTGTCTTCATCAACCTTTACATTAGCACCTTCAACAACTTTCCTCATTCTCTTATTGTAACACGGGTAGGCTTTACTTTTAGTAGAATAAACAATAAATATTCCTTCATCTCTTCTAGCGTCAAAATTTCCTATATCTTCATCTCTTTTGATATAACATTTACTTCCAAAGATTTTGAAGTATCTTAGAGTGGGATTATGACCAAACCATAGTTGATAAGGGGTCTTACCAGTATCACCTTTGACATATACCTAGTTGAGAGTGTAAACAACAGTACTCAAAACCTCTCTCCAGTAGATATGAGGAATATTTCCTTCCAGCATCATAGTCCTAGCAACGTATTAAAAAAAAAATTTCTTCCTTTCCACAACTCTATTTCGCTAAGGGCTCCGTGGGGTAGATAATTATCTCTTTATCCCATGCTCTTCATAGAAATAGTTAAACTCACCGGAAGTGAATTAACCACCTCTATTTAATCTCAGACATTTAATCTTCAGACCTATCTTTGTCTCAACCATAGCCTTAAAAATCTTGATTTTCTCTAGAGCTTAAAAATTTTTCCCTTAAGAGGGTAACCCACATATATCTAGAATAATCATAAATGAGTAACATGAAGTACCTGTCACCTTGTAAACTTATGATTCTAAAAGGAACAGACAAGTCAATATGCACAAGCTCCAATATTTCATTTCAACAATATTGTTTACTTCTGAATTTGACTCTAGTTTTCTTCCCTAACTAACATTCCTTGCATATATTATTAGTAGGCTTTATCAACTTAGGAAGAGCTCTCACTACCTAGAGAGAACTTATCTTGAAAATATTGTAAAATTTTACATTGCACAATCTTCTATGCCACAACCAAATTTCATCAACTTGAGCAATCAGACAACTTTTACCCGCAGTACTTAGGTGAAAGATATTACTTTTTTTTCATACCGGATGCAACCATATTTCCAGAACTCCCCAGTATTTTGCACTTTCCATCCTTGAATTGAAGATTATATCCCTTTTCAACCATTTTTCCATGATCTAATTTAGGGATCTATGACAATTGCATTTGAATGCATAATGTCTATAATTTTAAATCCGAATTATTTAAATGAAATTAACACATGAACATTGTTTAAATAAATGTAAATAACCAAGTGATGAAAATAAAATGAGAGAAAGGAGATAAAATGCAAACAAAGTTGATAACGGAGTTTTTCATAAATACAAATATGTCTTTGAGCCCCTCTCCAATGAGTGGACCGATCTAATTAATTCTAAAGAAAAATAGTACAAAACTCTAGGATGGTTTCTCCTGGTTTACAAGATATTTGAAAAAGCTCCTCCAAAGTGCATAGGAATAATCTCTTGGAAAGCATGAAATATGAGAAAAATTTCACTAAGGAATTTCTCTCCTAAGTCACCACTTGGACACCAGCTCTCCCATTTTCTCCCCCTTTTATACAAAAAATTTACACAATATGGTTTAAAACCATAAGATTACAAAATATTCCCTTATCTCCTATTTTTACAATAAAATCTTGAAAAATTGCCCCATTAGAATTAAAATTATAAATCAAAAGTCTTGTTTTGGTTACAAAAATATTTCTTTTGGGGGGCATATATGCCATCAATATTTTTAACCCCATAACCATATGATATAATTGGGCTTTTAAAATATTAAAGAGCTGGCTCTCCTTAATATTAGGCCCATATTTTGCATTTATTATATTAACCCCTTAACATATATTTTTAAATAGCAATTCTAAAGGGGTTTATCCCATTTAAATAGGCTTTATCCTTTAAATTATGGGTAAAGTGTTTGTTTTTCTTTTTTAAAGAAAATGTGCAGGGCTTAATACAAGCCTTAAATTAAGGGTTTTAAAGATTCGACCCCCTTTATTTTTTGTGAGTCGCCCATGGGAGGAGTGGTAGGTCTTTTTTATATTTATTTATTTATTTAATGTTTAAAATTTAAAATTTACAATTTAAACCTTACCAACTATACCACATATGACACCACATGTCAAAATATGGTTGACTGATGGTTTTGACTATTCTATGTTGATGTCATACTAATGTGAGCATGGTCAATCTTCGACCTAATCTTTGACTACTCGTAACTTGATCATATGACCTTTCATTTGTGTGAAACGAACGCTGTCGGAAAGCTCTTGTCGAGCTCTTTGCAATGAAACCAAGATTGACCACTTTTGGTGATGTCAAATTTTGACATTTTTTTTTCTAACCTGAGCCTTATGTTGACCAAGATTTGACGGAGCATAACTTGAGCTCTGTAGCTCCATTTGACTCCATTCGAGTTGCGTTGGATTCAAAATTTTGAACTCTTTCTGATGATACAATTTTTAGAGAAATTTGAGAAAATTCAATTTTCGGTGAAGATCCTTCGAATCAATCCAACACTAAAAGTATTATGCTTCAAACCTTCCACATTTAAAACATCATCAGTATTATGCTTTCCATCAAAAGAAATGGATCCTTTTCCACAAATTACATCGGCTTTGTCATCACCAAATCTTACAATACCACCATCATACTTTTCCAAATTTACAAGTTTACTTTTATCGCCTGTCATGTGATGAGAGCATCCACTATCAATCACCCATTCATCTTTTTCTTCAACTCAGGCAGCTAGAGCTTTCTCCACATTGATGCAGCTAGTAGATTTAGTAGGTACATGATTAATTTCCATGATGCTAATAAATACAAACTCATCCTCACTTACATTCCCTTTACCAGATTCATCATTTGTCACACCTTCATCAACAACAAAATAACACTTGCTTTCAAATTTAGGCTTGTTATATCTTGGCTTAGGAAATCTTTCAAGACACCTTGAGGCAAAATGACCTATCTTATTGCAAGAAAATAATTTAAGAAGAAATTTCCCATTATACTCACCTTCTCCTTTGGCTACTCTCTTGACAAGAAGTGCTTCAAGCTCATCTATATTTCTCTCTTCTTCTTCAATCTCTCTCATTTACTGCTCATATTTGGACATTTTTCTAGAATAAATTTCTCCTAGATCATATATTTGCTTGTCTTTCCTGGATACAGTAGCTTTAAATGTAGATTCAGTCTTAGGAAGAGATTCACAAAACTCACTTAACTCAAAAGAAACAAGCTTACCAATCAACATGTCTCTAGTTACATTTATCACAATTTGGATCTCCTCAGTGTTTGTATGTAGTAGGCAAGGATATGAACACTTTAGCAACAATCTTGGATTCTTCCAATGTTACAATACTCTTGTCTAATACTACACACAAGTTCATTCAATCTCTACATAAAATAAGTAATGTTCTCATCTTCACCCATTCTCAATGTTTCATATTTCCCTTTTAGGCTCTACAACTTAGAAATCTTCACATGTATATCACCTTCATACAGATTTTCCAACTTTTTCTAGATCTCATAAGTATTCTTCAGCTCTATTACATAATTTTCCATTTCAAAATTAGTCAAAGCACTCAACAATGCTTCCTTATCTCTGATATTGTACTCGACTTCCTTAATCTCACCTACAGTAGAAGGACCATTCTGAGGTATGGTATATTTATTCTTTGTAATTGTCCAGTAGGGTTCACCAATGCATCTTAGATGACACTCCATTTGAGTCTTCCAAAGAGAGTAATTTGTTCCATCAAATCTCAAACTATCCTTCTTATATTTTGCCACCCCAAATCACCTCTAGTGATTAAGATTCTGTAGAGTAACATGCTCTGATACCAATTGTTGGCAATACAAGGGAAGATAATTTACAGTGGGGGTGAATCAGTTGTCACAAAAATTGTGCTTATTAAACTTATTCTAAGATCTGATTATTAAACATGAAAGAAAACACCATCACCACATCAGAAACACACATAACACCAATATTTTTGTGTGGAAACCCTGTTAGGGGAAAAAACATGGTGGAGGTTTAATCCACAAGTTTATACTCTATAAAAAGTATAGAAAATGGGGAATGCACATGCATTTGGGCACACTGCCTAGATCTCACTACTCAAATACAAAAGAGGCTTACTGCCCAATGGAAGACACACTGTCTTAAAATCACACTCAGACTAAATCCATCTAAAAGATCTTGAACTAAGAAAATAACATATGCTAATGCCTGATTAAAATTTCGGTTAAGCACATGAACACTCTTTATTTTGGTCACTCTTCTTCACACTTTACTTCTCACTTCGAAAGATTTGGAATTTATTCGCACATAGCACTCAAACATCTTGCTTCTTGCATGTCTCAAATGATATAAACAATCGATTATATATATCTGTATCCAAGGATAACATCAACTACATATTGGCCAAACACAATATAAAATGTGTACAAACTGTCGACCCAAATAAAAAAAATAATTGTCAATGAAAATCAACCAAAGCTAGCCACAACATAGTGGAAACCCAAAAAATTATGTGTCAAGCACAAAAACCTTAAATAATTTTCATCGAAGATCCACAAGACGCTATAATCACCCTTCCGGTCAAGAAAATGAAAAACATGAACACACATAAGAAAAAAACCAATCACGAGCACAAAAATCAATGCGAACCAACAACATAGATAGAGAATGATCTAGTAACATCCAAAATCATCATGAAACACCACAGGAGCATTCACAACAGTTCAGATTACTAGAATCACATTATCTTCTTTTAGGAACACCAACTACAACAACAAAATAAGTGTCAAAACATAGAAACACATAACTTGATCAAGTCTTCATGTGAACCTCTAAAAATTTCAATGGATAAACTAGATATACCTATCCACAAGCCCTTTGATCTGCAACTTCTCACAATTAGTATTCTGAACTAGCCAACATACTACACTTCACTACAACATCGACAACCTTCAACTTACCACTGACAACCTGCAACTTATTTTATTACAATTTTCTTAATATCCTTGACATATATAGCCTTAAAGACATTATTGATAATAGTGTTGACATCAATGACAACCACGTATGAAAAATATCAAACAAAAACTCCCTAGGTGTCGTCTTAGTCCCAATCCACAAATCAGGGACACACAGACAAAAACATTAGATGATCATTTATCTTTTGATGCTTGTTACGATTTTTCATAAAAATATATAGTTCATATGGCTTTTGGATGCAAAATAGGACCAATTAAGCCATAAATGAGCATAAATAAAGCAAGACTGGCGCAAAAAAGTATGAAAATGCAAGGGTATAAATTTTGCTACACTAAACATTGTTATATGATATAAAAGGTATTTTCTTAGTCTTAGGTAAAGGCGGTCTTTTCAAAGGGCTCAAACCCTTTTAAATGGAGTCGATAAGATAAAATTTCTATAAAAAATTGAGAAATAAGAGCACAAGGGCATGAAACATAAGGAAACACAAAATACCACAAGGAAACCATCCAACTACAAAGACCAAATGTAGCTAGAGAATAGGATGAGAAGCAACAAATCATAGTATCTTAATTTTAAAATACTCTTGTTTAATTAAAAAGATGATAAGAAATGAAAAGTGTGTGTGCGCATATATTTTCTCGATTAGAGTAAATTAATATTGGAAATCTTTGAATCGTATTAACTCATACTAATTTTTAAAAATATGGTATAACTAACTAGGAAAAAGGTATTCAAGTGCTCTAGGGTGATAGTAAGCATGTAGCATCAAGTCACATGACCAAAATACAACATATATATATTTAAAAAATGAAAAATATTAAAAAGTAACATACATGTATACTAGCACATTTATCTTTAGAAATTCTATGTAAAAAATGTTGGGAGATCATTATTAAGGTGCCTTGTTCTATCTAAATTTATGATTTAAGCATAATAGATGCCTTCAAAATGATATTTTCAACATTATTTATATAGGCTTTTCTAAAAATATATATTCTAGTAGTAGCATGTAAGAAGATAATTTAGTCCCTGCATTATGTTAAGATAAGTAATTCTACCTACTTGAGATGGTTGAAAAAATATAAAAAAATACTTTCAAATTTCTAACAAAAAACTTGATATTAATTGTTTGATTATTAAGTCTTTAATAAGACACCCTTACATGTATATTTATCACTACACTTATAAATAGTCATTAGTCCTACTTACATTAATGGGGTTGTCAATCAGAGTCATAAGTGCCGATGGTTGGCACAATCAATTGAAGATCAACATCTTTTACCACCATCTGGAATCTATCTCTAGTATCTCTTATAATTTTATCATAGTCCATAGGATTTTCAATCTTGTGTTTTTCCATGAAATATTTAAGATTCTCCAACTCTTCTTTATTCAAGTTATTCCTCCCTTATGGGAAGAAATATGTTGAATTAATCTCTATTTTATTACAATTGTCAATCTATCCTCCAATAGAATCATAAATTTCTTAGTAGGATTCTATTATAGTTTCTTGTATTTTTCAAGACAAAGTTCCAAACATGATAAGTAAGGATTTTTTTCATAAAATTCAAGGTTGAGAGAATATTATGTTCAATAATAAAATTATTTATTTTTGTTGACCACTATTAAATTCGATTATGTTAAGAATAACTTATATATTATATCCAATAAAAAATTCATTCCAAGCTTTTTGGAATGAATCTGCACCTTGCACACATATTACTTAAACTCATTTAGCGAAAACTTCTCTTACCATTTAAGAATATGGGAAATTAGTTTTTCGAAAGTCAAATGTTATGTGAAAATTATAATTCATCTAAAATATTTTTTCTGGCACTTCTTCCTTTTCTAATTTGAGACAACATGGACTGATTTTAAATGACTTTTCTAGAGAATTTTTCTAAGGGGTTAAAGTTTGGAATATAGGAAATTCAAAGTTCAAATATTATAATTTTAATTGTAAATATTGTTTGTGGAAGTTATATTATAAAATTATTTGTATTTGAAGGATTAATTTTAGTATAATTTAAGATATTTAGTGGTTGTAGAAGAATTTGTGGAGTATTTATTTGTATTAAGGGTAATTTTAAATGTTTGATTATTATTTTTTATTGTTTAGAAAAATATTGATTTAGTATCTTAATAGCTTGATTAGAGAAAGATATATTTTGTATGGGAAAATTCCCAACCACTTAACTAGTTTTATATAAATTCAAAACATGTCTCAATAAAAATATTAAATATTTTATAGAAATCAAATCTCTATGACTAGATCAACAATATTTTTTCATATTTTAGAGATTCATTCCAATTTTGACCATATTGATAGGTCATTTGGATGTCTTTAATTATATATTTGCATCAAATTTTTAAGTATCAGTGTACTTCTATTTGTTTAATTATGTCAAGAGGCCTTATATAATTATATTATGGATGTTAGAGAATCAATACACACAAAAACTTGTCTTTAAATCAAATTTATCAAATTTTTGCACCTGTAAATTATATAAAAATATTAATAAAAATTATGTAAATAAATATGAAATACCTTCCTTAATCATATTGATGTTTTGGTTTTTAATGACATGAATAGATACAATTTCCATGTGGAATGTGCTTTCATGAAGAAAATTATGACACATGCTTAGGAAAAACCATAATTACGCTGTAAGGCGTTCCTAAAGGACAAAGGCAGAGATTAAAATGATAAAAGACTTAGAAGAAATTTCACACCCATAAATTATAATATTAGATACATGAAAATATCTCAGAATAGAGACAAAATATTTTTCTTCTGCAGAGTAATCCTTTCTAATTTTCTTCACTCCTAAGAATTTACAATCACATCAATATTTAACATAAGTCCACGACCATGGGTTTATAGTGTACTAGGAAAAAATACCCCAAACACACCAAGAAACCGGACCACGAAAGTATAAAAACCTTTTTCAGAAGTGATGAGGCCTCGGTGCAGACCAGTCGGGTTTTGAGAGAGAAGCCCTCCTGAAGCCCTGTGATCAGGTATGCCTCACATTGATGAAGTACACCACCTTCGAAGGTAGGTTTATAACCTTCTTTTCTTATCACTTCCCCCTGTTAAATCATATAAGACACAAGATGTTGCTTAGTTTTATGTTCTTTCTTCTTATGGATTTGGAAAACTCAGTCGAAAAATGCAAAGAGTCTGCCAGCCTTCACCCCAGCGATCTCCCATCGCTCCCGCTCCCACCCCATTAGGGGATCATTCTAAGAATTTATCACTTCCACCTTGCCCTCTGTCCTCCTCAAGCTATTACGATTGTTTGCATTGAGAATATTGAACCTCAATCAACTTTGAACATTTCCCTAGCCGAGTCTAAAATCCCTCCTCAAAATCTAATTCAGGCTCTGCAGGGAATACCAAAGCCAAGATAGCCACCAAAAAACTCAAGGGTGGTTTGGGTAAGGCTTATACCATTGCAGCGGTGGGTCTATGAATTAAAATCCACTCAAAAGGATTTTTCCTATAAGGCCACCACTGCAAAAAAAGCGAAGGAGAAAGGTACGCATGACCTGATTTCTGGGGAAGGAAAGGACAAGAACATAATAAGGTAGGACTCCAGAGGTGACACTATGGTGGGGACTACGGAGATGACTAGTGAGGAAAGTACCAGAAGGAGGTCTAAGAGGCTTGCAAAGAACAACAAAAAGAGGCTAATTATTGAGGATTCAGAGGAGGAGCGATCTGATAGCAAAGGTTACAAGGAAGAGGATTCTGGCGATGATGAGGACAAGAATGTGGAGGGGCCCATGTTTACTACTAAGGACAACAAGGTTCCTAAATATGACTCCACCTCCCTCTCTCCACATCCACTGGTCGAAGATCCTGGAGAGGACCCGAGGACTATGGACATTGGGGAGGAGCCCTGTGATTTGGTTGAGAGAATGGATACACTCGACAAAAGGATCTGTGGGTTGACCTGCCTCACCATGAAGTTGGGCTATTTGATCACTAGCATCCTGTCTAATGCTATAAAGGAGGAATTGGAGGGAAATAACAGTCAGGAGAAAAAAGAATGGGTTGGCGATGAGGTTGTGGACCTCCTGATCAAAAATTGGGACAACGCTAGTTAGTTGTTTCCTATGTTAGTATCCTATCTATCAGCTACCTCTCTATGGTCTCTGTGTTGCCTGTGTGTTGTCTCTGCTTTCTTTTTTTCATAATATTTTCTTAGTCTTTCTCCTTTTTGGCCATTGTGGCTTGTTGCGAAGGGTACGACACCCTGAAAATGCTGCTTAACTTTTCAAAAACATAAGTCCATGGCCAAAAAACAATTAATACAATATTAAAGGAAAATAAATTATGTCAAGTTGTCAATGTCCATTCATATTCAAAATAAGTTTGATCTCATTAAATATACGCCAACTCAGACTCCACTAACTACGGCCGTCGAACAAGCCAAAATCCACACTACGGGAGATGAGAGAGAAAGCCCCGATGGTATCATGGTGGACACGGCTCAACCACAGGAGGTCAGGAGCTAAACCGCAAGGCCGTAGTTAACCGCATTACCACAAACAATTAATAGTTAGGCCATAGTGTAGCGATAGATGAGGCACCACTGTGGGCGGTCAAAAGACTAACGACAGTGTGGCGGTAATCACTGCGGGACCGTGGGAGCTAAGGGAGGAGACCATAGTATCGTGGTAGCACCACACAACCATGGTCAAGGAAATGAGAGGCTGCGGTATCACAGCCAACACCGCTATACCATGAGCTGAAGTCAAGGTTGGCGTGGGGGCATGGTAGAATCCAGATTGACGCTCGGGAGATGGGTGAAATCACAACACTCCCCCTTGAACACAACTCCCACCATCTTTAATGTCGAGTCGCTCCCTCTGAAAAGTGAAACTCTCTTTTCCCAGTGCCTTTATGAGAATGTTTGCTTGCTGCTCCTCTGACCTGCAGAATTCCAAAGTAATTTCTTGAACATTGATCAGCTCTCAGATGAAGTTATAATGGGTGTCTATATGTTTGTTGTATTTGTGAAAAACTGGATTCCTTGAGAGTGCGATGGAAAAAAAATTATCACAAAATATTTTTGTTGCTTCTACCTGTTCATGTTGAATCTCTTTCAAAACTCTCCTCATCCAGACTACTTGGAATGATGCACTCATAGCTGCAACATGTTTAGATTCATCTGAAGATAAAGTGACAATTTGCTATTTTTTTGAAGCCCATAAAATGACTCATATCCAAAAGTGAAATGCATAACCTGACGTGCTTTTCTTTTCATCTATGGTCCCAAAACAGTCACTGTCTATATAACCAATAGCTTGAATTCATCTGATCTAGAATATTGAATTCCATAGTTCTTCATTCCACTGATATATCTGAGGATTCTTTTGCCAACCTTCCAATGTGTGTCCTTTGGAGTTTCCATAAATCTAGAAATTAAACTGACTGAATACATGATGTCTGGTCTGGTAGCTTTCAAATAAATTAAACTCCCAACAAGTTTTTTGTATAGTGTAGAATCAACATCTAAAACTTTATCTTGTTTTCTTAGCTTCATACCTATCACCATTGGAGTAGGAGCAAATTTGCAATTCATCATATGAAATATTTTCAAAACATCATTAGCATACTTTTCCTGTGAGATAAAAATACCATTTTTATCTTGATTTACCTCAATGCCTAAAAAATATTTCATTAGACCCAAGTCTATCATTTCAAACTCTTTCATCATTTATCCTTTAAAAAAATCAACTCATAGATCTCCAGTGAAGATTAAATCATCTACATATAGGAAAATAATCAAGATTTCACCTTTTTCATTCATTTTGGTATACAAAGTTGGTTCACTATTGCATCTGATGAAACCATTTTGTGTGCAGTAACTATCTATTCTACTATACCAAGCTCTTGGGTCTTGTTTAAGACCATACAACGCTTTCTTCAGCTTGTAGACTTTATCTTCTTGACCCAATAATTCATATCTAGGTGGTTTTTCAATATATACATCCTCTTCCGGATAACCATTGAGAATTGTTGATTTCACATCTATTTCGTGAACTAACCATTTGTTTTGTGTTGCTATGGCCAGTATCATCCTGATTGTATCAAGTCGAGCTACAGGTGCAAAATTCTATGTATAATCAATTCCAGGTTGTTGTGCATAACCTTTTACAACTAATCTTGCTTTGTGCTTCTGTACTTCACCATTTGCATTCAATTTTGTCTTATAAATCCATTTAACACCTATAGAATCTTTGTCTTTTGGAAGACTCTGCAACTCCCATGTCTGATTGTTTTCAATTGAGTTAATCTCTTCATCCATTATTATTATCCACTTATCCTCTTTAATTGCATCTTCATAGTGGGTTGGATCTTCAGCTTGAGAATAAAGTGCAAAGAGTGTGAACTATTGTGAATTATTCTCACCTTCATTCTAATTATAGATATCACTGATGCATTTGAATTTTTGTCTTCTCATACTTGCCAGTGTTGGATTCGAAAGATAACTTGAATCTATAGGTTGTGGACTTGAAATTCCTACGCTAGAAGTTTTTGTTGTAGATGGCATCTGTAGTTCTCTTGTTGCCGCTCTCACATTGCTTGATAGTGTCAATTGTTGACCACTTGTTTGAGTTTGAATTGGTACAACAGTAAGAACTTTTTTGGTACAAAAATTTCAATTTCCTCTTTTGGGATATTGACAGTTACATTCACTGTACTCTCTCTACTTCCATCCCATGCTTCATCTTCAACAAACTGAACATCTTTGCTTATTATGACCTTTTTAGTTGTTGGATTATAAAGCTAATACGCTTTGGATTCATCACTATAACCAACAAATATACTTTTCTCTCCTTTACTGTCAAGCTTTTTTCTAAACTCATCAGGTACATGTGCATATGAAACACATCCAAAAACTCTCATATGAGATACACTGTGTTTTTTTCTAGTCCATGATTCTTCAGGAATGATATTCATGACACTTTTTGTTGGGTATCTATTCATTATATATGCTACACATGATATAGCTTCAGCCCAAAATTCATTTGACAAACGCTTTTCTTTCAACATAATCCTAGCCATTTCCATTATCATTTTTTTTTTCTCTCATCTACCCCGTTCTGTTGAGGTGTATATCTAGTTGTGAACTGCTTATGAATACCATGATCTTTGCAGAAATTTAAAAAATCTTTTGAAACATATTCTCCTCCTCTATCTATCCTCAACACTTTAAGAAAGTGATCACTCTATTTTTTAGCAAGAGATGTAAACTGATGGAAGAAATCAAACACTTCAATTTTGTGCTTTAAGAAATAAACCCATGTCTTCCTCGAATAGTCATCTATAAAATTCAGAAAATAAGAACTACCACCTATTGAAGGTGTCTGCATTGGACCACAAAGATCTGAGTGAATAATTTCTAAAGGGAATTTAGCTCTTGTTGATTTCCCTGCTGGGAACATGACTCTCTATGTTGTTTTCCTAGAATACACCCTTCACAAACTCTCTCATGTTTTTCAATTAAAGGTATTCCCTTAACCATACTCTTCCTATGAAGCAAATTGAAATCACCAAAATTCAAATGACCAAATCTTAAATGCCATAGCCAGTTTTCATCTTTTACTTCTACCTGAAAGATAGTTTGAATACTAGTTGTTATCTCTTGTGCTTGTGCATTGTTTGTACTTAAATCTGGCTGAATTCTCAAAGGAAAAATTCTATTGTTTGTCATCTTTATCTTAGCTATCAACTGACTACTTGGGTATTTATCTAAAATTGTGCACAGTCCATTTTTGAAAGTTACTCTATAACCCTTTTGAACTAACTGTCCTAAACTCATCAAATTGTGTTTAAGACCTGGCACAAAGTACACATCATAAATATATTTTTTCTCCCCCTACTTGGTTAGAATATTAACATTTCCTTTTCCTTTAACTAACACTTTGTTGTCATTACCCAGGGTGACATCAGACTTAATATTCCCATCTAGACTTGTGAATAACTCTAAATTTCATGTCATTTGTTTAGTACAGCCTGAGTCTAAAATCCAAACATCTTTTTCACTAGCTTGTGCTACATTACATGCCAAAAACATTGTATTCTTATCCGGTCTTTGTTCTTGACTCTCTTTAGTAAAATTTTCATTATGTCTACATAAATCATACTATTTCTTCCTAAACTCATTCATATAATGTCCAAACTTTTTATATTAATGGCATTGGACCTAAGATTTTCCATACCTTTGACCTTGAGATTAATTTTGAAATGGTTTTTGGCTTCTCCCTCTTCCACTTGAACTTGACGAGTTGTTTCTTCCACCTCTATTGAAACCTCTTCCTCTTGCTCTGAAATTTGATCTTCCTCTGCCTCTTCCTTGGTTAATTGAATCTTGTGACTTGAATGCATGCTCAAATGACATATTAGTTATTCTACTAAGCATGTCCTCATGAGAAATGAGTGAAGCATAAAGTTGATCAACTGAATACTGGGTGAGGTCCTCTGTCTCCTTTATAGTTACTGCGATTGATTCAAATTTTGTGGGTAAACACCTCAAAATCTTCTCTACCACTTTGGCATATTCTACTGTCTCACCATGTGTTCTTATCTTGTTCACCAGTCCAATTATCTGGGTGAAATATGAATCTCCAGACTCATTATCCTTCATGTCCAAGGTCTCAAAATCTCTTCACAGTATTTGTAACTTTGCAGTTTTGACTTTGTCCATTCCTTTGTAAGAAATTTGTAAAATTCCCCATGCTTGTTTGGACCTGGTTGTAGCTGAAATTCATGGAAAAATGCTCTCATGCATTCCTTGTAAAATAAAAAAGGGAGCTTTTGAGTCCTTCTTGTTGTCTTTCAGCAAGTCTTTCTCTACTTGAGTCAGACCATTGTATGTTGTAGCATTTGTTGGCTCTAGAAATCTGTTTTCAAAAAACTCCCATAAATGTTGTGAAAAAAATAAAGCTCTCATTGTGACAAACCAGTAATCATAATTTTTCCCATTCAACTGAGGAATTTGGGGATTACTCAAGCTTGTGATTGCAGCCATTTTTTAGACACTGTAAAACACAACTACATATATGGGGAACCTGCTTTGATACCACGTGAAGGACAGAGGCAAAGATTAAAATGACAAAAGACTTAGAAGAAATTTTACACCCCTAAATAATAATATTATATACATGAAAATTTCTCAGAACAAACACATAATATTTTGCTTCTACAGAGGAATCCTTTTTAATTTTCTTCACTTCTAAAAATTTACAATCACATCAGTACTTAACATAAGTCCGTGGCCAAAAAATAATTAATACAATATTAAAGGCAAATAAATTATGCCAAGTTGTCAATGCCCATTCGTATTAAAAACAAGTCTAATCTCATTAAATATACACTAGCTCAGACTCCACTAAATACCGCCTCCGAACAAGCCAAAAACTGCACTACCATAGATGAGAGAGAAAGCCCCAGCAGTATCGTGGTGGACACCGCTCAACCATAGGAGGCCAGGAGCTAGACCATGGGGCTGTGGTTAACCGTGCTACCTTGAACATTTAACAGTCAGGCCATAGTGTAGTAGTAGACACCATGCCACCATAGGTGGTCGAAAGACTAACCACAGTATGGCGGTAGTCACTGCAGGACCGTGGGAGCTAAGGGAGGAGACCGCGGTATTGCGGTATCGCGATAGCACCGCGCAACCGCAATCAAGGAAATGAGAGGTTGCAGTATCAGGGCCAACACCATTGTACCATGAGATGAAGTCAAGGTTGGCGCGAGGGCATGGTAGAAGCCAGATTGATGTGCAGGAGATGGGTGAAATCCCAACAGTTCCATTGCTGTGACATTTTTCCATGTACACTGAAATACCTAATGCTATTTTTTTAGTGTATACAAAAATGTTCGAGGCGGCGACAAAGCATATTAAATACACTTTCAGCCCCCTCAAAGAAAATAGAGTGACCATGGGAGTGAATAATTGATTTCCCACTAAATTTAAGTCTATGATGTTCAAGGTGGCCATGGAATTGATCATCGTGTTGTTGATGTAGGCTTTGATTTTTTCTTCAGTTGAAAACCTCATGTTGATAGCCAGCAGAGTGTTTGGATTGGTAATGCACTATTGTGACCCATGACGCAAATTATTTGCACTAATCATTCCTGCATCCCCTACTCTTGCCACTTCTGCATATGAAGATATTCGATCGCAAACCACAATTTTTCCCTTAACCAAATTGGAATCAACGCTGTCAGCTAGGCAATGGCTTGTGTTGTTGTTGGTGGATACTTACACAAATTGCAGAGGCCATTGCAATGTTGCATCCTTTACCAAGTTGTAGGTGGAAGTGCCTTGGTATATCTCTTGGTTGCCCAAAACAATAGATGCAGGGAAATCTTTATTGATATTGGTCGCACCCACTATAGTAATCCAAGGAGCGATGTTATGGACCATTGTGTTGCTCATAGCCTTTGTAATAGTATCAAGCTCCAATAATATTTCTATTGCAATCGAAGGAATTGAAGTTCTTCCCTAGAATAGGTCCAAGTACTTCACCATTGAAGATTTTTCTTGCAGGCCATATTCCCCTATCGATCATGTCGATGATGATATATTTGTCATATGTTGAGTACTACTTCCACAAACCAAAGGAGGAGGAGAGAAAAAGAAACTCTGGTGTGTGCATGGTGGAAACTTTGTTGAGGGAAGCTAGATAGGATCCAAGGAAACAAAACCAAAAATCTCATTCATAGTGTTGCAGCAATAGAAAGCGAAGAAACACATAAATAAATGATCACATGCTGAGTGCAAGAATACATAGACTTTTCCTTTAAATACCTCCATTTTCCCATGTTTTGGTATTGCCTTCCTCCCTACTCTTACAAATGTGCTCATCAAATAGAATCTATGTTGGCTCAAGATGCATGTCATATTTTTCATGTTAATTATGGTTAGTGAAAGGTTTTGTTGGGATTTCACCCAACTCCCACACCTTTCTCCAATCTTCCCACACGACAATCCAACCTCTACCACAAAACTGTGCCTTCAGATTTCATAGCACGTGATACTGCGGTGTATACCGCAATACCACGGCCCATCCTCTCATAGTCTGTGGTGTCACGGTTGCTTGTCAATCTATCTCCCACGTTACCGCGGCTTATTTTTTTGTTGACCGCGGTAGAGCGGTTAATCGTCAGAGGGATGCTACCATTGCCCCATGGTTACCTTTCAGACCATGTAAGGTGGCACGGTATACACCACCACACCGCAGGTCATCGTCTCCCTCACTGTAGGTAATGTGGTTACCGCGTCACCGCAGCCTCCTCTGTACCCTCCTGCGGTTGAGCGGTGACCACTGCGTTACCGCGCCTGTGTTGTCTCTCCTCGATAGTAGCATAGTTTGGCTTCTTTCTAACAATGATGATAGTGGGTTTTGAGCTAGCATTTAAAGGATGAATATTTAAGTCTATAGGACTGTTTTGGATGATTTTTGCTGGCATGTTTTATTGCCTTTAATTTTTTTTTTTTTTTGGTGCCCGTAAACTTTGTTATATACTGGTTTGTTTGTAATTTTTGGATATAGAAGTTTAATAGTAATTGCTCTGAAGTAGAAAATAATTTTAACGGTTGTTCTATGTTTGAATGAGTAAAAAAAATATAAAATTTACTTTTTTTGCTCTCTGCGTAATCCTTCACATGGTATCAAAGCCTAAGATCTTTTATAGAAGAGTCTGTAAATCATGGCAGAAATCACAAGCCTGAGTAATCCCCAAATTCCATAGCTAAATGGGAAGAATTATGACTACTGGTCTATAACAATGAGAGTATTATTCAATTCACAAGATTTATGGGAGTTTGTAGAGAATGGGTTTCTAGAACCGACAGATGCAGTAGCATATAAAGCCTTGACACAAGCAGAGAACACTACAAAGTTAAAACTGCAAAGTTGCAAATATTAAGAAGAGAGTTTGAGACTCTGTTTATGAAATATAATGAGTTTGTAGATTCATATTTTACTTAGATAATGGGAGTGGTGAACTAGATGAGAACACATGGACAGACACTAGAAGATGTCAAAGTTGTAGAAAATATTTTAAGAAGCTTACCCATAAGATTTGAGTCAATTTCAAACACTATAGAGGAGACAAAGGATCTCACACAATATTCAGTTGATGAGTTGTATGCTTCACTCATTTCTCATTAGCATAGACTCGACAAAACAACAAATATGTCATTGGAGCATGCATTCAAATCACAAGCTTCAATTAACCAAGGAAGAGGCAGAGGTAAAAAGAATTTAAGAGCAAGAGGAAGAGGCTTCAATAGAGGTGGAAGAAATAACCAGTCAAGTTCAAGTGGAAGAGGCAGCAACCAAAACCCATCTCAAAACTTTCCTCAAGGTCAAAGGTATGATAAATCTCAGATCTAATGCCATTACTCTAAAAATTTTGGACATTACATGAATGAGTGTAGGAAGAACTAGTATGACATGGGTAGAGAAAATGCAAATTTTACTAAAGAGAGACAAGACCATAGACCAGATAGAAGCACAATGTTTTTAGCCTATAATGTAGCACAAGCTAGTGAGAAATAAGTTTGGTTCCTAGATTCAGGCTATAGCAATCACATGACAAGAAATCTAGAATTGTTCATGAGCCTAGATGAGAATATTAAGTCAAATGTCACCCTGGGTAATGACAACAAAGTGTCAGTCAAAGGAAAGAGAAATGTTAATATTTTGACCAAGCAGGGGGAGCAAAAATATATTTCTGATGTTTATTTTGTGCCTGGTCTTAAACACAACTTGATGAGTGTAGGACAGTTAATTCAAAATGGTTATAGAGTGACTTTCAAAAATGGGTTGTACACTATTTTAGATAAATACCCAAGTAGCCATTTGATAGCTAAAATTAAGATGACAAACAATAGAATGTTTCCTCTAATAATTCAGCTAGCTTTGAGCATAAACTTTGCACAAGCACAAGAGGTACCAACTATTATTCAAATTGTCTTTTAGGCAAAAGTGAAGGATGAAAACTACCTATGGCACTTAAGATTCGATCATTTAAATTTTGGTGGTCTGAATTTGCTTCATAGGAAGAGCATGGTAAAGGGAATTCCATTAATTGAAAAACCCGAGAGAGTTTGTGAAGGTTGTATACTAGGAAAGCAACATAGAGAGACTTTCTCGACAGGAAAATCAACAAGAGCAAAAGCACCATTAGAAATTGTTCATTCAAATTTGTGTGGCCCAATGCAAACACCTTCAATGGGTGGTAGTTATTATTTTCTGAATTTCATAGATGATTATTCAAGGAACACATGGGTCTATTTTCTTAAGAAAAAAAGTGAGGTGTTTAATTTCTTTTGTCAATTCAAGTCTCTTACTAAAAAAAAGAGTGGTAATTTTATCAAAGTATTGAGAACAGATAGAGGAGGTGAATACATATCAAGAGAGTTTTTAAATTTTTGGAAAGATCATGGTATACACAAACAATTCACAACAAGATACACACCTCAACAGAACGGGGCAGCTGAGAGGAAAAACAAAACCATAATGGAGATGGCTAGAAGTATGTTGAAAGCCAAGCATTTAACTAATGAGTTTTGGGCTGAAGTTGTATCTATAATGATCTAAAATATCCTGCAAACATCAACAAGTGATTAGTTGTACCTGCAAGTTAATATAATTAAATCAAACAATAGAATGCAAAGGAATGTAAATAAATGGAATAAAGCTAAGAAATATTTCACCCATTTAGTGTTCCATGACCGATTTCCATTGCACCTTCTCCAGCTTTGGAATGATGGATGCCCTCAACCTTGGTTGTGAGCAACTCTCTAAGCCTAGTCTCAACAAAGCTTTTGAAGGATTTTACACTTAAACTAATGTGCAAACTAGAAACTCTATTCCAATATGCAAATAGTAATCAATAGCCTATGGTATGAAGAATGCCTATAATAAAAGTTTCTCAAGCAAATGATCATGGATCCGAAAATGAGATCAAGATTGTCATTTTATAGAAAATGCAATCTTGAATGGACGGACAAGATGAGAGATTGAGGAATACCCTAGAATCAAAGGTCAAGATTCAATAAGGCAACCTCAATTAGGGTTAGGGTAAAATACCCATAGGTGTAAATAAGATTTAATTAAATGAATTAAATCCATAGTGAATGTGACAGTGGAGATGAAATTAGTAAAAATCAGAAGACAAGAGGATGAGATTTTAGAAAATCAATAATTTTGGAAATTATTTGATTTGTAGAAGAATATTTCTCTTTTGAATTAAATTAATTCAAAATAGAAGATTTTGTGAGGTAATTAGTAATTCATTTTTGAAATTAATTACTAAATGAAGAATTAGTTAAGTATGTGAGATATTTTTAAATGATTTGTTTTATTTAAAAATATAGAAATGTCACATGCCATAATTAAATAATTAAAATAATTATTTAATTTAGAAGAATTAGTTAATTAATTGAATAAATAAATGAATTTATTTAATTAAGAGAGGATTTAGGAATTAGTGACATATTAAATTAAATAAATAAGATTTATTTATTTAATAATCATGAAGAATGAAAGTTTATGAATTAATTAAATAATCATGAATTATTTAATTAATAGTTGAATGTGGGTTAGGGACATAATTCAAATGTTACAATTATGCTAGGATGGAAAATGGTAAAATAGTGTTCGCAGGCCTAGGTCATTTTTAGGTGTCTACATTTTCCCCTCTTTGTCATAATACAACTTGTCGCATTGTGGCAAAGAAAACAATTCCAGAATATGCCCCAGCGAAGGTATGGAATGCCTATGCCCCCTCGGGAAAATTTTTGAATTTTGACCCAGGGTCCGAAAAATTTGGAAAGTATCTCGATTAGCCCAGTTGATGACTAGATGAGTAATGGCGCGAACGATTTCAAAAATGGAGGATGCCAAGTCAGCCAAAATGCCAGTCAGAGGTGGTCAAATGAGCCTCTAGTAAAGCTTACTAGGTCAAAACCCTAATTTTTAGCCTATAAATAGGTTCAAAAGGTCAATCAAAATGTCATTTTCTCATTTGTCATATAAAGAATTTACAAATCAGAGCCTTGAGCGAGGATGGTGATTTCGACGACTACACACCATGGATATCGCGTGCGCTCATTCTGACGACCCGAGGGCACAGGTGCACTGATAAGTACCTTATCCAACTGGTCAAATTTTGTTTTTCATGCATTTATGATGGTCAAAAGGGGGGAAAAAAATTGTGGTGCGACGCAAACGCTATCGCGAAAGCCGAAGTGCCTTCACGTTCGCAACATTTGATTGCGTTGCGACGCAACTGCGATGGGAAAGATAGATTATTTGTGCGATTGCGCATTCGCAATCTCAAATCACGAATCAAAATATTGTGATGCAATTGATGGTTTTGCAATGCAATTGATGATTTTGCAATGCATTTGATGATTTTGCGATGCATTTGACGTTTTGTGATGCATTCGTTCTTAGATTGCGCATTCATTATTTATAATGCCGCATTCGTTGTTAGGTCACGCATTTGCTGGTCATAATGACGCATTTGAAATTCTGCAACGCATTTGCGATGCGGAGTGCCGCAATCGAAATATTGTGATGCATTTGTAGTCAACGTGATGCAATTGTAGTTGACCAAAGTTGACTTTGTCGAGATTAACTTTTATTTACCCTTGACCCATCAGTAGTAGCAAACTTTCCATAATGTTGCTCCATATGTGCTAATCTTTGGCCTTTCCTTGTGTAGAGTTGGCTTGCACCCATCTATACACGAGAGTTCTGGCCAGCTACCTATGCTTTCTAAGATCGTCTTAGTGATAGACAGAGACAGTGATTGATGGCCCTAGGCCTATACAATGTTACGTATATGCTCGTTATTCAGGAAAATAGAGGTTTGCTTACTGCTCTTTGCGAGAGGTGGCATTCTGAGACCTGCTCGTTCCACCTGCCTACTAGAGAGGCGACTGTGACCTTGGAGGATGTTTACCACATTCTCTGCATTTTGATCAGTAGAGAGAGGGTGCTCTATGACCCACACCGAGGGTGACAAGTCTTGATAGAGAGGTATGCGGGTACCGATGGTGTGCAATTGACTTTGGACGGTTATGAGATCGGCTAGGACGTTGTAGCTGACCGATTTCCCTGATTCAATGCCATACTCATGACCCTGATCATCGGATTGCTAATCCCAGATCGTCGTGGTCACGGATTTCCCATTGGATGGAGGGATGTTCTAGTTCGGATGCGGTCATAGAGGACTAGTTTCACTTGGGGGCCATGCTTGTTGGCCATGTTGTACCACCAGTTGCATGAGGTAGTCTATCTCCAAGTGCACAGTATTAGTTGCGAGACCACCCTACTCATGATTTGGGTATGGGAGCATATTCTCGTCTTTCAACCATTGGTACAGAAGCAGCAGTTAGGTGATGGGATGCCATACATTTATCTGTATGCAGGATCAGTCAGCCAGACTCGTGTTGGAGATACCGAGTACTGGCATCATCAGATAGACACGATGATTAGTTTTGTGTGGAGGCCGTATAGAGATTGTGCGTAGTGGTCAGATGAGGATTGCCATTTTTCCTTTTGTAGATAGTTTCGGTACCTTATTGGCCGCACGGTGCAGACACAACAGATCATTGAGATGTACCTACCCCAGTGAGTACTACGACATTGTGCCAGTAGGCACAACACAGTATGCTCGGTCTTCCAGAGAAACCATGTGGGGGCCACAAATATCGGTGACCATTGTAGAGCAGCAGGTAGATAGTTTGGTTGTAGTTCACTAGGCATGGAGAGGGGGTCCAGTAGATGCAAGCACATCGGCCGAGTTTGACACCTGGTGGTAGGTTCACAGGCCCATTCCTTTGATAGATCCAGATGGTCCACTACCCATTGATCAGAGATCCATTATTTCATGAGTACCGAGGAGAGGTCGGGGTGGCAGAGATGGAGGGAGAGATGGCAGAGGTGCCAAGGGCAGAGATGGAGGCAGGGCCGGAGGCCAAGACGGGGGAGACGGAGGAGGTGGAGGTGACAACGGTGGTGGAGGAGGTGGGGGAGAGGGTAGGGGTGCCAGGAGGAGGAGAGATGGCCGAGGGCAGAGGCAGCCCAGGAGAGTCAGGTAGAGAGTGGGTGGTGTACCATTGTCACCCATTCAAGAGGAGGGGGAGGAGAGAGAGTTGGAGGCAAGGGTCAAGGAGGAGGTGGTGGTGGTGGCTGAGGAGGAGGTGGCAGTGGAGGAGAGAGTAGAGGAGGATCCTCTTGTTGGGGGACACCCTCTTGACATAGATATGGAGGAGGTTCGAGTGGAGGAGGATAGGGATGAGGAGGACAAGGAGGAGGATGAGGCAGATCAGAGATTGTGGGAGCGGATGATCACTAGAGATGATGAGGGTGATAGACCACCCATTTTGCCTGTGGATGCCACTGTTGATCAGTGGATCTCAGACTTATAGAGCAGACTCGATGCGGCCTTATCTCAGAACAAGGCCTTAGCGGGAGAGTTAGAGGTCACCCCGGTTGAGTGGGATCAGGCCATCATTTGGCGACAGGAGTCAGAGCGGTCGGTTTTAGAGTTTAGAGAGTTATGCGCTGGGCCGACAGGAGATATGGCCCAGGAGCTAGCCAGGGTAGCAGAGAGCAGGGGCCGGTACAGGGAATTATATGAGCAGGTAGCTCCACCTGATAGATGGGACCCAGGGTTGTCCTGATCCTACAATAGGATAGGTAGTGGCAATCAGACTCACAATAGTAGGTCCCACAGTAGTAGTCACACCAATGTCAGAGGGTCTACTACATCAGGGTAGTCATCAAGTCCCAGATCTCATAGCTCTCACAGGCACTCATCAGGTCATAGTCATAGGTCAAGGCATGGACACAGATCAGTGTCATCAGGACACCAGGCAGAGCAGAGCCAGCCTCCTATTACCAATCCCTCAAGATCACAGAGTCAGACGCAGGACACCCCTCCCATTCAGGTCACTTTCCATGTGGTTGATCAGGCACAACCACCTCATAGTTCATCTCCATGAGATGGAGGAGGGCCATCCTAGGACTTGTTTTGTAGACATGTGTATTTTGTTACTCGAGCCTACGAGCTCCATTTTTTGGATGTTATATGACTCTATCCTGTGACATGACATTTTTGAGATTGTATATATATGCGATGCAGTTTTGTGTGGCCTATATGATGTTATGTGTTATGGTATTCTAATATTTTATGCGATGTTTATGTGATGCTTTTATGATATGAGATGTATGGATACTATGCTTATGCTTATGAATGCAATTATGGATGTGGTTTATGTATGCATTGTGTAATGATGATGTGATGTTGATACAAATGTTTATTTATGATGCTTATATGTTGATGCAAATGATAGTCTTATGAATGGATGTCAATGATAGTGTTTATGCCATGTGAATTATGGTATTTGATATATGTAGATGTGAATATGAAATGATCATGCCATTATGTATGCAATTTTGTTTTTGTATGTCACAGGATGTCGTCAGAGAACCATAGAAGAGAAGATGAAGATGGATGTTAGCGCGAAGAAAGATATACATGTTAGTGTGGAAATTAAAATCCTTCAAAGCTTTTCTATAGTGCTATTCTAGTTGTTGCTCTTTAATCATCATTGGGTGAAAATGTCATGATGGTCGACAAACACTATGATATGACATAGATCAATAGTGTGCAAGGTCGAACCATCACATAAGTCAATAGCCGCAGACAAAGGGTGATCATGAACTCATGCGAGGAACATAGTTGCCCCTAGCCACTTATCATGACCAACCACCAAAAAAACCAAACCAATCATGAGACGTTGTTGCTTCTCTAAATCCTGTTGATAAGATATTGTGGAGAAACTAGCCACATGATAGTAAAAGATAGACAAAAAAAACATCATACTATGTCGTTGCTTCTCTAAATCCTGAAGTCAGGACATCCTGGAGAAGCTAATAGTAGGGTGATAAGCAAACAAGGATAATCATCATGATATGTCATTGTTCCTAAGACACAAGGAACTAATATCCTGATAATCATCAAAAGACAGAAAAACAAAGTTTGCCAAGTGTTTTAATGTCAAGTGTTTGTTAAATCTCAAGTGATATCCAATTCAGGAAGGACACATCCTGAATGGTGTTGATATCTAGGAGATCAATTCTCGGAGCTAGGAGAATCCATCAAAATTCCAGGTGATGTTGACGATGCTTAGGAAGGGCACATCCAAAAGCATAAAACAAGTTGACGAAAGTTGTTCTTCAGAAGGACATATCTGAAAAAGAACCCAAAGCTTTGCCATGATAAATTGTCTTGATATGATTTTGAATACATGTCATCGCTGACATGCCGAATTGACTGAAAATGTTGACGAAACATATTGTCGATAGATTGATAGTTCAAGATTCACATAAGATTTGCTTGATTTGAAGATAGTTTGACGTGTGTGAATGTATAGTGCCATGAACCCTAATGGACTGACCTAGTGCAGCCTTGGGGGTCCATTCATTGATGGCCTTGCCTACATCGTGCACTCATAGACCTCGTAGTTTGACATGACCAATGATATTATTCAAAGAACAACAGTTTGAATCATGATTTACTTTGTGACAAACCTAGGAGGACTGACCTAATGTCTCGGTGATTCAGAGATGAATCTTGCCTACGTAGCAAATGCGCAGAGACAACGTAGTTCAGACAAGGATGAAGACTGAAATGACATGATCGATTGAATTGATTAGATTGACTTTCATTTTTGGATTTTGACAATGATTTGGATGTTTTTGTATTTTCTCAGGACACTTTTTGAATTTGTAGATCTTTTTTTAGGACTTTTTTAGATTTTTATGATTTTTTCAGAACTTTTTCAGATTTTTATGATTTTTTGAGGACTTTTTAGGAATGCATGATCATGTGCGGTACCCACTGTAGTTGCATGATAAAGGTCTTGCCCCCAGAAAAAGTGGGGAGTATCCGAGTTTGAAATGAAATGGAGATAGGTAAACGCGAGACCAAGGTAAGGATATTCCAAGAATGATGTCAACCAAATGTTAACCATGGTTGGAATTGACAAGACTTTAGGACGGATGTTGCGGATGTATCAAGCCTTTCCTATTATGTTAAATGGATAAATGTCGATTTGAGTGACAGTAGATGCGAAGCAACGATTGACTACTCGTGGCACCTGTTTGTGAGGTTTTCACCATGGTACTTATCCAAAGCGCCTGTTTGCCAGGTTTTCACTATTGGATGAATTCATTTCTTTTTACTATTTTTGTCATTTTTCAATTTTTTTGGTGTCACCAGGACGCCTGTTTGCTAGGTTTTCATCAAGGGATGATTTTTTGTATTTTGTAGGTTTTTAGCCCAAGCTCTTTGATGCTATGTGTAGAATTTTCTCAGGTGTGAACTATTGATAGGTTCTGTCAGCTGTTCTCCATCAGGTGTGGCCAATTGATAAGCTTTGAAACTAAATGCGGCAGTAATGATATACAGACCAAGCCAATTAGCCTCAAACTTTCCAGGCTTTTCATGTTTTGCTTGATTTCTAGGATTCTGCATGAGAACCCATTCACCGATTTCAAACTTTCTCACCATGACTCTTTTGTTATAACTTCTGTAAAGACGGTTTTGATATGCCTACAAGTGATTTAAGGCATTTTGTCATCTTTCTTGTAGCATTTCGAGTTCATGTAGGCGACTATGTCTATACTCTTCATCATCAATCATTCCTTTCAAGGAGACTCGCAGAGAAGGAATTTCAACCTCGATGGGTAATATAGCCTCAGATCCATAGACCTGGGAGAATGGAGTGGCTCCAATGGGGGTACGGATGCTAGTACGATAAGCCCATAAAGCAGGATTAAGTTGTAGGTGCCAATCTCGGCCAGTGTCATTGATAGTCTTCTTCAGAATGCGAAGGATTGTTTTGTTGGATGCCTTAGTTTGGCCATTACCTTGTGGGTAATATGGGGTGGAAAAATGGTGTTGGATGTGGAATCGCTCACAGAGTTCATGAACGTCCTGATTTTTGAATGGACTTCCGTTGTTTGTGATGATGGATTGTGGGACACCATACCGGCAAATGATGTAATTTAGGATAAACTTGGATATTTCTTTACCGGTGATGTAGGTGAGAGGGACGGCTTCAATCCACTTAGTAAAATACTCAATGATAGTGATTATGAACTTATGGCCATTGGAAGAGGATGGATGGATCTTACCAATGAGGTCAAGTCCCCATTGTGCAAAAGGCCATGGAGAAGTGATAGGTCTCAATTCCTGTGCACCTAGCATTTCCAACATGTTCTGACAAACTAAGGAGCATCTTTTTCCAATGTCGGCCAATAGTACCCAAGTCTGGTGACTTTCCTAGCTAAGGTTGGACCACTCGAATGAGATCCACATATACCCTCGTGTACTTCTCGTAAAGTTGTTTGGGCTTCATCAATGTCAAGACAGCGAAGAAGGGTGTTGTCAAAGCCATGGCGGTATAAGGTGTCACTAAGGATGGTATGTCTAGCTGCTTTTCAGATAAATGATTTTTGTTGGTTGTTGGACAGGTTGGGTGGGAGGATTTGGGATTTCAAGTAGTCATATATATCCTGGTACCAAGGCGAGCTGGGACCAACAATCTCACACACCATTGTTGACTCTGGGATATCGTATGCAGGCATCAGAAGCTGTTCCACTAAGAATTCAAATTGTGACACATTCTTAGGAATGTCTAAAAGAGATCCAATGGTAGCCATTGCATTAGCTACCTTATTTTGTGTTCTAGGGATTTGTTCAAATACAATCATTTTGAAGTACATTAGGAAACTATCCACCATGCATTTGTAAGGGAGCAACTTTTCGTCCTTTGTGTCATAGTCATCATTCACTTGGTTGATGACTAATTGAGAATCCCCAAATACAAGGAGTGTCTGAATTTTCCATTGAATTGCTATTTTGAGACCTGTGACCAATGCCTCGTATTCTACAATATTATTTGTACAAGGGAAAGCGATCCGAAATGATTGAGGAATTGAATCCCCTTATGGTGTGATAAATAATATGCTTGCTCTTGAGTCGTACCCAATGTGGGATCCATCAAAGTATAATTTCCATGGTAAAGCTGGTTCTGTGTGGAAGATTGACTCATTAGGAAAATCAGTGATCAGCGGATGAGTGGCTTGGATTGGTGCATCTACCAGTTGATCTGCCATGACTTGACCTTTTATAGCCTTGCACTCCACATACTGTATGTCATACTCACTTAAAATCATGACCCACTTTTCCAAGCAACCTGTCAATGCTACTCGACTAAGGAGATATTTTAATGGGTCAATCTTTGCTATCAGATGTGTTTGATGACTTAGCATATAATGTCTTAGTTTTTGTGCCACAAAGACGACTGCCAGGCATGCCCATTCAAAGGTCATGTAGTTGAGTTCATATCCAATTAATTTGCAACTGATGTAATAGATGGCTCTTTCTTTTTCTTCATGGTCATTCTGTGCCAATAATGCCCCTAGTGCATTTGTCATTGTAGATACATATAGAATTAGGGGTTTTCCCTCAATAGGTGGCATTAATACTGGAGCTGTTAATAAATATTCTTTAATTTTGTCAAAAGCCATGTTGCACTTATCTGTCCATACAAAAGGAATGCTTTTGCGTAGTAGATATTGGAATGGTTGACACTTATCCGCCAACTGTGCAATGAAACCGCGAATAGATTGCAATCTGCCCTAAAGTGTGCACAACTTGCTGATTCCCTTTGGTGGAGGCATGTCCAAAAATTCTTTTACTTTTGCGGGATCAACCTCAATGCCTCGTCTTGAAACAATGTATGCTAGCAGCTTGCTTGAAGTGACTCCAAAGAAACACTTCTTTGGGTTCAATCTAACCTTGTAATCCTCCAACCGTCTAAAAATTTTATCCAAGACTTTGAGATGTTCTATCCTTGTCAGAGATTTTTCCAATAGTTCATCCACATAATCTTCCATTAGAATGTGCATCATGTCATGGAAGATTGTTTTCATAGCCATCTGGTAGGTTGCACCTGCATTCTTTAGGCCAAAAGGCATGACATTCCAACAGTATGTCTGTTGCAATTCTGATTTGGTTATAGCCTGAAAAACCGTCCATGAGAGATAGCATCTCATATCCTGCCGTGAGGTCAACAATCATGTCTATGTTTGGTAGGGGGAAGTCATCCTTTGGACAAGCTTTGTTTAAATCTCTAAAATTCGTGCAAATACGGTTTTTTCCATTCAGCTTGGTAATAGGAACAATGTTTGATATCCAATTCACATAATCAATTGACCTTATGAATTCAGCATCTAGTAACTTTT
Organism: Sequoiadendron giganteum; assembly: GCA_007115665.2. Classification (NCBI taxonomy): domain Eukaryota; kingdom Viridiplantae; phylum Streptophyta; class Pinopsida; order Cupressales; family Cupressaceae; genus Sequoiadendron; species Sequoiadendron giganteum. The sequence continues at coordinate 547,458,582 of CM021103.1, read as the reverse complement.
TTAGTTTTTCTTTGACAAGTAGTGCAATCTGTGGGTGCATCTTGTGCAAATTTTGTTTAACTAGCTTGATTCCTAGGATTAAATGAAGATGATGTAGAACCAATTTAGGATCAAGCCCTGGCATGTCAGCATATGACCATGGGAAGTTAAATTTTCTCTCTGTGAAGAATTGTTTGAATTCAGGTTTTTCTTCATCTGACAATGATGCAGCCAAGAGAATCATCTTGGGATTCTCTGGTGTGGCTATGTTAACTTCCACTGTTTCTTCAATAAGCATAGCCAATTTTTCCTATGTTACGGGAAGAGAGTCCAATCCTCCATCTTTAGGCGCCTCAGATAGGTTTTCACCTTTGGATACGTCCTTTATTTTTACTATTTTATTGCCAGAAGGTGCCTTGCGGTTTTCACCTAAAGGCATTTCTTTTTCCTTTTTATTTTTTGTATTATTGCGACTTGAGGATTGCACAGTCTCCTCGAAGTAAGCTGTACAATCTAGATCTATGGAGAACCCTATTTTGTGATCTCCCCATGGAATGCCTTCTCTTAGCCCCATGAACTCTGCAATTGCCTCGTCATTTTGAAATATGTCCATTATCGGTGGATCTTGTTGGTCCCAGTCAATCAATTGTGGATAAACAAGAGGGATTCCATCGTCAATGTTGGTGAAGGAAGGGGAGGATGTGGAAAGTGTGAAAATTGATGCTTCAAGTGTAAAGGCAAAGTTGTCAATTTCCACTTCCGTGTCGGATGCAATGGATGGTCCATACTCTGAGTCAGATGAATCGAATTCGAAATCATAATATGGGATAAAATTATCGACATCATGACTAGTGGTTGGTGTTTCAGAAGTATGGATAGTGGACCAGATAAATTTGGCTCCTGGGTGGGTGCAAGAATGGGTTGGGATGATTCAAGTATTGCCGACGACACCTTGTGTTCTTCTAGGTTCCAAGGAATGTGTACCCATTCCTTATTTTTAGAATGTCGGTCAATGGGGTCTATGTTATATTCTTGGCAAAATCGTTCTTCAAAGGAAAGTTGGCCAGGTTCCAAGAATAGTTCATCGATGTCATAGTCACTGACGGTTTTGTTAGATCCCCATTCCCATTCATTTGAGTCAGTTTCAATGAGGGATTCTTCACATGTCTCAACACTTTCTGTAGCCATTACAACCTTATTCGAAAGTTCAAGAGTACGTTGATCATCAATTTTGACTTGGTCAAAACCTAGCCCTATGTATCTTGGTCTTGCCGTTATGATAATAGGCTCCCGTCTTCCATTGCTGTTCTTTCCAAGGCCGCTTGTACCATCAAAACCTTATGCTTTGCATATATCATATCCTTTGCCATAGAGATGCAAGGGTAGTGGAGGTAACTCTGTCGGATCTTTGTAAATCCAGTTGTCCATGTCAATAATGACTTCATTACCCATATCGCCCCACCATGTGAAAACACTTTTTGGTGGGACTTTGAAAGTTATTTTGGGCTATACTGCAAAGCATGGTCTACCATAGACCTTAGGTGGCTTCGATATTGTAGTTATACAATAAGCCGTATTTAACTTGAACTCTCCACAACCAAGGTCCTGGATCTGAATATCTTTACTTGGCATGGAGGTCGATGGAGATGGTGTGGTAGAAGATGATGGAATGGATGATTTCATGAGTGTCGATGGATCAATGTATTTGGATGAGTTGGAAGACGAGGCTTCCCGATTGATGGGTACCTGGTGCTCAGCAGTAGCTCGCAGGCTAGTACAGTATTGGAATGGATCAGGATCTCCTGGGATGGTGATCTCAATTCCATCAAAAGGAAATTTGAGACATTGGTGGTATGTTGATGGAATAGCCTTTAGAGCATGGATCCATGGATGACCAAGTAAGATATTGTAGTGTATATCACGATCCAGGACCTGGCATGTTGTGTCTATGATGACCAATCCTACTCAGAGAGGAATGGTAATAACGCCTTAAGAAGCACGTTCTTCATCATCATATGCCTTGATGACGATGCTCTTGCTAGCATCTACACACACATCAGAAAAAACAAGAGCTTTGACCAATTTGAGAGAGCAAATATTCAATCCTGCTTCGCCATCTACTAGGACTCGTCTAACCTTATGCTTATGGACAAAGACTTCAATGTGAAGGGTGTCGTTATGCGATGGTTTAGGTGAGGTGAATTCAGGTATCTGACCATAGTCTCAAAATGGTTGACATCGATGTTGGTAGGGACGGATGACTCTTGTAGTACTCTATCGAGGATGGCCTTATGCGTGGGTGAAATACGGAGTAGTTCAAGAATGGATATTTGAGCAGGTGTTTTATTTAACTGCTCAACATTTTTGAACTCCGATTTTGGGGTGGATTGTCTAGCGGATGGGCCAGGTATGGTGATCTTTGGTTGATGGGCAGAAGGACCTAGGATAGTGACCTTGCCTTTATGCATAGTCACATTGCATTCTAGGGCTCTTTTGATGTTGATGGTATTAACAGATTCTTCTTCATTACCAGTGCAAAGATTGTTAATATTAGTACCATCAGGATAACTGTATGCAAGACGAGTAGTATTATAGGCTGGGTGGATATGGTTCGCTTGATTGTTTGTATGCTTTGTGCCAGACGAGGAAGCTTTTCCATGATCCTGCAGTGGGTTTTTGTGTATGGTATGATCTAGATTAGATGAAAAAGATTGACCACCCAACTCAATGGTGTGGTTCTCTATGAGATCTTGCACCAGATTTCGCAATTGGTGACAAGAGGAAGTTTTGTGCCCTTTGGCATAGTGGTAATCACAGAATGAATTGTCATCCCACCATGACGGCTTGAATTGACTAGGGTCATACGATTTAGGCCCTTCTAGTGTGATGACGTCATTTTGAAGAAGTTTCTTTAAGACAGTTTTGATAGGTTCACCCAACGGGGTGTATGTACGCTTTTGGAACTGTCTTGGTTGACGCAACTACCTTTGATTAGATTGTGCATGATTTTTTTGTAGAGCATTGGCAGTTGGTGTCAGTGTAGTTACAGGTGCATTTTGATTGTGTACTCCTTTGATTGTGAGTACATGACCTATTGCATTTACGGTTTTTGCATCAACTACACCGTCATTTGTGATGTGTTTTTTCTTAACCCAGTATTTTTTTTATCGTTTGAGCTACTTGGCTTATTATTGGTGGCTGTGTTGATGGTTTTGCCACCATATTTCAATTCACCTTTGGAAATCAAGGCTTTTTCCAGTTGAACCCCCTTTTCAACAAGGTCAACAAAAGTGGTGCAACAATGGACTTGTAATCCATACCTTAGTGGTCCAAGGAGAGTTTGCACGAACATGGTTACTTTCTCCTTTTCAAGTATTTCTACCGGACATCTACTTGCTAAGGTTCTCCATCTTTGAAAGAATGGAATGAAAGTCTCTCCTGCATCCTCTTGGGTAAGTTTGCATAAGGAGGTGATGTCAATATCTGTGTCAATATTGTAAGCATAGTTTTCAACAAACTTGTTTGCCAATTCGTCCCAAGTTTTTATTCCCTTAGGAAAGAGTGAGAACCATTCTAGTGCATGACCTCCAAGACTTCTAGAAAAGAGTCTCATGAGATAAGTTTGCTCATAAGCAATGTCAATACAACTAGTTGTGAATTCCCTTATGTGTTCAAGGGGGTTTGTTTTGCCTTTATACTTGGGAAAATGAGGGACCACATATCCATGAGGAAATGGTGGCATATCTAAAGTTGTGTCAAATGGATAAGGACACAAGTCATGTGACATGTATGACTTTTTATTGGATTGTTGCATGGTCTCCACTTGTGTTTGAAGAGAAGTAAGTTGGTGTGTGAGTGCTTCCACCATTGGATGGTTGGTAGAATCACCTATGTTGGTGGTGGAGGCGGTTTGATTCCCCAAATGTTGTGAGGTGTGTTGATTGGGAATGGGTTTCCGACGAGCAAAATGATTGTTGTGATTAGGCGGTTGTTGGAAGTGAGTATTTTGATGAGGGATGTGCTGTTGTGTATGGACTTGAGAAGCATAGGTGGGAATATGATATCTTGCCATATTGGACTAGATTTGAGGACCTTGCTGGTTTTGACTTTGTTGATTGCCAAATGGAATGAAGAATTGAGCGCCTTGCTGGTTTTGACCTTGTTGATGCCCAAATGGGGTATATGATTGAGTGCCTTGATTGCCTTGCCCAAATAGAAGATTATGACCTTGAGGAATGTTGGTGTTTTGGGTCATAGGAATGCTGGTATTGACCTGTGATGAAGTGGATTGGGTGCCTTGAATGAAAACTCTTCGTTTATTTCTCCCAAATGGGTTAGAGGAGTTGGTTGTTGTGGCTCTTGAAGAACCTAATAATAGGTTTGCTGATGTACTCATGGCACTAGATGTGGTTCCAAAGAGGTTTGATGTGGTTGCCCCCATTCTTTGTGAAGGAATGGTGGATGTTTGTTGGGGAATGGATTGTGATGTGGTGTTGGTTTGGGAAGATGATCCCCCAATAGATGTTGTGTTGGTTGTGGTAGTGGTATGACCAAGGGAGGTAGAATTGAGTGTGTTGATGAAATTTTGTGCAAAAGCTCCCATGGAGGAATTGTGTGATAGTGGAGTGGGAGAAGTTGGTCTAAGAGTGTTAAGATCAAATCCCTTTGGTAACTTAGCCCCTTGGTCAAGGAGCATAGCTAGAAATCTAGAAGATTCATTTAAGACCATTTTTTCCACAAAAGAGGCCACTTCTGGGTTTTGAGCAATAGCTTGTATGTCTTCTTCAAAGACATCCCCATTTTCATCCCATCAGATAAATGGTTCAAAAAGATGTGATGGAGAGGACGGGATGTTCATCTCACTAAAAGGATTGAAGTTGGAATTTTCCATGTCAAAACAAGGATTGTTTGTGGCATTAGGAAATGAGTTCATGCCAGTTGTGAACGCAAGAAAGTTGGTGTCTTGTCCAAAGGAATCCATGAGTCTTTTCTTTTTTGTAGTCTAGTTTCAACCATACAGAGTTTTGCTCAACTTGGGATGATGGAGAAAATGATCTAAATATGAGACTATGTTTTTGGTTTCTTTTTGGAGTTTTTAAGGATGCTATGAAATGCAAGTAAGACTAAAGGCTTATGAAATGCAAGTGGTGTGACACTAAGGAGATGGTAAATGATATGCAATAAATGATCCTAAGATGTAATTACTAGTGGAAGATCTAAAGAGGACAAACTTGGGCAAACAAAGTTTTTGCAATGATTCAATTTTGGAAAACCAATGGACCATAGGAGGACTATAAGTAGGACAAAGTGAAGTTTCCACACTAGACTATTGAGTGGGAAATGATTCACAAAATGATTGACAAGGTGACAAGGTAATTGGGTCCAATGATAATCTACTATTGAATGCAAAGTTTGGACAATGAATGATAAGAGTCAACTCCTAAAATCTGCAAAAGTAAGTGTCTAAGGAGATGGTGAAACTACCAATGCAATCTAATGAAAATGAAACCTATTATGAACCTAAAATGGTACCTACCAATGCAATGTTTGGTGGAAAGTTGAGCAATAGATTGTTTTGGTTTGGACTATAATAGTGAAGGAAGATTGGATTCAATTGAAGACAAGTTTTGGACTTTCTGTTTTGATAGTGAGAAGTTACTTGCAGGTTTTAGCAAATGTGTCACAGCAAATGCGTTGCGACAGAGCAAATGCGGCTCACAGAAATGAATGCAGTTCTGGAATTGTCGATTGCGACACTTTTTTGCAAATGCGGGTTTATTTCTGGCAAGTGCGTCTCAATTAACCGAATGCGGCTCACTAAGTGCAAATGCGGCTCTGTAAGTGACAAATGCGGTTTAATAGAGCGAGTGTGGCTCCTGATGGCTCAAATGCGGCTCATCAGAGCGAATGCGGATTTTTAGATTTTGAATGCGGTGCAGCAGAGCGCTTGCATCACAATATGCAATTTTAGGGAGCAACCCGAACACAATTTGTAGTTTTCGACCAATTTTTGTGATTTTGTAATTTGTTTGAAGATTTTTAAAAATTCTCGGCAAACACAAAAATCAAAAATATGAAATGCTTGTTCAAATAGACTCACTCTTAAAAGTCAAGTGGGTCATCCTTGCAATCATAGCCCACATCTTAAAATCACGTCGACTCACACAGCCTTGTCACCACCTAGAGGGCGCCAGTGTTTTTGTCTTTTCTAGGTGCATACTCAAGGTGACGGAAGTGGATACCGAATCCCCTGAGCAAATAGTCTGTGGTGATTATATGGTGAGTGTCTTGGGGGGAGATTCTTCCCTCCCCTTGCACCATGATTAAAAGGATGTTTGGTTACTGACACAACTGGCTACTACACTAGGTTCTTAGTAAGTCTTTTTGTTCAGTGTGACAATGGATATACTCCCTCAAGACACCTCCCAACCTTTAGAACAAAGGCTTTGGGGATGGTTATCTTGTCAACTACTGTCAAGTTGGATTTTCATCAACAACTTGCTTTTGATTATAGTGGGTTGGAAACCTTGGCTTTAGGTGTTCCCACTTAGGTCGTTCCTCTTGGGTGAGTACTTTTTCCCACAAGAGCAAGCCTTCTAAGGGTTGTAAGAAAACATTAAATGCATAAGTATGAAAAGGGGATAGGTCTGGCTTTTTGATCACCTAGTAAAGGGGAGAGCATATGCCTATTATCCAAAATACACAAAGCAAGATTATTTAGTTTTAAACCCAAAATAAATATTTTCTAATCTAGGTGAAGATGTTGCTTCACAAAGACATGGTGTTCATTTTTAACCAAAATAAAAGTTTGGTGGCTACCCTAGATTGATAAATTCCAATTAAATTGCCTATCCTAGGATTGGTAAATTAAAATTTATGTGTTTATCCTAGGGTTGGTTCTTTTTAAATGCCAAAAATGAAAGAAAACATGAAATTTTGGCCGCGGATGCATCGGATCCAGATTACAATAATGATAAAAAAGAAAGAAAATGATTACCAATTACCTGTGGCTTAACAGAGCAGATGCGGCTCGGTTTCTGTCAAATGTGTCAAGGAAGATCAAATGCATCGCTAGAAGGTTCGTATGCGGCTCGACATAGTGGTTGCATCGCTTGCGATCGCAAATGCGATGCGACAGGGCGAATGAGTCATTCCATACCCTGGACCTACAAAAAAGTATGAAGTTGTACGAAACCTGCAAAAAAAAGTAGTGTTGGAAAGTCGGGTTCACCAATGTAATGATCTAAAATATCCTGCAAACATCAACAAGTGATTAGTTGTACCTACAAGTTAATATAAATAAATCAAGCAATAGAATGCAAAGGAATGTAAATAAATGGAATAAAGCTAAGAAAGATTTCACCCATTTAGTGTTCCATGACTAATTTCCATTGCACCTTCTCCAGCTTTGGAATGATGGATGCCCTCAACTTTGGTTGTCAGCAACTCTCTAAGCCTAGTCTCAACAAAGCTTTTGAAGGATTTTACACTTAAACTAATGTGCAAACTAGAAACTCTATTCCAATATGCAAATATTAATCAATAGCCTATGGTATGAAGAATGCCTATAATAAAAGTTTCTCAAGCAAATGATCATGGATCCGAAAATGAGATCAAGATTGTCATTTTATAGAAAATGCAATCTTGAATGGACGGACAAGATGAGAGATTGAGGAATACCCTAAAATCAAAGGTCAAGATTCAATAAGGAAACCTCAATTAGGGTTAGGGCAAAATACCCATAGGTGTAAGTAAGATTTAATTAAATGAATTAAATCCAAAGTGAATGTGACAATGGAGATGAAATTAGTAAAAATCAGAAGACAAGAGGATGAGATTTTAGAAAATCAATAATTTTGGAAATTACTTGATTTGTAGAAGAATACTTCCCTCTTGAATTAAATTAATTCAAAATAGAATATTTTGTGATTTAATTAGTAATTGATTTTTGAAATTAATTACTAAATGAAGAATCAGTTAAGTATGTGAGATATTTTTAAATGATTTGTTTTATTTAAAAATATAGAAATGTCACATGCCATAATTAAATAATTAAAATAATTATTTAATTTAGAAGAAGTAGTTAATTAATTGAATAAATAAATGAATTTATTTAATTAAGAGAGGATTTAGGAATTAGTGACACATTAAATGAATATATTTTAAATATACTCATTTAATAATCAGGAGGACATTAATGATAAGGATTAATTAAATAAATTGATGACTTTATTTAATTATTAGAAGACTTTGATAATTAGTGACATATTAAATTAAATAAATAAGATTTATTTATTTAATAATCATGAAGAATGAAAGTTTATGAATTAATTAAATAATCATGAATCATCTAATTAATAGTTGAATGTGGGTTAGGGACATAATTCAAATGTTACAATTATGCTAGGATGGAAAATGGTAAAATAGTGTTCGTAGGCCTAGGTCATTTTTAGGTGTCTACAGTATCATGTGCAACATATATCATGAATAGATGCCCAACAAAAAGTGTGATGAATATTATTCCTGAGGAAGCATGGACTAGAAAAATTCATAGTGTATCTCACATGAGAGTTTTCAGATGTGTTTCATATGCACATGTACTAGATGAACTGAGAAGAAAACTTGACAATAAAGGAGAAACATGTATTTTTGTTGGATATAGTGATGAATCCAAATCATATAAACTGTTCAATCCAGCAACTAAGAAGGTCATAATTAGAAGCGATTTTCAATTTGTAGAATATGAAGCATGGGAAGGAAGTAGAGAGATCACAGTTAACGTTACAGTCAATATCCCACAAGAATAAAATGATATTACAGTTCCACTAAATGTTCCAACTGTTGTACCAGTTCAACCTCAACCAAGTGGTCAACAATTGACACCGGCATGCAATATAAGAGAAGCAACAATAGGACTACAGACGCCAACCATAGGAATAACTTCTGGCATGGGACCTTCAACTCCACATTCTGCAGATTCTAGTGATCTTTCAAATCCAACTTTAGCAAGCATGAGAAGATAAAAAATCAGAAGCATGAGTGAAATTTATAATCAGAATGAAGGTCAGAATAATTCACAGCAGTTTACACTTTTTGCATTTTATTCTCAAGCTGAAGATCCAACAATCCATTATGAAGATGCAATCAAGGTAGAAAAGTGGATAAAAGCAATGGATGAAGAGATAGATTCAATTGAAAACAATCAAACATGGGAGTTGCAGAGTCTTCCAAAAGACAAAGATGTAATTGGTGTTAAATGGATTTATAAAACTAAACTGAATGCAACTAGAGAAGTGTAGAAGCACAAATCAAGACTAGTTGTAAAAGGATATGCATAGCAACCAGGAATTGACTACATAGAGAAATTTGCACTAGTAACCAGACTTGATACAATTAGAATGATTTTCGCTATATCAGCACAAAATAGATGGCTAGTCCACCAAATGGATGTTAAATCAGAATTTATTAATGGTTATCTAGAAGAGGAAGTATATATTGAACAACCACCTGGATATGATATATTGGGACAAGAAGATAAAGTTAAAAAACTGAAGAAGGCACTGTATAGTTTGAAACAAGCCCCAAGAGCTTGCTATAGCAAGATAGATAGTTACTTCACACATAATGGATTTACTATATGTTGTAGTGAACCAACATTGTATACCAAGATGGATGAAGAAGGTAAAATCCTGATCATATGCCTGTATGTTGATGATTTAATTCTAACTGGGAATCTATCAGTTGATTTGTTCAAAACAGAAATGATGAAAGAGTTTGAAATGACAAACTTAGGTCTGATGAAGTATTTTCTGGGCATTGAAGTAACACAAAATGAAAATGGAATTTTTATTTCTTAGGCAAAGTATGTGAAAGATGTTTTAAAGAGATTTAATATGATGAATTGTAAGTAATCACCTACTCCAATGGTGACTGGTCTAAAATTGAGCAAGGAAGACAAAGGCTCATATGTGAAATCAACTTTGTATAAGCAATTAATAGGGAGTTTGATGTATCTAACAACCACAAGGCCAAACATTATGTTTGCAGTAAGTTTAATTTCCAGATTTATGGACACAACAAAGGAGACTCACTAGAAGGCTGGGAAACAAATTCTCTGTTACATTAATGGAACTAGAAACTATGGCATTCAATACTCCAAATTAGAAGAATTCAAATCAATTGGATTTATAGACAGTGATTGTGCTGGCAGTGTTGATGATAGAAAAAGCGCATCTAGATATATTTTTAATTTTGGCACAAGAGTTGTCTCATGGTCTTCTAAAAAATATCCAATCATTACACTATCTTCAACTGAAGCTGAGTATGTTGAAGCCATAAGCGCATCCTGCTAGGCAGTGTGGATGAGAAGAATATTGAAAGAGATTCAGATTGAATAGGTTGAGCCTACAAAGATTTTATGTGACAACAATTCAGCCATTTCTCTATCAAAAAATCTAGTATTCCATAAGCGGAGCAAGCATATAGATACACATTTTCATTTCATCCAGGAGCTGATCAACAATGGCGAAATCACCTTGATTTTTGTAGGACAGAGGTATAGTAGGCCGACATATTTACTAAGGCACTCAGTAGAGATGATTTCATCTATCAAAGGAGTTGACTTGGCATTCAGAATGGCAAGAGTTGTGTTCAAGGGGAAGTGTTGGGATTTCACCCAACTCCCGCACCTTTCTCCAATATTCTCACGTGATAATCTAGCCTCTACCACACAACTGTGCCTTCATATTTCATAGCACGTGGTACTCCAGTGTATACCACAATACCGTGGCCCATCCTCTCATAGTTCATGGTGTCGCGGTTGCCTTCTGATCCATCTCCCGCATTACTGCGGCTTAATTGTTTGTTGACTATGGTAGAGTGGTTAATCATCAAAGCGATGCTACCGTTGTCCTGCAGTTACATTCAGATTGCGTGTGGTGGCAAGGTATACATCGCCATGCCACGGTTTATCATCTCCCTCACCGCTGTAATGTGGTTACCACATCATCATGGCCTCCTTCGCGCCCTCTTGTGGTTGAGCGGTGACCACCGTGTTACCATGCCTGTCTTCTCTCTCCTCGAAGGTAGCTTGGGTTGGCTTCTTTCTAACGACAGCGATAGTGGGTTTTGAGCTATCATTTAAAGGAAAAATATTTAAGTCTATAAGACTATTATTTAATATGATTTGGATGAGTTTTGCTGGCATGTTTTATTGCCTGTAATTTTTGTTTTTATTTTTGGTGGCCTTAAACTTTGTTATATACTAGTTTGTTTGTGATTTTTGGATATAGAAGTTTAATAGTAATTTCTCTGAAGTAGAAAATAATTTTAATGGTTGTTTTGTGTTTGAATGAGTAAAAAAATATATAAAATTTATTTTTTCTGCTCTCTGCCTAATCCTTTAGGTTTACATGATTCTGAAGAGGATGAACCAGTACCCCATGTTAGGCTTACAAATTTAACTTCATTTTCCTTTCTAGATTGTAGTAATTACACAGTCTGCAATCTCCTATCCAAACAACTTGGGCAGATTAGAACTGAGATACTTCTCAATATCCAATCTCCTAATTTGCTCATCCCTTTCCAAAATCACTCTTCTCTTCCCCCTCTGCCTTGGGCCTCATCATCCCAATTTGGCTGAAAGTGTGGAACCATGTCCCTAAAACATATTTAGTTGTGGAATGAATCAATTCCTTAACCAATAAATTTAAATCATTGGGATCAAGGAGATCTCTGAACTTGAATAGGAGGGTTGTTGGAGACACAACAAGTTCCTAATATAAAGAGACGAAGGAACGTAAGATTGTGAATGATATGATTTATCAATAGCCTGCCTATATTTCTCTAACTCAGAGTCTTCATAAAAAGCTTTCACATATTTTGGGCTACAAACAAGGTCCTTCCTTGGTAACAAATCTAAAAGAATATTAGATTAGATGAATCATTCTCTATAACTTCAAACATGAAATGAGGGACATCATTTTCAAAACCTAACATTACAATCAACGTTGTAGCATTTAGAGTCCCAACACCTACATGATAATGAATCCATGACCCCAATACAAATTTGACCTGCATTTTACAAATACAACCAGAGTTTGAATGCCAAACCTAAGATTTAAAACAAAAGTAAAATGTCGCGGAAGATGTAAAATCAAGATGTCACCAAGAAAGTGGAGCTACTGCTGGGAGAACTACGATGAGGGGACTCTAGAATGTAGGTGGCCATAAGGTCCTATAATTGTGATACCAATTTAATTTAATGTTCTTAATACTCTCAACTATTGCACATGAATCTTCATGACAGTAGCCTAAGGAAGTGATCATTTTTTTTTGTATTAGTTGTAAATGACACGATGACATTGATTTATTTTATTTTTAAGACATTATATTTCAACAGTCCATGATGGAAGGTTGTGCAATTTTTGTAATTAGTGTTTCAAACCACATTCCATATCTCTCATCAAAAATAGGATAAAATATGATGGATCATGGAATCTTGCATTCTTTTCAATCCCTAGATTACTTTCAAGATGTATAAATAATCTAATAGTTCAAAATATTTCTAGACCAAAGTAGTTTTATATATTTCATAGACTATTTTAAGTTGGTTTTCAGACAAGAGACATAAATTGTGAGAATATTAAGTGATATTTTCCTACTTTTTTTCCAGAATTATTGACATTTTGGGTTTAAAAGAGGATGAAACATTGCTTATGAAGTAACTTAGTAAAGGCGTGGACAAAACTTACAACATGCCATTTATGTCTATCTTTGTTCATCAAGAAGAAATCACATTTTTTCATAGATTGTTTTAAGTTGGTTTTTAGATAAGAGTCATAATTTGTGAGAATATTAAGTGATATCTTCCTACCTATTTTTCCCAGAATTATTGACATTTTGGGTTTAAAAGAGGATGCAACATTGCATATGAAGTAACTTAGTAAAGGCATGGAACATAGAACTTATAAAACTCTGTAGAAATCACATTTATGTGACTATTTTATGCATACCTCATTCACTCATTTTGTGAACTACCTAATTTTACCTTCTTGTCTATACAAGTGTGCTTTCTGTGAACCGCCTAATGTTACTTTCTTGTCTGTACAAAGTTTCAATTTGAATTAATCAGTGAAAAATCTCCATTGTATGTAGGTACAACATGTGCTACCATTCTTACTTGAGAAATATTTTTAGAGTTGTAAGTTAGTTGTAAAAACTCCACATATAGTTTTGTAGCTTTATGCAATTCCATTTCCACGTCATTAACAACTCACACAAAATATTAAATTTGCACTGAATGTAAATATCTCTAAATACACATAAAATCCGTGTATAATATGAATCCTTAGTTTACTACTATTGAATTAAGATGGGCTCTAAGACATCCATATTAAAGATGCCCATAAAATCCATCTTGTTGTCTTCAAAGAAGGTTAGAAATTATAAATAGATAGTAATATAACAGAACCTTTTTATGCAATTTAGACATTGGGTTGAGACTACATTGTATACAGAGATAGTTATGTCTTTGTCATGTGACTCCCCCTCCCCTACTCATACTTTTTAGTAATTTTTGTTTGCCTACCTTCTGAGGGTTTCTTTAACTATTTCAATAGAATTTGGCTATTGTAAACAACCAATCAATGTGATTAGAAACTATACATCAGATCCATCCAACGTTATTTTGACTACCCATGAATTCATAGAGCTTTTATTTGGGTGAAGTTTCCAAAGGTTCCCATATTTTTTGCAATTTGATAGGAAACAAAATTCTAGTCTACAAGTATATCTCTTATACACTACAAGATGAAGGTTTAGATGGCATAGTTTGTATCTAAATGTACAAGCAAGCAATTTGCACTAATATATAAGGCTAATAAAATGTAATCAACTTCACGCATCTTCCCTACTGCTTGAAGGCCAAGTAATACTCCCAGTTGTGAATTGCTTTGGCTTCTTTTAGCAACCCATGCCCTAATAACACATGATCGGTTCAATAGGGAAACTTTAAGGAATGCAATTTTCTTTGTAAGAATAGAAAGGGAGGAAAATGTGAAAAACTCAATGAAAATCATAATATTTTGGAAAATATTGTATCTCATTAGTAATTCCTTTAATAATATTTTTAAAAATCTTCCTTTATTTATTAGTTACAATCTATTCTTAAAACCCAACTCTGATATTTGAAATCATGAGCCAAAACCAAGAGCCATGAAAAAAATCCAATGTCCCTATGGTCATGGTAAAGCATCTTATAATTGTATGTGACCCCTCTTACACCTCTTACACCATCCTTACATACCATAGATGCAATATATTATATCATAATTTAAAATTGACTAGGATCCTAATCTTAAGTGCTCTATGTGGGCTTTCAATGTTTGTGTCATAGCCAATAAGTTAGTACTAGCACTTGCACCCCAATAAGGTGCAATACTTCGCTAATAGGCTGAGCCCACATTATTTACGGCTATAAAAAGTAGTGAACAACATGAAGAAAGAAAGTGATCTATCTCACCTCTCCCTCTCTACCTCTCCCTCTCTCCCTCCCCCCTTCTGTCTCCCTCTTTCTCTCTCCTTCCCTATTTTTTTCTCTCTATATCACATATCCCTTTCTACCTATCCCTCCCAGTCCATCCCACCTATTTATCTCTCTCTCTCCTCCCCTCTCTAAATCTCTCCCTCTCTCACTTATTCCTCTACCTCTCTCTCCTTCCCCCTCTAATTCTCTACAAATTCCCTATCCCTCTCTACCTCTGGCTCCTTCCCTCTCTCTCTCACTCTCTCTAGCTCTCTCTTTCCTTCTCTACTTCTTTCTATCCCACCTCTCTCTCCCTCCCTATCTCTATCTCACTTATCCCTCTCTACCTCCCTATGTCCCTTTACCCTCCTCTCTCTCTTTCTCTATCCTTCCCTCTCTACTTCTTTACCCTCCTCTCTCTTTCTCTATCTCACCTATCCCTCTCTACTTCTACTTCTCTATCCCTCCCTCACCTATTCAGGCATTTTTATAGATAGGCTTAGCCAAGGATGTTGGTAAAGAAATGTTGGATAATTGATGCTGATAAGTTTCTAGTTGATACAAAATCTATTGTTTCCATTTAGGAATTTCAGTTTTCTTTGTGTTTTTGTTTTAAAAACTTCCTAAATCTTTAATGCATGCAAATTCTTTTGTTTTTATTAGTTTTTTTCATTTTTTTTTAATGTTGTTTCCTTTTGTCTTGAAGGTTGCAAATTCCATTGGGTTGTCACCTATTTAAACATGTAACTTGTAAGTTATTCATTAGATTACCTATATTTTTTAAGCATTAATAAAATACTCTATTTTAGTTTCTGTGCTCTATTTTTTTGCTAGTGTAATTGTTTAAAATTTATGTTGTTAACTTACATAATCCGCTAGTTTCAAGAATAAGGTTTGGCTTCAAATTCTACAAGACCTGCAATACCCAGTTGTAAGTATGAATATTTTTGCACAATCGAATAGAAAAATATTTTCCATGTTTCACATGTTTTTTTGGGGAATTCAGAACAATAGTTTACCTTTAGTTATGCTCACTACCATTGATATTTTTTTTGAGAGGATAACTTAACACATGATTTTTTTTCTAGAGGATCTCATACAATGCAAGTATCCATGGAATGATTCTAATCTTCCAATAACAAATGATTATACTAGATTAAAACATTTCTAAGGTATGCATCAAAAACTGAAATCAATCTATTTATTCAGGCATTTTTATACACAGGCTTAGCCAAGGATGTTGGTAAAGAAATGTTTTTATTTTAACAATCAATCAAGTTATTATTTATTTTATTTTATTTTATTTATTATATAAATTATTTATGGTGTAGTAACCCACCCCCTTTGTATGATAATTTTGCACACTATAAAAAAATTCCACACTAAGCTTTGCACAGTTTTTAAAACGTTTTCACCATTTGACATATTATCATTTGTCAAATTGTTTGCTTGCCATTCAATAAAGGTTGTAAAAGTTTGCAAAGGTCTGATAGGTATATTTAATGCATTCAAGATAATTTTTGATTTCATTCGATAATAGATTTATAGTTTCATTTCCTTTGCACTCAGCATTTAACAATACTTAGTTTATAATAGCAACATGTCACTTTTACAATTGATTAATGGCATATAGCTAAGCAGTGATGTTGGACATTTTCTGAACAATATTTCATACAATCCTAACACTTAGCGATAATTAGATAAATGGGCAGAATGCAACGCACGGTGCATAAATACCATATCAAATTAATTTATGGAAAAGTCACAATTAGTTATAGTTGATGATTTGCAAAGATGAAGGTCTGAGAATACAATAGTAGTTGTCTCCCAACAAGAATACCTTCACTCAAGGATTTTGATGCCAATAAATGACTCCTAGGTAGTGACCACATTAGAAGCTACTCTTGCAATAGGAAGACTACGTACGGTACTCGATATGCACGACTTCCTTAATAAATTCCCAAGCAACTTCAAAGTTCCTAATTTTTGGTCAAACACCATCGCCTAGGCCTATCGTAAAGTTCGTAGGGTTCCCGCCAGCGTCAGACTGCTGGAGATGCTGGTGGGGTTCCCCCACGTAGAATAGCCTATCGGCTAAATATGCTTTGGAACTCCTAATTTTAATTTTTGTTTGATGAATAAGTAGCTATCTATATTAAATTAAAGATAATGATACATATTCACAAAAAAAGGGTGGGTGGTAGAAATGAACACCCTGAATGTCACATGAGTAGTGCCCAGAATTAACCAAAAAGTAGCGGCTACTCACATGGGCCAAGCCTAGAATTCCAAGAGCATAAAACATAATAACAATAAAAAGACCATTATGCGGCCAGAGCAGTGCGAGCAGAGCTGAGAGGGTCTCTATCATCAATACTATTCCCCCATACATCAATGGGGTCTAGAGTGACATGAGGAGGAGCACCCTATCCATCATCATAATCTTTCTTTTCTTTATCTTCTACCATGCTTTGAGGCAAGATTGCAAGCGCTAGCCACATAAAGTTTTTACCACTATTTGGCCACCCATAACCAAAGGAAGGTGGAGTATCATAGGGCCACCTGAAACTGCCATCACTGCTCCCCAAAGCACCACTAGAAGGCCATCCCTAACCAACCTATTATGGAGGAGAGCAAGCACATCAAGGAGGCTGAGAGCGAGGATGCGCAGAGCCACTTTATTGCCGGCCCTGAGAAGGCGACCGACCACAAGAGGAAGAAGGAAAATCAGGGACTTGAGCCACAATACACAGGGCATTGCTCCAGTGGTCAAATAGGACTTGGAGGTGAGCAACCTCTAGTGCAACCTTATATTCTTACACCTGTATCTGTAAAAGCACATTATAACAAATAAAAACTTTAGCATAGAGAGAAACATTAATATCCATTTGAGAATGAGAAAACATGTAGGAATTTTTGTCTTTCCAAATATTAAAGAGGATTTCCACCCTGAAAGTGTGCCAAAGCTAGGTAAACTTAGTAGGGATCCCAGGAGGATCTCCCAACAGGACCATATCCCAAGAAAAAGGTTTCAGCCTAATGGGTCAAAATAAGTCATGAAACGAAGTCCAAAGCTACTGAGCTCTGGGAAAAAAATAGAAAATATGCTAAAAGCTTTCAAGTTGCCCACAAAAAAGGAAACAAGGGTCCTGGACCCCCAAGTGAACAAGTTGAGCACCCACAAGTAAGCCTTCAAAAATAATACACCAAGAAAAGTGGGCAAGCTATGGATTAACACTTGCAGACCAAGTGGCAGTAAATCTTTTACACCAAACATGAGCAAAAGAATGGAGTAGCCATTTCTGGTTCAAACTGTGAATCATAGGAAATTGGGGTTAAACCCACCTGTAACCAAGCCACAACTTGTAATTTTTAAAAGGGGTGTTTGGAAATCACTTCCAGTCTTTACACCAAGGTTTGTTCCCACGAATACCAATTTTATGAAGCATTTCTACTAGAATGGCACTCACCAGACCATCATAAATAGAATGGTCATGGTTTTGAAGTTGGTACTAAGCCCTAAAAATTTTCCATTGAATGATACACATAGTGGTTCTATGAAAGACCTATTAGAGGGTTTGAATACCCTTTTTATGAAATCTGAGTGCTTTAAGACAAGGTGATTTAGCCAAAGTCTCAACACTATGCTCAAAAAGAGGATACCACCAAATATTTTGTTGATTGAGTGAAATCCCATCACTAAATCCAGAGCTGACCCATTGGAGCCAAGGCTTAATAACCTCCCAAACATGCCAGATGATTTTGGCCACAAAAGTCCCAACAATTTGGCATGGCTCCTTCATAACCAGAAGGGTTTGAAAACTGATCCCCTTCCAAGTGGGTATGTGAGCAAGAAACCTAGAATGAATACAATGTCTGAGAAGGATCTTCTAGGCCTCGTCTTTAGTGAGGGAACAGATAATCCACGTGATGCACTAGTAAGTCCCTTTTCGTTGAGTGGAGAGCAACCCAAGCCCTCCAAAATCTTTGGGGAGGCAAAAAAATTCTCAGGAAAGATGATGAAAAACCTTATGGGTTTCAGAAGAGGCCCACAAAAAATCTCTGAGTAATTTTTCAAGCTTTCCATAAGTAGCTTTAGAAGGAGCCCAACAAGAGGAATAATAAACATGAGTGGTTTCCACAACTTTAGAGCACACCTAAAATTTTCCAGCCAGAGAGAGAGGCTTGGTAATCTAGTAAGCAACTTTTTGCTCGACCCTATAGAGCACAACTTGCCAAAGCTTTATCAGAGAAGCCTGAAAAGAAAAAGAAATAACAAGGAAACAAAATATCTCTCCATACCCTATCCTCCTCCAATTGTAATTTTGAATCCAAGTAGGAGTGGTCAGAACAAATTTCCTATAGCATAAAGTCTTGTGCCATTGGATGGCAAAGCCAAATGCCAAACATAAGGTGTTGAGGCAATCAAGGGTAGTTATAATCAATTCTTCTTCCTTTAGGAGAGTGAGAAAGGAATCATCCATAAAGTGGTCATTAACAAGTTGTACCTAAGAATTAGGGAGAAAAATCCCTTTGAAATGCCATTGAGAAAGCACATGGGCCAGAAGGTAGCGAAAACCCTCAACCGCAAGCACATACAAAGAAGGGGAAAGAGGGCACGCTTGTCGGATTGAATGAAAAATACCAAAGGCAGAGGATTGGTGGCCATTAATGGTAATGCAAGCCAAGGCATCCAGAAAAAGCATACGAATAGCCTCAAAAAAATTGGGCCCAAACCCCAAAGCTTGCAACATCGCAAGAATAAAAGGCTATTCAATGCTGTCATAGGCTTTAGAAAAATCAATTTTAATGAAAAAAAAATTTGGTTTGAACACCGGGCCCATTCTATACCTTCCCAGACATCAATAATATTATCTGAATTCCAGAATGAACCTGGATTTGATGAATCCAGTTTGCTTTCGAAGCACAATCTGAAGCAAGAGATGGCAGATTTTTAGAGCCAAAGTCTTAGCTATGATCTTGTAGGTGACATTGAGAAGCATGATGGGCCTCTAGTTGCAGATGTCCTCCAGATCCCCAAGCTTAGGTATGAATTTGATATTTCCTTTATTTATTAAATTACCTAGATATTTGGTATGAAATTCCTCAAGATAAACATGATACAAATCTTTCCCAACATAGTCCCACAGGGCTTTGTAAAACTCACAAGGGAAGTCGTCGATCCCTGGGGCCTTTTCATCGGCCATAGAATGAACAACTTCCTTGAGATCATCAATTGTCAACAATTGATCACAAAAATTTCTCTAGGCTAAAGAAAGCCTATGTGACACAATAGAAAGGCAATCCTGAAGGGCCTCTTGTTGCACAGGCATGGGTTCCTGTGTAGTGAAAACCTAGTCATAATGGCGTACAAAGGCTTGGAGAATTTTAGGGAGCTCAGAGAGAACTTGAGTGTCATCGTTAAGTTTTTTGATGCCCGAGGATTTGTGTTTGGCACAAAGTGTCAAAAATAAACTCTTTGGAGGCATGATCACCGATTTTAAGCCAATGCAAATGAGCTTTGATTTGCGCTCCTCTGGCAGCATAATTATCAGCCACCAACTTTTTGTGCCTTCAATTTTCCACGCTAACTTGAAGTGATGGGGAAAAACGGTTGGCTACCAAAGCCCCTATAGCTGAACACAGGTGAGCAGTGGTCACTTCATAAGATTGTTGATAAAAAATGGCTAGCTGGAGCCCTTAAATGTATAAAAATCTAGCAATACGAGTGATGGAATCATTCCACCATGTAATCTATCTTTTTTGGCTAGCTGGTCTACACTCTAAATTCCACACTTGACGAATGTGGGCCAGAGTGGGCTTGTGACAAAGAAATGATGTGTTCAAAAAAAAAATAGTTTTACAAATGTGAAGATGATAAGACACCCATTCAATGCGAAAAGAAATTGGGAAGTGATCAGACAAAGTCACATCCACTAACAGCTTCACTGGCAAGGCATTGCTATCAAAATAAAAAAAATATTGAGCTAAGATCATGGCACGATCAAGGCATTTGAAAAATTTGCCAGAACCGGCCCTGTAATTAGACCAAGGGTGCTAGAGGGAATGAGAATGACGGTGGCCAATATTGGGATGAAAAAGCCCCAAATTATTGCCCATGTAAAACCACGCCTCTCGTTCACCAGTTTCCCATCTGAAAGGCAAGGTGCTATCCTTGTCATACGTCACCTCGACCATATTGAAGTCCCCACAGAGTAACTGGGTGGTAGCTAGTAAAGAATCAACAATCCAATGCCAAAGCAAAGAGTGCTCCACATCATCATTAGAGGCATAAACATTAATAATCCCAAAGGAATGATTATCAATGTTAAGGTGAATCCAAATGATCCGATGAGAGGGATCAATTCCATGATCCATAACACAAGCATGCAAGCGTGGGGATAAAAGGGTGACGGCTCCACCACACCCAGCCTCATGCAAAGTGACAAACATTGTATTGGCTATCCAAATAGAACAACAAGCTAATGCAAGCAAGAACCCAAAAAATTTAACCTCCTGGAGACAAAGCACTTCAATACTAGAATACTTCTACAAAGTATCTCTACCATAATACTTTCTAGAGAGGTCTGTTAGACCTCGAACATTCCATGAGAGGAAGTTCATGGATGAAATTCTTCCATATTTTTAGAGAATGGTTCCTCCTCATCCAAGGAAGAGAATCGATTCTTCAGGAAATCCTATGGAACTAAACCAATCTAAATAGGAGGTGAAAACCTCCACTTTTTTGGCACATATTCTCCTTCTTCAAGCAGTGGATATGGACTGCAAGACCACCTTTGAGTTCCCAACATGGGAGGGATATTTAGTTAAGCATTTATAACAGTCCTAGGCTGAAGCGTCGCCTTTGACTTGGGCTGCACCAAAGCATTAAGAAATCCAGAAGGAGTGTTTTTCCCCTTCTCGGAAGGGTTTGAAACAACCTTTGGTGGTTCAAAGGATTTGGAGGCCAACCCAAAACTAGTTGACTTATTTTTTCCGGTTTGTAACCGTAGTCTACTTTATTTCAGCCTTAGCCGAAGGCTCTGTCTCACGAGGCTTTTCAGCATCTCATGATGGGGAAGGTGTATGAAGCACTGCCAAAGGGTATTTCTTGATCTTGTGGTTAGATGATTGGCACCGATAGCATGTGTTAGCAAAATTAAAATATGTGACTTTATGGGTGTGCCTAATAGCTCCTATTTGAATATCAATAGATTCTTTCAAATCCTTGGATAGGTCAACTTCCACATAGACTCACTTTTTGGGCTAAGCTTGGAAAAACCTATCAATCTCTATAAAAATAACCCTCCCCAATGAGGAAGCAATGTGATTCAGAAAGGGCAGACAAGGCAAAGGCAAGCCAAGGAACTCAATCAAAACTGAGACCCGCAATTCGATGTCGTTTGAGACAGCAAAATCCTTGGTCCATGTTTGGAAAACTAGCATGGATGACCTAACATACCAGTGACCATAAGCTAAAATAGCCTGGACATGATTGAATTCCATGAAGCGAAACAAAAAAAAATCCCTGGTTAAGTTTTGGATCATACCAAGGCGGACCCCATGAGGGACACAAGCCTTGCTTACCCATTCTTTCAACACACTTTCAGGGGGAGTCCTCCCAAAAAATAACCCACAAAGGTGTGTTTTTCAAGCCACTAGCAAGAAGAATCAAAATCCGGTAAAGGAAAAATTACATCAGCTGGGGAATCAAAGTTCATAACTCGTGAAGGACTTCAGAACAATTTTTTGGGGACATTTGTTCAGAGGAGGATTCATTGAGTTGTGTCATTGAACCACTAACACCAACATGAATTGCTTGGTTAGAACTAGTTGAAGGCATAATCAACCCCTAAAACTACAGTAAATGTGATTGTACTCAATGAGGGAGGATTTCTTGTGTAGTAGGCATATTATGACATAAGAGGGGCCAAGGGTGACTACAACAACCACAAAACCCTAGCAAAGCTCATCTAATTTTAAAATTTTCAATATAACCTTCCTATTTAATTATTTCTTACACAATATTCCAAGTACCGTAAATAAAATATTAAATAAATAATATCCCCACCAACACTTGGGAATCCCATTTTTTTCATTCCAACATGTTTGAAGATTGTACATTACTTATTGATTGCATAATTAAACACAATTAATTCAAGACTTGGGATTAGAAGGTGAATGAAACCCCTTATCATAACTTTAATCTACATGTCATTTTTTAAATCCAATATTTTTGGTACACTAATATTGTGCATGCATATGCTTGAAAAAATGCATTTTTTGACCAAGTTAGGGCTTGTAAAAAATATCATTAATGTTTTCATAAAATCACATTAATAAATTAATTTATATATATTCTAAAAGAATGGATTGATGAAATTACCATCACTCTTTATGGTTTACTATAATTTTAAGTTAACCCTCTTTAAAATATGTAATTTTTATTAAAAAATATTAAAAAAAAGAGTATCTCATAAAGTAAATTCAAAATGCTACAAACTTTTT
Source organism: Sequoiadendron giganteum (assembly GCA_007115665.2). Taxonomy (NCBI): domain Eukaryota; kingdom Viridiplantae; phylum Streptophyta; class Pinopsida; order Cupressales; family Cupressaceae; genus Sequoiadendron; species Sequoiadendron giganteum. The sequence continues at coordinate 547,435,571 of CM021103.1, read as the reverse complement.
TTTTAGACATTTTTCGGATAAGCACTTCATTTTGTTATGCTAATTTACCTTATATCTATTTTTTAGAATTTTTATTTCCAGTCAAGGGTGTTTTTTGACTCGTCTTTATCTTACACACAAATATTAATCATATCCCTCATATTCATGGCTAAAATATGGGCATCATGATAAAACAATTCATCAAATCCTTACTATAGACCATTGTGCTCAATTTTTTAATAGTATGTCGATCAATTTAGTTCATGGACATTGTTGAATTTAAACTAGGGATCCTTCTATTGTTGCAATATTAAGATAAAAGAAAAAATATTAACTAGTATAAAGAAAAATAGAATTAAGGGGACCCTTAGATTTGAGATATAAGTTATAAAATTGAAGGTATTAGACCTCATAAAAATTAGAAAAAGGACATGGTTAAACCATAGGGGAAAAGTGGAGGGATAAACCCACAATAGTGGGTCCCAAACTTGGGATATTATGTTTTTTAATTCAGATAGGGTGAAAATTAGGAAACACCTTCATTTGAAGGTAATTATTTAAATGAAGGTGACTTTATGTTAGGAAAAATTTGATTGCGGAACAAAGTTTTCCTAATGTCAAAAAGAAGAGGAGGAAGAGATATCCCTTTTAAACTTTGCAATTACAGTTCACTAAGATCCATACAAAAGAAATAATAGAATTACGAAATAAACACATAACATAATTGACACTAGATTTACGTGGCAAAAACCCTTGCAAGAGAAAAAACCACCACACCAAAGAAAGATCACTTGTATTACAGTAAACAAATTACATACAAGTTATAGACTCTTCTTTTCTGATGTGAATTCTATATCAAAAAAAATTCCCTGATCAACCTTGTATTTAATTAAATTGTTACAATGCTTTCATTTAGCATACAATGAAGTTCACCAAATTTTGATCACTCATCCGTCGGACTATCCAATCAGACCCTTGACCAAACTGTCCATACATTCTCAAGTGGTTTGTACATTTCCCACAAGAGAATGGTCACAATAGTTCAACTGTCAATATTTCCTTTTTGCTTCTCTCATTGTTTCAATATAGACCACATAGGACAAACATTTGGTCAATAGACTTCAACTGTATTACTCATTGGAAAGATAACAAACCATGTCTCACCAATGTCATGCTACCCACAAACCATCGCACACTGCACTGACTTCTACTGGTCTACTGCTCAGACTTGGTGAAGTCTCCTTGATCTCAGGACCATCGGTAAGACCATTGCTATCAACAACAAACTGGAAAGTCATACTGGCGGTTCAAGTCTCCCCAATGTCCCAAATAACACCAAGACCATGCATATCAACAAGAGTCACATCGATCGTTCATCAAATGTAGATCCATCGACAAGAGTAGTACTATTGGCAAAAAATCAAAAAATCACATCAATAGCTCAAGTCTGCCCGACATGTCCATTGCCAAGAGTCTCCCCAATGATCTTCATCGCCCAAACACCTGCCATCTGAATGAGTTAGAAATATCACTCTGACTGCTCTGGTCACATTGATGGTTCTCATTACCAAGACAACTACAAGGTCACATCGACATCACTAAGACTTATGTTGCCAGAATTAGTTTGGAAACTCACTTCGATAGTTCATATCACCCCGATGACTTTCATCGGCAAGATAGGTCCAAGGTCATAACAATCTGATCCTGCAAAGACTTTAGGACACAAGTGCTTGTCAGCAATACATTCCAAGGGTCTCACTGATACTGCTCTTTCAGGAGTTCCATGTCAGTAAGAATTGAGGAACCTTTTCCAACAATCTCCCACTTGACGAAGTTCTTACTGACACCTCTAGATCGTAACAAAACTACTAAAATTCATGGGCACCAAGGCCCATCAAAATTGCACACCACCTTAACTTGCCTATGCTCACTGGATTTGTCAATGCATCAGAAAAATTCTTTAGAGTATCCACCTTTTCTAAATAGAGCTTTCCATCCTCCACCATATCTCATACAAAGTGATACTGCTCATCAATATGTTTCATCCTGGCATGGAAAGTAGGATTTTTTGCTAGACAAATAACACTCTGACTGTCACAGTAAATTGTAATCTCCCCTTCATCAAACCCAATGTTAGAACACAAATGTTGTAACCAGATTGCTTCTTTACAGGTGTGAGTTGTTGCCATGTACTCAGCCTCCATAATGGACAAAGCCACTACAGCTTATCGCTTGCTCATCCAACTAATTGCACCGCCATTCAACATGAAATTATATCCACTAGTGGACCTTCTAGTGTCAATGTCCCCTTTCCAATCAGAATCCACATATCCACAAATGCTAAGAGTCCTTTGTGATCCAATCAAATTTCCATGGTAACATAGAGAATATTCTGAAGTGCCCCTCAGATATCTAAACACTCTTTTCACAGCATCCCAATGTGTCCTTCCTGGATTCACCATAAATTGACTAAGAACTCCCACTGCTTCGGCAATGTCTAGCCTTGTACAGACCATTGCATATATTAAATGGACAACTACACTAGCATAAGGCACTTTGCACATACATCCTCCATCTCAGTAGGAGATTTTGGACAATCTTCAATAGATAGCTTTGTTCCCTAAAAAACTAGAACAACTAGCTACTTGCAATCATTCATACCAAATATCTCCAAAACAATATTAATATACTTAATTTGGCTAAGCCAAAGCTTTCTTCCCTTTATTTCCTTAGCTATTTCCATCCCCAAAACATACTTAGCTGCACCAAGATCTTTCATTTCGAACTTTACAAACAACTGAGATTTTAGATCAAAAATCATTAACTTCCTATTGCCTATGAACAACATATCATCAATGTAAAGGGCAATAATAAGAATACAACCATTTTAAGTCTTGTAGTACACACAATGATCTAATTTTTATCTTACAAATCCCAATGAAAAAACAAAAGTGTCAAATTTTTGGTACCACATGCTAGGTGATTCTTTCAAACCATACAAAGATTTTTTCAACATGCAAACTAGATTTTCTTTACCTTTTCTCACAAAGTGCTCAGGCTGGGACATATAGATTTCTTCTTCAAGATCACCATAAATAAATTTTATCTTGACATCCATCTATTCAATCTCTAAGTCATACGTTGCTGCAAGTGACAAAAGAAATTTAATAGACATCAGCTTAGCTATAGCAGAAAAAATTTCTCCATAATCAATTCCCTCTACCTAGGAATAAACCTTTGCAACCAATCTCATTGTATACTTTTTGACACATCCATCGAGAAAAATTTTCTTTTTAAACACCCATTTGCAACCCACAGGATTTCTACCTTTAGGCAATAGGAGCAGATCCCAAGTATCATTTTTCTTTAATGATGCAATTTCTTCATTCATGGCTTCCAACCAAGAATTTGATTCAGAAATTTCAACTACCTCTTTTACAATCCTAGGCTCATCAACATTATTAATCAGAGTGTAGGCACAACTAGAAACTATAATAGAGAATCCATACCTATCTGGTTGTTTCTTTTCACGTGTAGACCTCCTCATAGGTTGAGGTTGAGGTTGCAGTTCTCCTTCTTATTCAGAACTCTTAGACCTACTTGAACTCTCATCAATTTTAGGTACACTTTCAATGTGTTGTTCCTCTTTTTCTTGAGTTAGAGGTATCTCAACAACATCATTATCCTTTTTATCTACTTCCATCCCTGACTGCAAATCCATTGAAGAAGGTTTCAGTTCCTGGAAGATTACACATCTGTTGTACTGTACCTTCTTAGTCACAGGGTTCCAAAGCTTGTATCCTTTCACACCAAGGCCATACCCAATGAAGATAAATTTTTCAGATTTTTTATGCAATTTATATCTCTTTCCATCCAACACATAAACATATGCTTCGTAGCCAAAGACATGAATATGTCTTAGAGAGGGATTCTTACCAGACTGAACTTCCATAGGCATTTTATCAACAAGTGCTGACGAAGGAGACCGGTTTAATAAGTAACATGGTGTAGCCACAACCTCAGCCCATAACTTCTACTCCAGACTAGAATTTCTCAACATACTTCTTTCCTTCTCCATCAATGTCTTGTTTAACCTTTCAGCAACTCCATTTTTCTACAGAGTGTAAGGTGTTTTTTTGTGCATTTTAATCCCATGGTATTTGCAATACCTTTCAAACTCATCAAAACAAAACTCACCACCATTGTCAGTCCTTAAAAAAATTATTTTTCTTCCAAACTGATTTTCCACAAGGTTTTTAAATTCCTTAAAACAACTAAACACTTCTGATTTACTTTTTTTAAAATACACAAATGCCCTTCTCTAGTAATCATCAATAAAAGAAACATAATATTTAGAATTTGATAATGAAGGAACATCCACTAGACCACACACATCATAATGAATATAATCCAAAACACCAGAAGATTTATGAGGACTAGAATAAAATGAAACACAATGATGTTTTCCATATATACAGTGTTCACAAAATTCTAATTCTAGATTGCAATCATCAAGCCCCTCAACCAATTTTTTGTTTTTCAAGGATTTCAAACCTTTGATGCCAGAGCATAGTATTTAATGCTGGAAGTTTAACTTCCAAGGAATTTTCTCCAGTAGGAACATTTTCACTCTTCTCTTTACAAACAACCTTTTGTGGCTTTACAAAGGCACTATTGCATTGAACAACCAATGCATCAAGCTTGTACCGAGTACCAATTCAGGCACCTCTAGCCAACACCATTGAGCCTCTAGTCATTTTAAAGACATTCCTAGAGAACGAGACTTTCACTCCAACATCGTTCAACTTGCTTACAAAAAGTAAATTTGGAGCCAGACCTAGTATATGCATTATGCCATCAATTCCATTAATTCTACCATCAGGAAACTGAATTATGACTCTTCCATGTCCAATTATCTCTAGAGATAAATCGCTTGCCAAATACACCTTTTCACCATAATATTCTTCATACTTTGTAAACCAGTCTCTGTGAGATGTCATGTGGAAAGATGCTCCAAAATCAATCAGGCAGACATCATTTGTTGCCTGAGTTTCCAAGGTTGCAATGAAGGCATCTACTTTGCTCTGAGAAGAATCATTGTCAAAAGAATTATTCTTCTTATTTTTCTCCTCTTTACAATCCCTTCAGACATGACCAGGCTGCCCACAATTTTAGAACTTCACCTTGGAATTCTCACCAGGAGACTTTGATCTCCCTTTTGATTTTTATTTGGACTTCTTGCCTTTTTCTTTTGATCTAACTCAAACAACTAGAGCCTCCTTCACCATCTCAAAAGACTTCCTTCTCATCTCTTTTGATAACAAAGAAGCAACCACATATTCCATCTTGAAAGTGGTTTTCGTGCTCGCAATGCCATCACCAAGTGATCCAAGGAATCCAACAAAGAACACAACAAGAGCATACAATGATCTTCTTCTTCAGTCTTCACACCTACAGATGTTAACTAAGAAATCAACATGTTAAAGGTATTCAAATTATCAAAAACAAATGTTCCTCCTTCCATTTTCAAAGAGTACAAATTCTTCCTTAAAAACAACTTATTCACCAAGGACTTTCCCTAATAAATATCTCCTAGTATTTTCCATAAAGAAGATGTAGTCTTCTCTTCATTAAAATTCAGAAGAATTGAATCTAATAAAATAGAGCCTTATAAGCCTCTTTTCTTTTCGATCTACGAGATCCCAATCTTCTTGATTCATGCATGTAGGTTTTGTTACAGATAGAACAACCCAAATATCATGGTCAACCAATAGATCTTCCATTTTGAGTTTCCACAACTCAAAATTGTTGCCATTGAATTTATCAATATCAATTATTTTGGGCATACTTGTCAATGCCATCTCAATATGTAATTAGACAAATTCAAGACCTCTACAAAAATCCCACTTAACAAAAATTGACAAAAAAAATCCAACCTACCCACAAGGATAACACAACTAGCCAAGCTCTGATACCACTTGTTAGGAAAAATTTGATTACGGAATTTTTTTTTCCTAATGTTAAAACTAAGAGGAGGAAGAGATATTTCTTTTAAACTTTGCAATTACAATTCACTAAGATGCATACAAAAGAAATAACATAATTAAGAAATAAACACATAACACAATTGACACTAGATTTATGTGGGAAAACCCTTACGGGAGAAAAACCAACCACGCCAATGAAAGATCACTTGTATTAAAATAAGAAAATTACGTACACGTTACATAATCTTCTTTTCAAATGTCAATTCTATATCAACAACATTTCCCTTATCAACCTTGTATCAAATTACACTGTTACAATGCTTTCATTCAACATACAATGAAGTTCACCAAATTCTGATCACTCATTTGTTGAACTATCCAACCAGACCCTCAACTGAACTGTTCATACATTCTCAAGTGGTCTATTTGTTTCCCACAAGAGAATGGTCACAACAACTCAACTACCAATCCATTTCCATTCTTCTTCTTTCATTGGCTCAATACATACCATGTAGGACAAACATTTGGTCAACAAATTTCAACTGTATCGCTCATCGACGAGACAATAGACCATGTCTCACTGATACTAGACTGCCCACAGACCATCACACATTGCACCAGCTTCTACTAGTCTATCACTCAGACTTGGTGAAGTCTCCCCGATCTCAGGACCATCAGCAAGATCAACGCTATCGACAACAAACTGGAAAATCATACCAATGGTTCAAGTCTCCCTGATGTCCCAAAGAACACCAAGACCATGCATATTGGCAAGAGTCACACCGATAGTTCATTAGGAGTAGATCCATCAAGAAGAGCTTTACTATCGGCAAGAGATCAGAAAATCACGTCGACAGCTCAAGTCTACCCGACACGTCCATCGCCTAGACACATGCCATTGGAATGAGTTAGAAATTTCACTTTGACTGCTCTAGTCACATCGATGGTTCTCATCGCCAAGACAACCATGGGGTCACGTCGACATCACAAAGACTTCTTCTATCGAAATGAGTTTGGAAACTCACTCCAATAGTCCATGCCACCCCGCTCACTTCTGTTGGCAAGACAGGTCCAAGGTCAAAATGATCTGATCCCTCCAAGACTTTAAAACACAACTGCTTGTGTGCAAGACATTCCAAGGGTCTCATCGATACTACTCTTTCAGGAGTTCCATGTCAGTAAGCATTAAGGCACTTTTCCAATGCTTTATTTGAAGTTGAGTAACAAATCACCCTTAAATTGACATGAAACTTCATTCGAATGTTTTAAAAAAGTAAAGTAAAAGGAAAAAATAGACCTTCCTTCAAAGGTACCTTTCTATTCCTTTTATGAAAATTACATTAAAAGGAATAGAAAGGGACCTTCATTTGAAGGTCCCTTTTTGTCCTTTTATAAAAAAATATGCAAAATACCTTTATTTCAAGGTTCTTTTCTGAAAAAAATTCTCATGGAAAGGACCTAACTTATTTTGAAGGCCCTTGGATGCATTTGAACAAAAGGTACCTTGATTCAGAGGTCCTTTGAATGAAGGTCCTAGAAATGACCTTTCCACTTTAGTCCTTATATTTTTCTTAAACAATTATGTTTCCAATCTTGGGTTGGACAAAAAATGGAATGAATATGACATTATAATTTGGAAGATTGTATTCCTCAAAGTAAGCCTTTTATAAAGTATAATTTTAATTATATTTAATTTGATTATTACATTTATTTTTTATTTTTATTGAACATAAGGGTTTTTAGTGATCACCAAGGTCTCTATTCCACACACATGGAGTGACACAATAGATTTAAATTTTATGAAAAATATATATGCACTGCATATTGATATCCGTCTTTCAATGAAAAAGAAGTTAATTTGGATGCACATACATAAAAAGTTGTTGTATGGTAGAAAACCTATGTCTAAATTATAATTAATCTCACTTCAAAATTATTAAAAAATTGCAACAAAAAATTATGAAGAATATTTGTGTACCAGATAGTGGTGTTATGAATCTATATTTAAAAATTTATAATTTTATCCTTTTTGTATAAAGTTATGATATATGGTATACATGTTAAATATTAAAAATACAATTAACTATAAAAAATAAGTTAATAAAATATATGTTAAAAATTTATAAATTTTTTCTTGAACTTAGAAAACAAAACATTTAAAATATACACATGGAATTTTAAAAATCAGTAGTTCAAATTATCTTCAAATTCTTGATGGTTTAGTTGCTATAGTTGTCAAATAGTGAAAATTTGGCTAAAAAATATGCTTTCAATATCCCATTTTGGCCAAAAAGTGGGAAACACTAATGTGGGATGACCCAAAGTTTTTCAATAGGTTGAGTTCACCGAAATTAAGAGAAATCAAATATAACTTATATAAAAAGTAGCTTATCTATCTTAATATAGGAACCTCAAAAGTTGGACCTTGTAGCTTTAGTTTCCATGAGAAGTGAGATCATATATATTACATCACAAGTAATTTTGAGAATAAATTGGTAGATGTTAGCATTTAGGATACTGACATCTTATCCAATTTTAATAAATCCAATGCTTGTTTTAGTTGTAGCAATTATTTGTCCATACATCACAATGAGCTTGATCTTATGCACTAAAATAACATCAGTATCATCCTCAATGAGATCAGTAACCTTTAAAAGGTATTCCTTTAGCTTTTAGTTTGAACTATGGAGCTATGTGCTTTAACTGGTTTTTGTGTAGTACCATAGACATTTGGTTTTGTATGTCTCATATTGGGTCTATACAAGAAACCAGAAAAACAAAGTAGTAATGATCTTACTATTAATGATAGTATATTTTAACAATCCATAAAAGTTTCATAATGCTTCTCATAGGTTGCATGGTTCTTAAAATAGTATTGCAGATCACATTCCATGGTTGTCATAAAAAATAGGATAAAAGATGATGGATCATGGAGTCTTGTATTCTTTTCAATCCCTAGATTACTGTCAAGATTTATAAATAATCTAATAGTTTATGAGTGTTATCTAGAGTCTTCCATTCTAATACCTTAGTGAACCACCATAAACATATATTTGAACTAGGGAAAGATGATTCCTTACTAGGCTATTAGGGTTGTTCACCCCAAGAGTGCTTAGTGTAAGAATGGATCTCTTTCCTCTAGGACAATATGTTTAAGGCATGTGTTCATTCAAAAAGGGGGGGAGGTTTGATGATGGTTGTGAATGTATGTGAAGTGTGGCTAAAATGAAAGAAAAATGAAACTAATCTAAATGTATGCAAATGTAAATGAAACAAAACTAAACTAAACTAATGCTAAACTACTTTAGAATGACCTAAATGTGTCTTTTCTAGAAATTGATAGAGCGGGATAGAAAGTGTGCACCTAGAGAAATGTTGTTGCAGATGGATGCCTTTAGAAGCTTCTGGAAAATGCATGTTCTGAGAAAAAGGACACTTATGCCAACTGGGGCGACCTAGTCCTCCATCTGGAAAACTTTCTCGAAACAGATTTCGGGGAAATCGGTGTCCAAAAACACAAAAACCCTTTTCCGGGCCAGGCATAGAGACAAGTTCGCCAATAGTGGTGACCTAGTCCTCTTGTGGATTTCTGAGGAATTAGGCCTTGGTTTTGTGGGTCCCCATGAATGTTCCCCTTTTCTGCAAAAATCTTGTGATAGGTATCCCCGAAAGTGACGTGCAACCTGTCCTTTGTCCTTCCTAGGGTTTGAGAGTTGGATTTGACTTGAGAGGAATGTTGGTGCTTCTTGCAAAAAAAATCCTTCACCTAACCTACATCAAAAGACCTGCAAACACATGCAAAGACTAGAAACAAATGGGGTTAGGATATAGGGGTTTTCCTAAGTCAAACCCCTTTGTAGGTGATTAAACCCAAATGAGATGCAAACAAAAAAAAGCAAGAGTTAATGAAAACATAATAGAAATGCTTACCAAACCTTTGTTGATGGTCTATAACATGTATGAGCAACTTCAATGGAGGAGGCTTGAAAACCCTAATGCTTGTATGCTTGCTTGTGAAGTCTCGGTTGCTTGAGTGCTTGATGATTGAGAGCTGGAGAGTGGGTATGAACTAGAGGAGGGACAAAATGGAGGAAAAAACCCTTATTTGTATAAGTAAAACCCTAATTCTCCTGAAATACAACCTAATAGGCTTACCCTAGGGTTTTGGAGGCAAGATTCTCATTGAAACTTATTTCAAATTTGAATTTTATGCTTAGAGGGACTAGGTCGCCCAAAGTGGTGACCTAGTCCTCCAAGGAAAATTTTGATGATTGTCGAGAATTGATTTATGTTTAATAAATTTTAATATTTTTACCTCTAAAAAAAAACTTAGGTCAAGACTAAAGATGCCTTAAAAGGAAAAATTAGCTTATGAAAACGGTTGATTTAGGGGTGATAAGCCTAGATAAATGTGAAAATCTAGCACAACACTTTAAAACATTTTGTCTTAAGGCTTAGGAATGTGCAAGAATGTATTATTTAGGTGAGTTATGCTGAAAGGGTCTTAGAAATATGAGGAAATGTATTACAACATTTCACAACATCTTAGTAAAACATGATTATGTTATTGATGAATTGCAGGCTTACAAGGCTGAATAAAGGTGATCAAGACCAACTGAAAAAGGCCAAAATGAGTGAAAAAGTTCGAAGGTATACACTTTTTGGAAACACATTTAGCCCCCACTTTAGTGAGAGTATGAACATTCTTCAGAATCACACTAAAGTAGCTAAACCATGCACATTGAGTAGGATCTAGTGTACTCTTGTTAGTAAGATGAGATGACTCATGATCAAGAGGGATGATCAATCCCCCAGTATCAATAACTCATGGAAAATTAGATATAAGTGTGAAATATCACACAAGGAATTATGTGAAAAGGGTGGAGAGAAGTCGGATCAAGCTTTGACCATTTGTCAAGCTAGTTGTGGATCAAATCTAGGTTGTTTTTCTGAAAAAAGGAAAGGGTACTCACTTTAGGCCGACGAAATTTCCAGTTGTTCACCGAGTGAGGATGCCAAGAGGTGGTGAAAGACACATACACTCGATTGGTATGTGCTTACACACACAAAGGTGGCTATGGGGAAAGTTGTCCCACTAGTTGGGCTTCCCTCTCAACCATACCAAAGTTGTACTCCTTGACAACTTTGATAAGGTGCCATAAGAACAGGGGTGTGGTTCATGATACAAGCAAAGCCTTGGATGCTTGGAACCCATGAACAAGTCCAAGGTTGCACTACAAGAATGTAATATGTGTTATGAAAGGTGGCCATGTATGCATGAATGTAAAAAGGATGCAACATACAAAATGAAAAAGTAAAAAGGTGCAAAATAAATGAAAAATGGAAGTGTTACAAGGAGTCTTGTTTAGTTTATTTGAGGTATTTAGACTTAAGGAACATCACGTGTAATGTTTCCAAAAGAGAAACAATCAAAGTATAGAAGATTCACAACTTAGGGGAGAGGAATGTAATATGCTCAAATAATTCACTCTTATGAAATACATTATACCCAATGTCATCCACAAAGTGAGAAAACACATCAAGTGATGTAAGCAGACTACACTAGGAAGCACAGGCAAAGGGAAAAATAACTACAAATGTAGAAAAATAAAAGTAAAATAGAATAGTGTCAATGTATGCCCCAACTTTAAAGGGATTTCTATTCACTACTTTGTGAGAAATTTCTTTAAATTAGAGAAAGGAATAATGCAAAGGGAGCATGAGAGCCTATCAAGAAAAGAGTATCCAAGAAAGGCTACATCATACAAAAAAGAAGCAAGTGAAAGAGAGGGGGAAAGAGGCCCCCAAAATAGAAAACACCAAACACATAAGGGATCTATGTATTTGAGGTTAGTATGTTTGTTGCTGCAATATTTTTAAGGAGCGTGGAACTATCATGATCTTCCCAAACACATAGAATGAGAAGGACACATAGAGAGCGAAGAAAGAAATGAAAAAGGAGAGTCATTTTGGGTCAACATGGAAGAGACATAAGATGTCTTGATACTCTGCATCATCCCCAAAAGAACTATATAAAGAAAAAGAAAGAGGTAAAATAAAAGGAGCCTTCGATGTTGAGTCAACATGAATAAGATGTTGTGGTCTCAATACCTTGCATCATCCTCAAATGAAAGGAAAGAAGGGCATGAAATAAAAAAAGAATAGAAAAATATGGTCATTTGGGTCAACATGAAGGAGACATTGTGGTCTCAATGCCTTGCATAGTCCCCAAATGAAAGGACAAAAAGAGTGGGCGAAAATAAAAAGGGTTTCATTTGGGTCAACATGAAAGAGACATTGCAGTCTCAATGCCTTACATCATCCCCAAATGAAAGACAAAAAAAAGCAAGAAATGAAAAGGGAAAAAGGATTTCCTATGTGGGTCAACATGAAAAAGGCCTAACAATCTCGATGCCTTGTGTCATCCCCAAAAAGAAGATAAAAATAGAAGGAAAAAGGAAAAAGGCAAATGGATGTACTACATAGAGAAGAAAGGAGATATAGATAGAAGAATATAACAAAAAATCAAACAAGAAATGGAATAAATGACATACAAAAAAAAACACAATACTAGCAAGGCAGGTGTGAGTCAACCGTAAAGCATGCTATCTACCTCCCAATCTTGGTGGGGGAAAGTGGGAGGTGAACAATGAAGCTAAGGGAAAAAGACAACTTTCGTACTAAGACAAGGCTAGCAACCTCCTGCCCCCACTGAGTGCAAGGCTAGAGTGAGCCGAGATAGGTGATGGGAAAGGATATGTAATAGTGAGAAGGGCATGCTCTATAACTATTACATGTATGGATACACAAAATATTACTAAGGGTCAATAGGGTAGCACTCAAAACTGATGAATTGATACTTACACAGAATCTCACATAGATGGAAAAATTCATTGCTTTGATGACCCAAAACATGATGGTAGGCAATATGTGGGGCCCGAGAATCCTTAGGATGAATGAAAAAATTATTACGATGAGGTAAGGTGATGATCCCTTTATTCAAGAGGATGTATAATTGTCTCTCATATTAAAGTGGTGGATGGAGAGGAAACTTGAGTTTTTCTAATTTATAGGGCCTCTTATGTCAACTAGGTTCACTCACTTCAAAAGACAAAAGGGGCATAGGAGGTCCTGAGATGACTGGAGGTGGAGCATTATAGTGGGTAGGAGAGGATGACCACTCCTTAGGGAGAAGAACATTCAAGTCAGGAGAGGAATCAAATATCACCGTTCCATCATCACAAAGCCAAAGGAATTCTATAGGATGCACCCTAGGATGAGGGGGATATTGATAACAAATTCCCTTTGTATGCTCATTAGGTCACAATTGATCATAGCATTGATGAATTTCATGTTCATTCATGAGGTCACCACCTTGTTTTCTAAGAATAGTGAATCCTTTCGCATAAGTTTGTTGAAGGTTAATGGGAGGATGGGTGACTGGGTTGTTGTAATATGGTTGATAAGTGTTTGGGGTGGAGGAACTAGGCTCACCTTGAGTAGGTTGCCTAGGTTCAACATTGGTTTTCGGGTTAAGGTAACCAAATGAATCTTGAGATTGCATATCAGGAAATGGGGGTAGTCTCATGGATGGGTAAAAGGCTTTGTTTGCTTCAAGGTTATCTAGACACTCATTAAGGAACTCATACATGCTAGCATCATCCTCTCCAATGATGCCAACCTCTATAGGGGGACATGCATTAGGGATGGGGTGAGTAGGAGTGGGTTCAAGGTAATTAGGATCGGTGGAAAAGGTGCAACTTGACATATCCATTAAGGATTTGAGGGAGGTCCATAACTTCTTAAAAGACATGGCCATGGTGAAGGTGAAGTAGTGACCACTAAGGGGGTGAACAATAAAATCCAAAAATGAAAATAGGAAGATAAAGATAGAAACCAGAAAGGTAGACAAAGTACTAGAAATTATAGAAAGAGTGATGTAAATTGTGCAAGAGGACTAGGTCACCTAGTATGGTGACTTAGTCCCAATAGTGTTGTTTTGAAAAAAATTCTGAATTTTTATTGTTTTTCTGAATTTTTGGAGCAAATAGAAACTGAAAGTGCAAAAACATTGTGTTTGCTTATTAACAGTGCAATGGAATGTGCAAAATTACCATGAATTTTCACTATATGCACTTTTATCACTAACCCTATGATGCAACCAATGCAAGCTATTTTAAAATGAAATGTAGAAAATCAAAAAGGCTAGGTAATGGTCAATGGTCGGGTTCACCAAAATGAACTGCCAAAAACATATATCTGAACTAGGGAAATATGATTCCCTTACTAGGCTCTTAGGGATGTTCACCCCAAGAGCGCTTAGTGGAAGAATGACTCTCGATCCTCTAGGTTGATATGTTTAAGGTGTGTGTTCATTCAAAAGGGGGGGAGGTTTGATGATGATTGTGAATGTGTGTGAAGTGTGGCTAAATTGAAATAAAAATGAAACTAATATAAATTTATGCAAATGTAAATGAAACAAAACTAAACTAAACTAATGTTAAACTACTCTAGAATGACCTAAATGTGTGTTTTCTGGAAATTGACAGAGCGAGATAGAAAGTGTGCACTAGGAGAAATGTTATTGTAGAGGGATGCCTTTGGAATATTCTAGAAAATGCATGTTCTAAGAAAATGGACACTTACGCCAACTGGGGCGACCTAGTCCTCCAACTGGAAAACTTTCCCGAAATAGGTTTTAGGGGAATGGGTGTCCAAAAATAGAAAAACCCTTTTCCAGGATAGGCACAAGGACAAGGTCGCCAATAGTGGAGACCTAGTCCTCTTGTGGATTTCTGAGGAATTAGGCCTTGGTTTTGTGGGTCCTCGTGAATTTTCCCCTTTTCTGCAACAATCCCATAGCAGTTATCCCCGAAAGTGACCTACAACTTGTCCTTTGTCCTTTCTAGGGTTTGAGAGTTGGAGTTGACTTGAGAGGAATGTGGTGCTTCTTTCAACACATTTTCCTTCACCTAACCTACATCAGAATACCTTCAAACACATGCAAAGACCATAAATAGGTGGTGGTAGGACATAGGGGTTTGCCTAAGTCAAACCCCTTCGTAGGTGATTAAACCCAAATGAGATGCAAACAAAGGAAAGCAAGAGTGAATGATAACACAATAGAAATGCTTACCAAACCTTTGTTGATGGTCTGCAACATGTATGAGTAGCTTCAATGGAGGAGGTCTAAAACCCCTAATGCTTGTATGCTTTCTTGTGAAGTCTTGGTTGATTGAGTGCTTGATGATTGAGAGCTAGAGAGTGAAAATGAGCTAGAGGAGGTTCAAAATGGAGGCAAAAACCCTTATTTGTACAAGTAAGACCCTAATTTTCTCGAAATACAACCTAATAGGCCGACCCTAGGGTTTTGGAGGCAAGATTCACATTGAATCTTATTTGAAATTTGAATTTTATGCTTAGAGGGATTAGGTCGCCCAAAGTGGTGACCTAGTCCTCCTAGGCAAATTTTGATGATTGTTGGGAATTGATTTTTGTTTAATGAAGTTTAATAGATTTGCCTCCCGAAATACACTTAGTTTGAAACTAAATATGCATTAAAAGGAAAAATTAGCATATGAAAAGGCTTGATTTAGGGGTGATAAGCCTAGATAAATATGAAAATGCAACACAACAATTTACAACACTCTATCTTAAGGCTTAGGAATGTGGAAGAATGTATTATTTAGGTGAGTAATGTTGAAAGGGTCTTAGAAATATGAGGAAATGTATTACAAAATTTCACAACATTTTAGCAAAACATCATTATGTTATTGATGAATTGCAAGCTTACAAGGTTGAATCAAGGTGATCAAGACCAAAATCCACTAAAAAAGGCCAAAATGAGTGAAAAAGTGCCAAGGTATACACTTTTTGGTGACACACTTAGTATTTTCGCCAAAATGTTTCTTCACCAAAGTATTTTTATATATTTCATAGATTGTTGCAAGTTGGTTTTCAAATAAGAGTCATAAATTGTGAGAATATTGAGTGATATCTTCCTACTTTTTCTTTCCCCAAAATTATTGACATTTTGGGTTTAAAAGAGGATGCAACATTGCTTATGAAGTAACTTAGTAAAGGCATGACAACCTCATTATGTTGCAAACTCACATTGTCATTATCAAAATTTAGGGTTTTAGTTGTAACTTGTACTAGAAACACATATTACGATCAATGGTTGTATCCGACTGAGTAACTACATGGAACATAGAACCAAAAACATACCATTTATGTCTATCTCTGGTATCAAGGAACCTTATTTCTAGGCATTACGTAGAAATCACATTTATGAGACCGTTTTGTGTATACCTCATTGAAGACAAAGAAAGATCCAAAAGAGTTTAGTTTGGCCAAGGATTTGAAAGTATAGAAGATAATAATAATGTTGATTCAAAGATATTTAATTCTAAATTTTTTGCCTTAAGTTTCCCTATTAAAAGAGTGCAAAAAAGATATCTTACAACCTTAACCATATTGATTTTATATAAATATAGATAAACTAGTTCCTATTGAACCTCTCAAAATTACAAAAAAATGATATTCAAAAAATAAAGGAAGCAAAAGGAAGCATCAACCTCACCATCAAAGGGCATAGATAGTTCGAATACAAATCATAAGATTATGGGTTTTTTTTTTCACTCAATGGATAAGGATATATGTAGTTGAAATGAAATCTCCATAGATAGTTCACTATTAAAATGTCTCTGAGTTCCATTTTCATAAATTCAATAAAAAAATTCAATTACCTTTGGATTTTTTGACTATTATCTAAGAATCCTTAAAATTACATTTAATTTTTTTCTATGTATGAAAATCTATTCAAACATTTTGATCAGGAATGATAAAATAATATTTTACAAATAAAATCAGGACAATTTGTAGATAGTCTCATATTGATTCTTTTTATACATTCCATTCATTTTTTATTGAATAATTTTGCATATAGCCTCGTTTTGAACAATACTCAAAAATAGTAATAAGTGAAGAGGATAAGGGTAACATATTTTGATTGATACAAAAAGTGGTAAAACATTGATTAAATAATTATTTAAAAGTAATTTGACTAGGAAAATAAGGTGCCTAAAGATACACTAATGCAAAAAGATTAGTAAAGCTCCTCTCAACATGGAAATAATTATAAACATGCTATTACAAAGCATAACTTGAAAAAGGGAAAGGTAGCATGAAATATATGTCCATATTTCAATTGGTTGCATTCAAAGGATGCAATAAATTAGAGGAAATGAGAAAACATTTAATTATGATAAGGCATGTAAATATATTAAAAATAATGGCAATCAAGGAAAAATAAATAATAGTAGAAATAATACCCTAGTTTTGGTTCAGAATTTTCTTCTTTTTGATGATTTAAGCTATATAAATTATTTATCTTCCTCTTCCAAACATTACACTTCTCTTTTATAAATATTCTCCTTAAAACCTGTAGACCAATATAAATAACCCCCACCAAAATTTTATCATATCACCATTAATAGCTCCTAGCGCCTATGCCTTTGTACTAATTAAGTCATGTAATTTGTTGATTAAATTTGAAATTTTTAAATTTTTAACATTTCATATAACAAGATAATTTCATTATTATAATGATATGCACCTACTTGGACATATATAGTTAAGAAAGTATCATAAGTAGTTATTTTATTTTTCATTTATAATAATGTTAAAATTAATAAGTTACTAAATCACATTTAGTATGTATTATGAATAATGTATCCAAGATAACTATTGGAATAATTTCGACAAAAATGATGACTAAAGTAGAAAGGCTATAACACATTGGAGGATAATATTCAATACACTCATTCTACCATGAGTCATGGTGTTGACAAGCACCCTTTGCATTTAAACTTGAAGTGAGTAGAGGATTATTCCTCAATCAAATTATAAAAATCTATCAATTTATCCACAACAAGTAAAATGGATTATTTTAGGGGATGTGACATAACAAATTTTTAAAGATTTTGAGAAAATCATGTTAAATTTTAAGTATTAATGTTATAGGTCATAATTCATGAATATTATCACAATGACACTTTATTTATTCCTTTTTCATCCTCATTATGGATCATGGATTGTGGCAAAAAGTATTGATGCTAAAAATCTATTACATCAGATTTTTTTTAAATTGATGTGTAAAATTTTATATTTGTATATAATTCCAATTAAAAATACCCAAAAGTTTAACTGCACTATATACAAATAATTTAAATTATAATTTTTTGAAAGATATCAATAATAATGATAATTTTGGCATATATCATGATGGTGGGGTTGTTTACATAGACTACAAGATTTATTATTTTGAGAAAGAAGGTTTGAAATAAATGATATGAATTATGTAGGAATGTTGTTACAACCTTTCAACCTCCAACATATATGTCTTTCTAAAACCTTGGTTGTGAGGAGGGCCTTCTATTCAAGAACAAATGAAACAATATTATCTCCACCAAGATAGATGTGTTGAGTAAAATTATTATGGCACTTTAACTCGTGGCTTAAAATTGTATATAATTGTTAAGAATTGTATAGTATTGTGGTATATGTCATATTTCCATATTTCCTCATTACATATGTTCTTGGACATAGGCCAACTATAAACAAAAAAAATTAAATGTACATGGATTGAATCTTTATATATATCCATATCTGTGTTTTGTTACTCCACAATCTGCACACTTCGCGCTCTCTTCAGATTCCCAAAGGATCTTTTTGAATTTGAAAAAAATAAGATAGCAGTAATGGCAAGAGAATTTGAAACCATGCATATTATGCATTATTGGATAATGTTCTTTCAACTCATATTCTATGAAAGATTTCTTACAGAGATGTCGTACATTCTTCCCTACTCTCAATGAATGACTTGTAGTAATGAATGATTCAGTGGTTTTTAATTTTTAAATATGAATATAACAATATTTCTAAAAGTTTGAAGAGTTCTAGAAGTATTGAACAACTTGTATTCTTCCTTCCAAAAATTGTTTAAAATTTTAGGAAAAAATCCTTTTAATTTAAGTCTTAAGGTTTGAAATAGTAATGTGATTTTTGGAGATTGTAATCCCAACTACCACAATTGTATTGTTGTTTAAATATATGAGAAAATCTTAGTTAGCTATCAGTAAATGCAATATTTTATTTGATTTTTAAATGAAAAACAAAACATAGAGCTTTTTCTCTGATTTCCAGCAAAACTGGAAATACCCAAATGTAGAATAATAAACTAAAACTCAATGGAGACAAACAAAATAACTGGGCATGCAATAGTTTCATTCTTCTATTCAAAATGTTGGAAATGACAATACATAAAGCATAAAACTTCAAACAAACTAAAGAACTATCAATTACAACTTTTTGGGAGCTATCAAAGACTGCTCAACCAGTTCATAAAAAATCAGGAGCTACTTAGAACTCACTGTCACAACTCGATTAGAACTATCTACTATTCCTGGCAAACACAAAGTGATTATGAGAAATCCTTCTCATTGCAAACACTCTGCAAAATATTCTAAGAACATTCCCTGTTGCTGCTGCAACTTTTCTTCTTGTTGCAAATCACTTGCTTCTGCAAAAACTGACTTCTTCCAATTCTCCAACTGACAAAACAAAGTTACGTTCATTCCTTTTCTCTTTCACAAAAATTCCCTCTAAAATTCAAAATTACCTACCAACAATAATTGGGAATTCAAAAAGTTCTTACTCATTGAATTATGAGCAGAAAGAAGCTACAGGGATGAAGATCCCAAAACTTGCAAGGGAAAAACAACTCTTGATAGGTAGGTGAAGCAACAACAAGCTTAGGGATAATTAATATTTCCAACACTCCCCCTTTTTCTTGAGCCAACAAAAAATTGGATCAAACCTGATCCAAATCAAATATGCCCAAACTACTCCTTAGGCACTAAAAATTATCTTTGCTCAAAGGCTTGGTGAATATGTCTGCTAGCTACTACTCAGACCTGCAAAAATCCATTTTGATGTCACCATTTTCAACCAATTCACGAATAAAATGATACATTAATTTCAATGTGCTTGCTTCTTGCATGAAACACAAGATTTTTCATTAAGGCTTTCGATGAAACATTGTCACAAAAGATCATTGTTACATCCTCTTGTTCTTCTCTCAACTTTGTCAAGATTCTTCTCAGCCAAATAGCTTGATATGCTACTACATTTGTTGCTATATACTCAGCTTCAACTATTGATTGGAAAACAATAGGTTGATTCTTGGAAGCCCAAGAGATAGCACCCGAACCCAAATGAAACACATAGCCCAGAGTCCTCTTCCTATCATCCAAACTTCCTTCCCAATCACTATCTATGTATCCAACCAGCCCATACTATTTTTTTTTTGTGTTCAACATGCCATATCCTTTGGTACCATTCACATAGCTCAGGATTGTCTTACCTAATTGCCAATGGCTGTCTCTTGGAGTCTCCATAAATCTAAAAATTAAACTAACTGCATGCATTATATCCAGCCTAGTTGTTGTCAAATACATCAAGCTTCCAACCAAGCTTTTATACATGGTTGGATCCACATTCCT